>OX578153.1:1287500-1710000 GCA_951213105.1 Amaurobius ferox
ACTGGGCTACCGCGCCCTCCGCGACAATCTCCATAACCTTCTTTTTATTCACCCAATTTAGACCGGAACCCAGTAGGGGAGGCATCCACAGGGTCCGTACCCTCCTTCCTCTACCACCAACCTCTCGGAAGGACTTACGGACCCACATGTTTAACGTGATCGTACTCCGCGTGAACACGGCAGCAGTTTTGTCAGTGGAGGGAATCGAACCCGGGCCTACCGAGTGAAATTCCCGCACGCTAACCACTGGGCTACCGCGTCCTCCGCGACAATCTCCATAACTTTCTTTTTATTCACCCAATTTGGACCAGGACCCAGTGGAGGAGGCATCCACAGAGACCGTACCCTCCTTTCCCTGCCACCAACCTCTCGGAAGGAATTATCGACCCATATGTTTAAGGTGATCGTACTCCGCATCAGTGGCGGGAATCGAACCCAGGCCTACCGAGTGCAATTCTCGCGCGCTAACTTCCCGCGCGCTAATTTAAATTTATAATGACCATATGCTAGGCTCTTAATTCCACCATCCTCGTTCCATCGTTCTATCATTTAAAATAGCCATAAAATTAAAATATCCATTTAAAATATCTATAAATTAAAATATCCATAAATTAAAATATCCATTTAAAATCAAAAAATCATCCATATCGTTCCACCAATCCATAAATATAATAATTTCAAATACATCACCACAATTCAAACCACCATAATTCAATCATTTAAATTATTTAAAATATCCATTTAAAATATCATATAAATATAATAATTTCGCCCGATGTATACAACACTTATGCTCGTAATTCATTTAAAACCGAAAGCGCGGTCTCCATGGAGACGGGGAAGAAACTACTGCGGATGGGAGGAAAATGCCGTTGAAGAACTGAGCCGGTAGCCGACAAATTTAAAATCATGGCGTCTTTAAAATTGCGATCCTGAAGGCAATTTTCATTATTTCTGGACCAAATTAGACTTGTAAGAATGCCAGATATTTCAGCTTTCTAAAAATGTAAATTATTAGTCGAAATTATGAGTACTTTTCACTATGCGAGAATTTAAAAACCAAAAATCGTTTTTTTGAGCCAAAAGTGACTTTTGTTTTAAAATCTTTAAAAAATATTAGAAATCGAAATTGAGAGTTGAAATTGATATATTTTTACTCGAAAGTCTCTGCTCTTTCCGATGGTGTGATTTGTTTTTTTCTACAACGTCTGCATCGTGGAGAAAAAAGGGCAGAAATGTCAAAAAACGGTCGAAATCGCATAAAACATTAAATAACAAAAAAAATAATTCAAATTTTAAAAATCGGTTTTCACGTGTCCCCTTCCCTCCCCCCCAGGTCTCCGATTGCCAAATTTCGTAGCTCTCCGACGCGCGGTCGCGAAACGTATAGTGTATAAGACAGACACACAGACACACACACAGACATTGCCTTTTATTATTTAAGATAGCATTAATAAAAATGAAAAAGAACTGCTTTATTACTTTCCTTATATACATAATGTATAAGGAAAGTATTGTGACGGGGTCGAACATTCGAATTCGAGTTTTCGACGGGAGAGCACGTCTCAAGCATCCCTGATCACGAATCAAACATTTTTGAAGTGATGTCTGTGTGTGTTGTGTGTGTGTGTGTGTGTGTGTGTGTGTGTGTGAAAGTATGTATGTGTGTGTGTGTGTGTGTGTGTGTGTTTGTGTCTGTGTGTGTGTCAGTGAGTCTGTGGAGACGATAACTGACGAAAGAATGGACCGATTCGAACGACATTTGATACAAAAATCACAATTCGTAAACACTGGAAGCCTATTGTTTTTATACGCAATCGAATGTTCGGAACCCCCCTAAATTTTCGAGTGAAATTTTGAAAAAATCGTCAAAAAATCAAAACCGCTAATAAAGTTACGCAAATAGACATATCTTATGTAATGTTTCACTAAAAAACGATTGGTATAAATTTTAGAACGCTAACATGAACCGTTCTTGAGATATTGCACATTTTTCAAAAAAATTATCAAAAAGTCACATAAAATAAAAAAAAACTATTTCCTATTGAGAAACATGTTCACTTTTCATATGTAATACCATGCGATAAATTTGGTTTTTTAAATCTCGTGGATCCAGCTCCTTCCATTCATGAAAAAAAGATACTTTGAGTAATACTTTTATATTTGAACGCTAATAGTCATTTATCTGCTGTAGGAATAATTTATTTCTTCGTTCATAACTCTTAGCGAGATTTTGGCGATGAATTTTGTGGAATGTCGCCAACTTGGCAAGTTTTTTAAATGTTGCTATATTAACGAAAAACTCGCCAAATGGATAAAAATGACTCTAAATCAATGACGACTCCTTGATGATGACGACACGGAAAATGACTACTCATTGACGAAAATTCAATATCTTGAAAAGAATACAAATAACTACTATAAAAATAATCTATTTTTTTTACTGTAAAAGTAGTAAATTCATTGCATTATATAAGGAAAGTCATGTGCTGCCCACATCAAATTATTTTTTTTTATTGTAAAAGTAGTAAATTCATTGCATTATATAAGGAAAGTCATGTGTTGCCCAGATAAGATTTTTTATATATATATCAAAGGCTTTCGACACAGTGGATTCTGAGATTTTAATAAAGAAGCTTTACGCCTATGAGTTCCATGGTACTGCGATTAATTGTATTAATAGCGTTGGATCTTGTACATCAGTATGTCACCGTAGAAAATGTAAAGCCATTGCATTATGTAGAAAAGTCATGTACTCTCCACATCAGATTTTTTTATCCCCTACATACATAGTATAATATATAGGGAAAGTACTGTGGAGTAATCAAAAATTTGACACATAATAATGCACACATCAATGATTGAAGCACATAAGGTATTAATTATTACATAATAAAAAACAATTGAAACATTGATAATATCAGTTCTAGTGTCTATAAACTATGTTGTCTCTCAAGGCTTAGTTCTTGCACACCTCTTATTTTATGTCCTGTATATTAATGATTTGTTATTCCGTAAACCGCATTTGTAACAAATTGCTTGTGTGCTGTGTTTATGTTGTTTTCCTGTCTGGGGTGTTGAAGGCCTAGACCACTCGGCTGGCCCTAGGGCTTACAGCAAGAATTTGAGTGGCCGGGCCTGTCTGAGGTGTGTATTGTTTTGTTTGTTGTATAAATAAATTTTATTTTATTTTATTACATTCTTTTATTGATAATTCCATTTTCCTTATATCGACCTACTAACGCGATAGGCGTCCACGCACTCATTTTTATTTTTTACACCATTGTGTTATGCTGTTCAGTTTCAAGTGAGGGATTAAAATTACAAATTATTTTAAATTCGAAAGTTGACTTTGCCACTCTCAATAAATAACGGTTTCTAACATTTTTTTTACGAGCAGACGATCGCCTGCTTTTTTTCCTTTTTACTTTCCCTGCATACATAGTATAATGAGACGGGGTCAAAAATTCAAATTCCAGTATTCGACGGAAAAGCACGTTTTAAGCATGTATAAACTCGAATCGAACGTTTTTGGTGGTGATGTTACTATGTGCGTATGTATGTTAGTGTGTATATGTGTGCTAGTGTGTGTATGTATGTGTGTGTTAGTGTGTGTATGTGTGTGTTAGTGTGTGTATTTCTTAGTCTGTGGACGCGATAGCTCTTGAACGAATGGAGCATTTTGGAAAATATATTTGGTACGATTATTACAATTAGTGAATACTGAAATTTGATTGATTTGAAACGTGATTAAAAGTTCGGATAACACCCAAATTCAAATTTTCTCTAATTTTTGAAAAAAATATAAAAACACCAGAACTTTTAACACTGTTAAATAATTACAATAATCCTGTTAAATAAATATTGCGCGTTGGATCTTGTACATCATTATGTCACCGTAGAAAATGTAAAGTCATTGCATTATGTAGAAAAGTCATGCAAATTTTTTTATCCCCTACATACATAGTATAATGTATAGGGAAAGTACTGTGGAGTAATCAAAAATTTGAATAATGTCATATTTCAAAATTATTTAACTTTCCGAAATATTGATTAAATATTTAAATCAGTTTATAAATTATCACAGTATTGCATCATGTCTTCAACCCAGATCTAAGTTTCAATTTACGACATATTTATTTAATACAAACGACCTTACACGTTATTACTAGGCTGCTAAAAAAGTAAAATATATAGCCAACGTTATGTGATGCTCGTAACAGAATCCTTCCAGTCGTTACAGACTTAATAATGCACACATCAATGATTGAAGCACATAAGGTATTAACGGTATCATTATGCGGCTTTATTCTTATACATCAAATTGTGAGACGTTAAGTCTTATTAAGCTACAGGCATCTATATCTTCATATACAGATTAAATAAATTAACCAAATTTACCTTGGTGAAACTAATCTTCTTAAGCCATTCTCGGCAGTTATCGCAGCTAGAATTTTTCGTGTAAACACCTTAATTTCATTATCTTGAACAGTGTGTTTCAAACTTTCAACGTCCGTATCCTTTTAAAGACGCATTTTTAGATGCACCCCTTTCAAGACATTAATCTTATTGGCGTACGTCATTTAAGACATTTGTGTTAATGGCGCACCGCTTTTAGTCAAGCATCTTATCGGCGTGCGCTTTTGCTATGAATAGCACCTATGGTCAAAAGCGCCGACTTGAAAAATTATTAGAGGTTCCGGAAATTTTTAATGGGATGGCATCACAATAAAACATCTGAAATGCTAAAATAAAGCAAATTATGATTAAGTACAGAAAAATATTTCTTTTCTCTAGATAATTATTTATTTAATTCATTACTTTCCTTATATACATAATGTATGAGGAAAGTATTGTGACGGGGTCGAAAATTCGAATTCGAGTTTTCGACGGGAGAGCACGTTTCAAGCATCCCTGATCACGAATCAAACATTTTTGAGGTGATGTCTCTGTGTGTGTGTGTGTGAAAATATGTGTGTGTGTGTGTGAAAATATGTGTGTGTGTGTGTGTGTACGTGTCAGTGAGTTTGTGGAGACGATATCTCACGAACGAATAGAGCGATTCAAATGAAATTCGGTACAAAAATCACAATCCGTGAATACTGGAAGCCTATTGTTTTTAAACGTAATCGAATGTTCAGATTCCCCCTAAATTGTCCAGTGAAATTTTGAAAAAATCATAAAATCAAAACCTTTAATAAAGTTACTCAAATAAACATTTCTAATGTAATTTTTCCTTAGAAAGCGATTAACATAAACTTTAGAACGCTAGCATGAACCGTTCTCGAGATATTGCACATTTTTAAAATAAATTTATCAAAAAATCCCATAAATTAAAAAAAATACATTAACTGTTGAGAAACATGTTCACTTTTCATATGTAATATCATGCGATAAATTGTGTGACATCATTCTCGTGGATCTAGCTCGTTCCATTCATAAGAAAAGATACTTTGAGTAATACTTTTGTATTTGAACGCCAATAATTATTTATCTGCTATAAGAATAACTTATTTCTCCATCCATAACGCTTGGCGAGATTTTGGCGACGAATTTGGCGGAATGTCGCCAACTTGGCGACTTTTTTAAATGTTGCCAAATTAACAAAAATCTCGCCAAATGGATAAAAATGACAGAGTGAAAATGACGACTGACGAAAATTCAATTTCTTGGAAAGAATATAAATAGCTACTATAAGAAAAACCTATTTTTTTATTGTAAAAATAGTAAATTCATTGCATTATATAAGGAAAGTCATGTGTTGTCCACATCAGATTTTTTTGCTTTTATAAGTGCAACATTATTATATACAATATACAGATATTTTGAATTTCCAACTCAAGTATCTTTATAAAAGTAACAGAACATATAAAATTTATTTTCAGGTATTTTTACCAATGTTAAAAATATTAAAAAACGAATTATCTTTGCAAATCATTTCTAAATTAAAATTTTTTATTCAGAATACATTAAACAGTCTGAGGGGTAAATTTCAATACATACTTCATATAAATATGGAATGAATAATGCAAACCTTGAATTGATAACATAATTTGTGCATATATGCATACATTTTCTCCACTAAATAAGCACAAAAATATTAGGGGGTTCGAGGAACCCACAGCAAAATTATCATGGGTTCAAAAAGGGTCTCGAACTCACAAAGTCGGCGCCGCTGCCTATGGTTGAGGTATTTGAAATCGAAGCGTTACTAAAAATGTAAACACTTTGAATGCATATAGCTCAGAATCTAACATGAACCTAACATGCATGCGTAACCATAGTGAGTACCACAGCTTTACATGATCTCTGTATGTGTAATGCTTTATTTAGATGCATTTGTGATAAAAAATTTTGACACATATTAATACATTTTTGATCTAAATAATTTCCATTGTCAATGTGTTTATAATTCCTATTTTCACTGATGAAACAGCTTTTCCTATGGTGCGGAAAAGCGACATAAGCCAGATTTTTTCCTTTATCATAATTCAGTTGATTTTTAAGATACAGGTATGCGGTTTTTTTAATGATCTTGTTACATTAAAAATAAAAATTTTCTGATTGACCAAATTTGTCTAAGGGGATCGTATAAAAATTTTAAAAGTGTAACTTTAGAAAATTAATCGCAGGACTATTTCATTAACGTAGTTTTATTTCTACCTTACTTTCAACATATTTGCAATTTACATTGTCCACTTATCTTCAACAGGTAAAAAATTAAAGAGCGTTATATATATATATTTATATATATATATATATATATACATATAAAGAAATACAATCCCAAAAAGTATGAAATGCAACTCTTCCATGATTCTCGTCTTGCTGGTTAGTAAAATTTCCAATTTTTGTTATTTTGATCATTTTTATGTTGTCTGGGATTCGGCCATTTTTTCCCCACGGGCATGATCGATTGTTGTTTCGGGCGTGCAGAGTCTCTGGGAGCGTTTTCATGAAGTCAAAGCTAGCTTCTAACCAGGAAATAGGGGTCGCAATCCCCCTTGACCTTTCTGCAACCCTGTAAACACAATCATTCCACCTATATATTTTCTTTTTTGCATTTTAAATCTTATATATATATATATATATATATATATATATATATATATATATATATATATATATATATATATATATATATATATATATATATATTTTCCTGAGTAGTGCTTTTGATGAGCGGCTTGGCGCCTTTTCCTGAGTAGTGCTTTTGATTTTTGTGGATATGCATAGGAATTCAATTTGAATTTGTTTACTGGCTTTTATATGATATATATATATATATATATATATATATATATATATATACCGGGTGATTCAAAGGTTCGGAGCAAAAGTAAAACGCTATAAAAAAATATCTACGGGTCGGAGAGACCTGCGGTTTGCAGATTATTATTGACAGTGGTGGGGGATTTTGTGCGGCATGGAAAAGAATTAGTTCAAACTCTCGACACTAGGGCGCTGCGTCAGATAAAGCCATGGAGATGACTTATGCATGGAGGTGATTGCACACGTGACTGGTCTGCGAGATCCCCAGATCTCAGATCCTGTGATTTCTCGTTGTGGGGATACCTAAAATCACGGGATGTGGAGATACCTAAAATCTCGTTGTACCTAATACCTAAAATCACCCGTGATTTAGGTATCAGCACGACGAGAAATCACAGGGTGTGAGATCTGGGGATCTAGCAGGCCAGTCATGTATGCAATCGCCTCCACGCATAAATCATTTCCATGGCTTTATCTGCCGCAGCCCCCCGAGTGTCGAGAATTTGAACTAATGTTTTTCATGCCACACAAAATCCCCCACTACGGCGAATATTAATCTGCAAACCGCATATATATATATATATATATATATATATATATATATATATATATATATATATATATATATATATATATATAGTTCTGTATAGCTAAAATGAAAATAAGATGGTCTGAAGGGAATATTTGATATCAATAATGACTATACAAGCTTCTGGTGATGGTAATGTTCTATTTATCATGTTCTAATGTTATGTTTATAATGTTCTATTTATCAGCTCCACAAGCTTCACTGTAAAATGCTGCTACAGTCTGCTGCAGGCCCCGGCCACTTTTACATTTAATTATTAATTTATTTATAAATATACTTGTCATTGCCAATCTCTTTTAAGGTTATCTGATTCAAAAGTCCGTGCCTTTTGTTTTGAGACTTTTGGAGATACGCAAGTAGAAGAGAAAGGAGAGTTGAACCCCCGCAGGAGCAGCAGTGACGTCACGGAGGATGACATCATCGGGGGATGACGTCACGTTACATCTGATCTTATCAGATAAGCTTATCTTATCGGACGACGACATCCGATAAGCTAATCTTATCGGATGACGTCACCCGATAAGATTATCGGATGAAGTCATGTACCGACACAGACAGTGGTGTTGAAGAAGACCTTGGAGGCCATCTTGGAAATTTTGGTGGCGCCGTCTATGGACAGGTTGGAGAACTGTGCTGGCTAAAAGAAAAGAATTAGTTCTGAAGTGAGCTGGATTCGAACTCGGGACACCTCGCACCGTAAGAAAGTGCTTTCACCAGTATACAGATCTCACCAAACTTCCTCCCAAAAGAGGGGGGTCTGAAGAGAGTATCCTCCCTCCTGGGGGGGTCTAAAGAGCGGATCCTCTCAAAAGAGCGTCCCTCCGAGAGGATCCCCCCAAAAGAGGGAAATCCCCTCCCCAAAGAGGGACTCTGCACTTGCTGCACCTCCCCGATCCGCCGGTGAACCGGCCTTTTATAACTACTTACTTAGAAATGGATCTTGCTATTTTCTAATACATAACATTTTAGATGACTCTTTAAAATAACCCAGTATACTCTTAAAAATAATATGGATTCCATTTTTAGAAGACTTGGTTAGAACATCCATGTCACAATACATATGCAAGTCACATCTGTGCACAACATTAGCTTGTGAAGCTTTCAGTACTTAGCATTTTCTTATTTTAAAAATATCTCCCAATTATTCCATTCACTGATAATTCAGTACACCTATTCATTTTAACTACGTCCTTAAATATAGCAAAGTCTTGAATTTCCCATATATTTGAAAAGAAATCAATACAACCTTTTTTCATAGATAAAAACAGTCGAAACGGATTCAGAAACTTGCCATAAAAATCTCGTGGCACACACAATCATTCTGAAAAGTTTCGAGTCGCGTTCAGTAAGTAGTATAACCTAGCATTAAAATCTCACATGGTACGTGAAAATAGACATTCAGTGTGATTTAAAACAGTTAAAGTTTCGCGTTTCATAGCATTTTAATGAATATCAATCAATACAGCCATTTTTCATAGCTAAAAACCAGTCGATATGAATTCAGAAACATGCCATAAAAAAAAAATCGCGTAGCACACACAATCATTCTGAAAAGTGTCGAGTCATGTTCAGTAAGTATTATAACCTAGCATTAAAATCTCACATGGTATGTGAATAGACAACAGTTAAAGTTTCGCGTTTCATAGCATTTTTATGAATACCATTAAAACATTCCCAGTAAAATTAAAAGAAAAATTGTCGAAATACGTTCAGCGAGTATTATAACCAATCCCTAAAATCTTGGGTGCTTTTAAAACATGTCAGTCAAATGTTGGCTGATACGCACACACCTCTTCTAAAAGGGTCAAATCCTGTTCCCAACTTGTGGTAAAATTTTAACATCAAAAATGCGATATGCTAGTTCACTATGGTGTGTTAGAAATCCCCCATTACTTCATTCAATGGCTTACCCCAAAAATCATTTCATTAAAATTAATAAAATTCAATAACACACACACACACCCCGTATTTAAAACTCTGATGAACGGCCAACGTAAAAAAAATTATCTTCGTTCATTAAAACATGTATGAGCGTGAAGCTAAAATTATTAAGTCATCGTTCAACTACCTAATTAAAATATTCATTAACACAAAAACCACATTCAGAAATTAATTCTATTAAAATTCAATAACACGCATGTATTTCATTCAAGCGCCAATAGAGGGAGCCATCACCGCCCCAAATTTCGGAAATGTCTTCAAGCACTTTCCAAACCATTCCCTAAAAACCATAATTACCTACGTTCCAATCATTAAAAAAATAATCCTCCTATTAAAATTCAATTATGACTATATTTCATTTTTTTTTCATAATAGATTTTATTTATTTATTAAAAATTAATTAAAATCTTAATTCATTCGCATCATCCCTTCGTAGAAGATTGGGAAATAGTCGAAGTACCTAACTCCTTTCGCAGGGAAGACATCATTCATTCATCGTCTGTCCACAAGTCTCAATCTGTATACTGGTTAAAGCACTTTCTTACGGTGCGAGAGATCCCGAGTTCGAATCCAGCTCACTTCAGAACTAATTTTTTCCTTTTAGCCAGCACAGTTCTCCAACCTGTCCATAGAGGGCGCCACCAAAATTTCCAAGATGGCCTCCAAGGTCTTCTTCAACACTACTGTCTGTGTCGGTACATGACTTCATCCGATAATCTTATCGG
This sequence comes from Amaurobius ferox, assembly GCA_951213105.1. Lineage (NCBI taxonomy): Eukaryota > Metazoa > Arthropoda > Arachnida > Araneae > Amaurobiidae > Amaurobius > Amaurobius ferox. The sequence continues at coordinate 1,298,028 of OX578153.1, forward strand.
GTGACGTCATCCGATAAGATTAGCTTATCGGATGACGTCGTCCGATAAGATAAGCTTATCTGATAAGATCAGATAAGATAACGTGACGTCATCCCCCGATGATATCATCCTCCGTGACGTCACTGCTGCTCCTGCGGGGGTTCAACTCTCCTTTCTCTTCTACTTACACACCTTCCCTCCTTTTTCTTCTAATACTATGCTATGAGATAATTTGAAATATAAATTACGCAAAAAGTTTATGAAATCTTTTAATTTTATTTTTTGCTTAGAAATAAGTAAATGAAACACTCTTTACCTTGTGTCGAAAGCCCAGACCGTCCGACTCGCCCGAGGACATGGAGCTCATTCCAAGCTATTTATATAAATAAAATTGAAAATCTATCTGTCTGTCTGTCTGTCTATTTGTCCCGTCATCACGGTAGAACGGCTGAACCGAATTTGATGAAATTTTGTGGGTAGCCTGGAAATAGTCCCACTTAAAATTTTGTCCATGTTTGGAGTTTTTTCGATTAGTGGTTCTCGAGATATTAGTAAAAAACGAATTTCGTTTGTCTCATCATCACGGGAGAACGGCTGAACCGAATTTGATGAAATTTTGTGGATAGCCTTGAAATAGCCACCCATAATTTCAGCCCAAATTTCGAGTATCTAAGACCAGGGGTTGTTGAGATATTAATAAAAAACGAAACTTTTTCATAGGAGTTCTACACTCTAACTCCGTGGTTTATCCAAACGAAAAGCTTGAAAATCGTTTGAAAGTGAATTAAAACTTTATCTCTGAGTTTGATGGGAGATTTTTTGCCCTAATTAGTCACTTTCTGAAAACATGAATTGTTTGAAACATAATTTAAATGGGAAATCTATCTCCATAGTTTATTTTTCACAAGCTTTTACTGAACAATGAAAAGTATAAGGAAATCAAAATGGTTATTTAATTTTCGCAGTTTATGAGGAAGATTCTATATATCATTTTGCTCAGAAACACAATTAAATTAAATCTGTATGTTAATTTTAATTATTATTTTTTCGATTTGAATAATAAATAAATTAATATAAAAATATATTTTAGAAAAGAATTTGATTTTTCTTACAGCATTTTTGACTGGATAATATCAATTACGGTCTTCAGGTTTAAACGCTATTATTATTGATATTTTCGGGGATTATTGATTCAGGGATTATTGATATTTTCAAGTTATTATGCAATTGTTTTATTACGACAAAAATTGTTTAAACTTATATATTGTACGTTGTACGAGTAATCTTCTACAAATACACGGGTATATCTTCTAATCTACGAGAATATAAGTAGTACAGGCATATTGGAATGTGTTTTAATATATATTGGCATAGTTTGGAATCAATTACGATCTTCTGGTATACAGAGAACGGGGATTATTGATATTTTCAATTTATTACGTCATCTCTTTTATTTTGGCAATGATTTTTGAGACTCATATTGTAATACGTGTAATCTTCTACTAACACACTGACATATTTTCTAATCTGCGACAATATAAGTAGTACGGGATTGCATATATTGATTCAATACCTTTTTTTTTGTAAATTTGCTTACGAAAGGGACCAGGATGTTTTATTCTTCAGATCTGCTAGTTAAGATAATTTTGCATAGTAAGAACAGATATTCTTAAACTTCTCTTTAGGAACAATAAATTTAATATTTTAACATAATTTGCACATGATTGCGAATTATAAGTTTCTTTATATTATGTTTATACTCCGTACAAAGAACGGGTATGCTGCTAGTTTTAAATATTTTTCAAGCGTTTTCGTTAACAATGTTTCGGGTTTTGATGACCATAACAACAGTTCACGACATCGGATCAAAATTTTAAAACTCTAAGAAAAAACATCATTGTATAAGCTCCAATGTATATATTGTTACAAATGTATCTTTTGGAATCATGGAGAGTACAGTCCCTGTGTATGCCTCCCTTACTGGGTTCCGGTCTAAAGTGGGTGGCACTTCCCGGCCGTCCAAACAGTTACCTCACACCTTTCTGGTAGGTCTTACGATCTAGGTCTCAACAACAACAGTTGAGTGTAGTTCGTATCTTGTCATCCCTCCATCTGAGTGATGGCTCATTTTATAAACTTTCTATAGAAACTTCTAGAATTCTCTTATTTCTCATAGAATACTCGTTATTTCAAGGTCTTTTTTTAATCTTTGAAAAGTCGCCATATTGGCAATAAATCGCCAAATCTGGAAAGCCACTTCCTAACTGCAGCGTCGGGAAACCCTGGATCACATCATGTAAAAACTTGTCATTAAGGATGTTTTCCCCGTCTGATCTTCGAAGGAGATGAAAGTGAAAGGAAGATGAAAGAGACTGCAACATTTTACACATTTGTAACAATATTTTGATATTTTTTTTAAACTGAAATTATGATCTCAGAGTGCATCAATGTGTATAAAATATTTGAACGGCCATAGCTCCTCCATGTTCGCGAAAGATTACACTGCGGACACTTTCAAAGGTCTGGTGAGAAAGAGGAATTTGAAAAGATGAAGGAGGGTGATTGATGTGGAGCCATTTCTTTCACCCCTTCTAAGTTGGGGTGACATTTCCGACTTATTCGAGATCTGTGTTCCTTTTAGTGTTCGTATTTAAAACGTTTCCCCTAGTTTTCCTAAATACTGTTGCAAACGTGTAATATTCCCTCACTGGAGTCTTTTCTTTTGAGAACCTAACGGAGAAAACACCCGTCCAGACTTTCCCATGACGTGCATTTAAGGTTCCCAGATGCTGAGGTCAGGATAAGGTTTGCCAGTTTTGGCGATTTATCTCCAATTTGGAGACATTTGAGGACTTCTCCAAGGTTCGAGAAAAACCTCGAAATAGCTAATATTCTACGTGATATGAGAGATTTCCAGAAGTTTCTATAGGAGACTCAACTTTGTGACAAAGAAAGATAGCTATCCACTGCCAAGAATTGACGACACTTTAGATACCCTCTTTGTGAGCAGGTGGTTTTCGACTCTAGGCTCTAGACCTTAAAAGTGGCTACTAGTAAGTGGAAATCCTTTCTGATGATTAAGAAAACACAGCTTTTACTACCGAACAAGGATTCTGGCAGTTTAAAGTCATGCCATTTGGACTTTATAATGCACCCTCAATATTTGAACGTCTGTCTAATGGAAACCGTGCTTATATGACTCTCCTGTGAATCCTGCCTCGTCTATTTGAACGATAAAATTATTGTTGGACGTTCATTTGACGAGCATCTAGAACACATTAGGCGGGCATTTGAAAAATTGAAAAGTGGTAATTTGAAATTAAATCCTTCAAAATACAAACTATTCCAGAAAGAAGTCGCATATTTGGAACAATGTTTGTCCTTGTTTTGAGATTTCTAATGATTTCCATGACATTTCCATATCTTGAGATTTTCATGTTCTAATATTTATCAATGTCTTCAGAAAAGTAGCGGCTGGTTTGTGAAATGATTTTTGTCAATGTTTTGATAACAGTATCAGTTATTTTGTGAAATTAGTGGAGCATTTAAGGGCTGTTTAACTGTATATTATTCCTGTTTATGCTGTGCTTATGAATAAACGTGTTAGTTATCCAGAAATTTAGACTCATTCTTGTATTCTGAGTGCACACCCACGATTCCAGAGGATACTTCGTAAGAAATAGGTGTCAGGCTCATCAACAAAGGAGTTTCTCTGCCTGTGTACCTATTACCTTCGGTTCGTAAAAGAACTTCTCAAACATTGCCAGACCCTTACATCGATTAATGGAAGGAGAAAAGAAATTTGAATGGACGGCAAAATATGAAGACGTTTACAATCGGTTAATGGAAATGCTGGTTTCTGTTCCATTCTGTCCTATCCTCAATCAGCAGAGAGCTTTATAATAGATACCGATGCTAGTAAAGAAGGAATAGGGGCAATTCTCTCACAGGAAATAGGGGGCAAGAACATGTCATATGCATACTTTAAGTACTTGCAAAGCCCGAAAGAAGTTACTGCGTAACATGGAAGGAATTGTTGGCGATTGTTAAATCCATAGAACATTTCTATCATTACCTTATGGAAGGAAATTCCTGTTACGGACTGATCACGCTGCTCTGAGCTTGTTTCTCAGTTTTGAGAACCATTCAGTAATGCCATACAACCATACAGTTTTGAGTAGTTGAATGAAGGATCTGGAAGGAGTTTTTAAGAACCCTGAGGTTGCAAAGTGGATTCAGCGATTTGATAAATACGACATGGAGATTCGACACCGAAAGCGGGTCGTCTCATAAAACCACTGAAGCTCTGTTGAGAAGACCTTGTCCTTTGAACTCTGCACATTGCTACAGTGCTAAAATGAATTTGGAAGCCAAATTTCAGTAAACAATCGGCAAATTATCATCGATCCTAATTCAAATTCCCAACCAGATCCATGGAATAATGAAGAACTTTCTCATGCCCAAAGAGAAGACAGATATATCGAGCCAATCCTGATCCGCAAAGAACAAGTTAATAAGAAGCCAATTTAGTAATAAATTTCCTGCTTCTCATCTGAAGCAAAACGGTACTGGGCACTATGGGATTCTCTGCACTTGAAGAACAAGATAGTATACCGTAAATGGGAGAGCGAAGCTGGAAAAGCATCAGATGGCAGTTGCTGCTTCATTGTTTCAGGGTGTTCAGTGTATTAAAAGAGATACATGACCGCCCACTGGAGGACATTTCGGCATTAGAAAGACGCTGAACAAAGTTCTTGAAAGCTTCTTTTGGTGCAATGCGAGATCCCATGTTGAGCGCTCGCGCAAAGAATGCACAGAATGTGAGGCTCAGATGGGACTGAAGAATAAAACGCGTGGTCGTCTTCAGTGTTACAATGTCGGACCGCCTTTCGTGAGAAATGCACTTTTGAGAAATGCAATGTTTTGGGGCCACCACCACGAAATTTGAACAGCAATAAATATATCCTAGTAGTAATGGACTAATTCACAAAGTAGCCAGGAACTTAAGGAATCCATGACCAAGAGTCTACAACCATCAATGAAGTTCTAACACGGAACTGGATATATTGTTACGGGGTTCTTTCTCTCATCCATTCTGACCAGGGAACGAACTTCTGGTATATTCACGTGATTGTGGACAAAACTCTAACTACTCCTCTTCATCCTCAGTCAGACGGCATGGTAGAGAGATTCAACAGAACGATACTTAATCATCTCTCCACATTCTTATCCAGACACCAGCAAGACTGGGATCGTCACCTACCTTTGTTCCTGCTGGCCTGCAGAAATGTTGTCCATGAATGGTCATTCTTCATCAAAAATGCTGTTTGAACAGGATCTACGATTACACTAACCCAATGTTTGGAAGACCATGTGATGTTCTTTTATCGCCTGATGAAGATGTACAAGATATGCAGGCACGATTGCAGGAGGTTCATTGATTAGCTTGCGAGAGGATCAACATTGGTACCGATAGAATGAAGACTCTGAACGATACCAAAGCTACTGAGGTACGATTTCAGAAGGGCGACAAAGTGTAGCTGTTCAACCTTCTGCGGCGACCAGTTTTTGTCAAAACTGCAACACAATTGGGAAGGACCTTACGTCATCAAGGAAAGAATAAACAGTGTCGTTTGTCGAATCCAGAAGTCGTCTGCAACCAAGCCAAAAGTCGTCTATATCAACAGATTAGTCCCATATTTTGAACCACAGTAGATTGATACTGTCCGGATTGTGCAGTGTTGCGAACGTGTAACATTCTCTCACTAGAGTCTTTTCTGTTGACAATTAGACGGAGAAAACACCCGTACAGGCTTTCCCATAACGTGCATCTGGGGTTACCAGATGTTGAGGTCAGGAGTGTGGCATATGCAAATCTATTATATCACCGAAATGACGTTAGACTAGTATGCAGGATTGAACTCTTCTATGAAGGCAGCTATAAATACTCTGCACTTGTAAGTAAGGTGTGTGAATAAAGGTAGTTGAGTTCTGAGAGTTTTAAAAATAGCGCGGCTGTTTTGTAAAATGCATTTTGTCAATGTTTTGGGAATAATATTGGTTATATTGTAAAATTATTGGCGCATTTAAGTGCTGTTTAACTATATATTATCCCTGGTTACGCTGTGCTCAATGTTTCATTCAGGCATACATCCAGGGGAGCGAACCTTCTCCAGACACAATTTTTGCCCCCCCCCCCCCAGAGACAATTTGTATTAACTCAGTTTCTGTTTATTGGACAACATTTAGAAATATTTATATAGGGTAAACAGAAAATATGCCGTTACAGACTACACACACACACACACACACACCTTACATTAAATAAAATTAACTTTTTCGTACCCCTATGGTGTGCTGATTTTAAGAAAATTAGTGACCAACTGATTTAGAAGATCCAAGCTGCCATTACCCACTATTAAAAAGTAATTTATCGCAACAACATTTTTTGGACCACAGTAGATTGATACTGTCCGGATTGTGCAGTGTTGCGAACGTGTAACATTCCCTCACTCGAGTCTTTTCTGTTGACAATTAGACGGAGAAAACACCCGTACAAGCTTTCCCATAACGTGCATCTGGGGTTAGCAGATGTTGAGGTCAGGAGTGTGGCATATGCAAATCTATTATGTCACCGAAATGACGTTAGACTAGTATGCAGGATTGAACTCTTCTATGAAGGCAGCTATAAATACTCTGCACTTGTAAGTAAGGTGTGTGAATAAAGGTAGTTGAGTTCTGAGAGTTTTAAAAATAGCGCGGCTGTTTTGTAAAATGCATTTTGTCAATGTTTTGGGAATAATATTAGTTATATTGTAAAAGTATTGGCGCCTTTAAGTGCTGTTTAACTATATATTATTCCTGGTTACGCTGTGCTCAGTGTTTCATTCAGGCATACATCAAGGGGAGCGAGACTTCTCCAGACACAATTTTTGTCCTCCCCCCTCCCAGAGACATTTTATATTAACTCAGTTTCTGTTTATTGGACAACATTTAGAAATATTTATATAGGGTAAACAGAAAATATGTCGTTACAAACTACACACACACACAGACACACGCACACACACACACACCTTACATTAAATAAAATTAACTTTTTCGTACCCCTATGGTGTGCTGATTTTAAGAAAATTAGTGACCAACTGATTTAGAAGATCCAAGCTGCCATTACCCACTATTAAAAAATAATTTATCACAACAACAAGAAACTTTGCATGTATGAGATTTTAATACAAAGAATCGATTGATACAGAAAGTCAGAGTGTTTTATTTATATGAAGTTGATCAAATAGGTATTGGAAAGTATTTTGATTAGATCTTGTTTTTCCTTTATTGATAAATATATATTTACTTTTTCGTTTTACTGGATAATTGTTATTTCTGCTGTGTTTTACTATTTTGTAACTGGAGAATTGAACTTTAAATGATTTAAAAAGATTGGCAAAAATTATTTTACTAAAGTTAACTTTGCTGAAAATTCATTGAATACAGGGAGAGGGGGGTAATCATCATAGGCGCCGACTACGGGGAGGCAGAGGGGCACGAGCCCCCGCTGAACTTTTCCAGAGGGGGCTTTGCCCCCTCTGAGAAATTTCAAGATTTTTTTTCTCTAACTTCATATTTTACTAAATACCAAAAAATGAAATGTTTTTAACATAAAAATAATTGAAAGAAAATCCTATCAACGTAAATGTCACATTTCAGTTCAGTCTTGTTCCCATCTTCCCTACCATAGCTTCCTAAACTATCTTGCACGTAAACCAAGCTCATCTTTACTCCTAGGAAACATGTTTACGCTAATGACAAAAACACCTGGTTACCAGAACTTTTTCGACTGACCACCTAATGCAAAGAAAAATGGAATATTTACAGTCATGTTAATGGCATTTTCAAAAAATAGCTGTTTCCCTCCAGTAATAACTATAAATGATTAATTACCACGAAGTAGAGATAACTTATTTTATCTTCTTAAAATTATCTTATCTGTAATTACTCCTGGATTCTTTAAACCAGTGATGTCTTTACATGTGACATCCATTCCGTTTGAAGCTGCAAACCTCGGGGGTGGTATCCATTCCGTTTGCAGTTGCAAACCCCGCGGGTAACTTCATTCCTGGTGAGCACCGGTCGTTTGGCACAGCACCGTAGTCAGGCAAGAGACAGAGGGAGCTAAGCCCCCCCCCCCCTCCCCACACACACACACACACTAGGTATACTCAGCCCACTCCCCTGATAAAAATATTAAAGTTTTAGTTGTGATAAGAAATTTCAACCAACATGTCATCCAAATTTTGCATAAAAATATTATTTAGGAGATTTTTTTTATAAATTGCTTTGTTTTAAAGATTTTTTTTATTTTAGCTGAATGTGTAGTTATAGTGATGATTAATTTATTTACATATTTAATTTAAAACTATTTAAATAGAGACAATAGTATTTAGATACTTTTGTATTATTGCTGGGTTCATTGTTTTAATTTATTGTGTCAAAATCAACGGATAGGTAGTTAAGAGTTGATATTAAGCGTTAACGTATATTAACTTTCAGATTTTTTTTTATTAATTAATAGCTTTGCTACTAGTTAATTCTTATATTAAAATCCAATGTAATTATTATATATTATAATATTGATGCATAGTAACTATATGGATTTTCTAATCAATTCTTAGCTTACAAATATAAATAGACCTAAAAAGACTGAAAATATTTATCGTACAATAAATAAAACTGCTGATATCTTTCTTCCGATCCAGCCCCTCCGACCTACCCGAAGGTGTAAGATATCTGTTTAAACCGCCCAGACAATGCCATCTAATTTAGACTGGAACCCAGTGGGGGCGACATCCACAGGGACCGACCCTCCTTCCTTTGTTACCCACCTCTCGGAAGGACTTTCAAACTCACAAATGTAACGTGCTCGTACACGGGAGCATTTTAAGCAAAGTCAGAAATCGAACTCGGATCCTCCGAGTACAATCCCCGTAACTTAAACCACTCGGTTATCTCACTCCAAAACTGCTGCTTGTAAGACAATAACTTACAAAACTTCCTTGAGGAAAACATATATATGTCAGTTAGGTGACTACAGTTGCTTCGATGGCATTATAACCCCCCATTTTTAGGTCAAAATAACAGAATGCGGTCTTAACAACCACTACTGCCGTTCTTTGGGCAGTTCATTCTTGGTGGTTGTTAAGGGCGCATACTTTTCTTTTGGCCTGAAGAAGGGGCTTAAAACGACCTCGAACCAATTGTAGTCACCTGACTGACATATATTTGCTTTCTGCAAGGCGGCCTTATAAGTTGTTATACCTTTATCGACTTTGAATCTTTTATAAGACTTTATCGGATTGTGCCCCCCCCCCCCCCCCCGAGATTTTGAAAACTCGGCGCCTATGGTAATCATCCCCTTAATTTACATGGGGCCCACGGTATTATTTCGTACCGTGGCCCACAATTTGATGTGAGGGCGCCTGCTCACTAAACACGTCTATAGGAGCATTTCCAAATTAAGGATCATACTCTAACGGCAGATAACATTCGTTGATTAGTTTCATGCTTTATAATGTGCTTATCAGTATAAAATGTTTGATATTTGCAATAACGACAAAAAACTTGCTATGTCCCACAATTTTGTAAAACTTTACAGATACTGACAAATTCAGTAATGCCATACAACCAGCATCAAATTTCTATAAGTTTAAGCTCGGGTTAAATTTGCAGCAGTTAAGTTCATGTCAACAGAACATCCCTTTGGAGAACATTTCATGTGTTTTTGATTAATTTAAAATATAAATGTATATATTTTTGTTTCTATAGTTTAAATATAAAAAAATTCTTCGGCTTCGATTATTTAAAATTTAAAAATGCTTTTGTTTCTTTTTCATTTTTATCAACAAAATGTGTTTCTCTACAGGGTGTCCCAAAAAGATTGAAACGCGCTTTAATTCTTTACCTGTTGGAGATGAATGGGCAATGTAAATTGCAAAAATGTTGAAAGTAAGGTAGGAAGTAAGACTACGTTAATGAAATAGTCTTCTCATTAATTTTTAAAAAGTTACACCTTTTAAATTTGTATACGACCCCCTTAGACAAGTTTGGTCAATCAGAAAATTTTTAATGCATTTTTTTATTTTTAATGCAACAAGAACATTAAAAACACCCCATATCTGTATCTTTAAAATCAATTGAATTATGATAAAAGAAAAAATTGACTTATGCCACTTTTTCGTACCATGTGAAAGGCTGTTTCATCAGTGAAAATAGGGATCATAAACACAAATTGACGATGGAAATTGTTTAGGTGAAAAATATGTTAGTATGTGTCAAAACCTTTTATCACAAATGTATCTAAATAAAGCATTGCACAGGCAGAGATCATATGAAGCAGTGGTACTCACTACGCGATTGGGTATCCTATGTATTATCATCCAGTTTTATCCTTTTTGTGATGTGTCACAAATTTACATTTCTAATTTGGTATATGGTTCCCATTCATAATGTTCAATTTTCTATTAAATATAACTCGCTCAATTTGAACTTTTGAAAATTAACTTTTTGAAAATTAATGGGAGAACTATTTAAGAAATAAAAATTTTCGGATTGACCAAATTTGTCTAAGGGGGTCGTATAAAAATTTAAAAAGTGTACCTTCCTGAAAATGAATGGGAGTACTATTTCATTAATGTAGTCTTATTTCCTACCTTACTTTCAACATTTTTGCAATTTACATTGCCCACTTATCTCCAACGTTTATTTTTAAGTAAACTATGATTAAAACACATTTTTAGTTTCTGTAGTTTAAATGGTAAAATAGTTTAATTTTCATACTTTAAAAGTGCTTTCCTTTTCTTAACACATTTTAAATATCACATTTTTTTTGTTTTAGTTTAATTTAGTTTTCAAATATGGGTACCTGGTGTAGCTTATGTGATATCAGATACACTGATCAGTGGTTGCTAATTTAAAACTTTTCATATGATACATTTTTACTCGCCAAATAGGCTATAATGCGCCAATTTTATGAGTATGTAAATATGGAAACGATTTCTCCGGCCAACCAACGGTGCTACAACTATCTCCATTTCTGATTGGAGGGAGCTGTTCGTCTCTTTACGCATCATAGACTCCTGATTCTTTTATTACACATTGGCAACTTTATAGAAAAAAATGTCTGCGAGTTCCAAACGAACTGTTTATGTTGGTAATTTTTCCTTTTCGTGCTACACGAAACATATTTTATTATATTATTTTTGTATTAAAAGTATTTTAAATTTATGATTGTGTTGAATATTAGCGTCATGTTAGTTTTATTATATTTTGTCATTACTATCAAGAACATTTTTTTCTCATTTTTATTTTAGGTGGTCTTGCTGAAGAAGTAAATAAAGAAATTATCCACGCAGCTTTTATCCCATTTGGAGAAATTATCGACATACAAATTCCGCTTGATTATGAAACGCGTATCCTTCATTTATTTAAAGTGTTTATGATATATCTACTTTATCTTTTGAATTATTTTAATCAGCTGAATACTTTGTCTATTGTTAGTACAGTCGGTCAAAATGAAAACAAATAATTCGAACACCGTGCATTATCCGGCTCGTCGTATAGTAGAACCAAATACATCATTAGACTAGTAGTAATGCGTGCTATAACTTAATGAGCAACTAATTTGTATAAGGGGTCGTTTTCATATTAAATTTCGCCCTAACTTAAATTTTTCAAAAGGCAACACCCACTTTTGATAACATATTTTGATTTTCCAGGTCAAAGCACCTTGAATTTATATAAAATTTATATATATATTACTCACTTTATATGTTTTTCGTGTTGGAGAGTTATGACTGCTTGAAATTTTGAGCTCCTAGTGTTAAATTGGTGTTTCAGTTTTCTTTTATATTTTTCGAAATAATTAGCCTATCAAACTAATATCTATTTTATATTGTGATACTAAATAACCCAAACAAAATGCATGTATTTTTTCATTAACTTTTCATTATTAATTATGAAAGTAACTTGAAAAAAAATATGAATGCAAGCGTGGGTAAATTTTGACTCAATTTATCACTGTTGGAAACCTTGGTGTGCAAAATTTTAGTTCATTCCTTTCAATACTTATTGAATTCAGCTACATCAATTTGCAGCTCTTTGAAGAGCATCCATCAATTTCTGGTGAAAAATATTCAGAATAAAAATTTTAAATTTTTAGTATAATGTTTCCACTCTTGGCATTTGTGCAATGAGTGATCAGAGATTATTATTCTATCTGTGCTAGTAAAGAATCCACAAATTTGAACTTTAAATTGCAATGATAAGTCGATTCAGCTTAGATCCATGTGTGCTATGTTGGTTTTCTGTTATATATCTTTATGTTTAATATTGTTTTATATGAGTTTCAGTTTTCATTTCATTCAAAAGTCATAATCAACAATAATAAATGGTTAAATTGAAAATTAAATTATGTATATTTCTTCCATGTAAAAATGTTAGTAAATCCAGATAATAGCTCCCCACATATATTTTTTCTAAGTACAAATCGCTCCAAGTTGGGGCATTCTCCCATATTTTGAAATTTGCTCCACTTATCCTAAGTGACGTACTCTTCCGTGTTTAGAAATAGGCTCCTCCCACCAAAATAGCATTTGTTACTGTGTTCTGAACAAGAGTATTTAATGTAAATGATTAAATTTTATAACAGTGAATAATGCTCATAAAACTTCATTTCATCTCCACACTTAGGATAGGCATACTTATCACACATAATCCCTTTCATAACACACCAATTAATCACTTCTTTCATACCTTTATTTTCCAAATTATAGTATAATTTAATGCTAGAATCAATCAAACCGACATCCATTCAACTACGTTTCACAACACTACATTCACTGTCCATTTTCTTGTGCTTATCAGAAGACACAAGGGAACAGTAATCGACAATAAAAGCAAATCCGCAAAAATAAAACTAAAGTTAAAAAAATTATCAAATTGAAATCAATTTGCAACTGAAGAAAAAAATCGAATAATAAAATACATGTGACTATGCAAATAACGTGGAAATAAATGCACTGTTACATCAGAAAATGGTAGCAACTCTAGAAATGTGTGCTTATTGGATGTTACCAAATTACAACAGAGATACAAGAGGTTACCAGATTACAACATAAAGCACACTTGCAATTGGAACGCTTGGCAGTGACTTGGTGAGCGAGCTAAAAGTGTGCTGGGTTCTTCTCTGGATTAACCAAAATGCTCTTCAAAAATATGTAGGCAAAGGTAAATTTTGCATACATGTGACTTTGTGAGGTGCACTACAGATGTGGACTATCTCGTTAAAAATATAATTGATAATATATAATTTTTTTATTACTTTTGACTTGTTAATCATATATAAGCAATAAAATTAAAGACATTTGTACGTCTTGTAGGATGGTTTTATTTGATTAAATGACCTTTTTATCTATGATATGTGTCTTTAATTTTATTGCTTATATATTGAAGTAGATGTGATACCCACCTAATAATTGTTAATCATATTTAGATGGCATAATGATGATTGCAAAGAAATATTTCTTTATTTCAGTTTTATGTTCTGTAGCTATTCTTTAGTTAAAATGTGAGATTTAGTTTTGGAGATCCATTTATGTAGCTTGAGAATTATTTCAGCAGGATACCGGTCTCATCCATAGCTTGATAGATTCTACAGAACAGTTTCGATATAAAGAATCTTAGAACAATCCGCCATTTTTTCAGCGACAATGAAGATGGTGTTTGAAAAGTCCTTACGAATGTCATGTTATGCCTTGTGCATAACAAATTTAAAAATATATAAGTAGAAATCACGAATACATAAAAAACGTAATACATAAATAAGTATAATATAATGTATAAGCAGCAGAAAAAACAGATATTTAAAAAAAAAGATTGTACTTAAAAACAAAATTAAAAATAAAAACTATACTTTGGATTGTACTATAATTAAATTAAAAAATATATATATACTTAGAATAAAGATTGTACAAAATTTCCAAAAAATAATACTTAGAATTGTATTTTATTTAAATTAAAAGAAAAAACAATACTTAGAAAAAAAAGTTTGTACTTTAGCAAAATTTCAACAAGATCAATCATGCATAAAGCATTGATTATGAAACACTTTCCAACTGAAATGCAATTTTATTTAAACATCTCTAAAATGTGATACATTCAGCAGTGATATTTTTTTAATTATCACAATACTAAAATAATTTATTTTACTTGGAAACTTAAAATTTCTTCAAAAAAGGCAATGCTATAAATTGTCTGCTTCTGTACGTCAAATCAATGAATGTTTTCGTTCATATCACTTATATTCCAGACTCCAGAGCTAAATAATTTATTGTGAAAAAAATTCAGCAATTCTTATACCACTCATCTTACAATCACTTGTTTACATTCTGCATCCAGTAAAATTAGGCTTCGTTGTAGATATAATCAAAGTTTGAAGATCATTTAAACTCAAAAGTATTGTACTTGCATTGGTGCAGAATATAGATGTGCAGAAAATACGCAAAAATAAAGTGGTTTTAGGACAGATTAAATACTGAAATATAAATTTAAAAGAACTTTAAAAATTACGATTTTTAACACTGGGATAAAAAGATGGAAGCCATATTTTATTTTGAAGTGGGTCACGTGATCTCTTCATATAATATGGGTGTAATTATAATTGGTACTTACGTATTATCGCAACCATGACAAAACGTAATTGATGTATCGTCCAATAAAGGTCCTGATCGATTCCAAGGACAACATGCAACAAAGTGATCTGTCTGAGGACCCACGTTCGAGCGGGCTCGAACTGGTTGGGGGACGTACGCACCGCTGGGACTGTGTCGTCAGACAGACCGGCTTTGCCGGACCAAGTCACAGAGCATACTAGACTCGCTTCTGGGACCGTCGCACGGCGCAAGGACCGTGACAACATGCAGCCAAGTGATCTGTATGAGGACCCACGTTCGAGCGGGCTCGAACTGGTTGAGAAAAACCCAGAAGCGAGTCTAGTATGCTCTGTGACTTGGTCCGGCGAAGCCGGTCTGTCTGACGACACAGTCCCAGCGGTGCGTACGTCCCCCAACCAGTTCGAGCCCGCTCGAACGTGGGTCCTCATACAGATCACTTTGTTGCATGTTGTCCTTGGAATCGATCGGGACCTTTATTGGACGATACATCAATTACGTTTTGTCATGGTTGCGATAATACGTAAGTACCTTATAATTTAAATTTTAAAAACTACTGCACATATTTTACTGAAATTGTTCTTATATATTTTATGGGATAATTTGAATATTTCCTAAAATTTTCGAAGCAATTTGTGAATTTTAACTTTTTTTAAAAAATATTTGAAAAATTAGATCCCATATGGTTTGATGTATTTCACTTTTTCAACTCGAGTTCAATCCAAAACTGATTGGTTAATATTATTCATTTACATTCCCATATGTCCCACAGACCATCTTAACATATTAAAATTTCATTTTAATAAATTCATTTTTATGGCAATTATCGTGCGAACAAACAGACAGACAAACAGAATGAGCAAAGGCATAAACACTTTTCAGCTATATTGAAAAGTGTTAAAAAAACGATTGTACTTTAATGAAATTCAAAAGTATATAAGTAAAAATCAAAAATCAATAAATGTAAAATAATGTATAAATAGCAAATATACAAACAAGAGAAAGCGCATGTCAATACCGTAAAAATGGATATTTCCATCCTAAAGATTTTCACATGGCTGAAGGTTTTCCAAATCAATCTCTCATTTAGTACACACCATATCAGACTTTATCATCTCTGATCAATACAAAAAAAAAAAAAAAAAAAAAAAAAAAAAAAAAAAACATGGTTTAATGATGAGAATATATCTCCATATTAATCCAAGATTTTACAATCCAAGCTCTTCACAATACAACTAAGGAGCGCTTGACGCTATACGCTTGAGAGCTAACAGATAGCTAGAAGGGGTTGCCAGAAAAACGGGATCACAGGATGTCTCTTCGTGCCAAGGGATTATCATATTTGGCAATTTATCGCTCCATAAAATCTCTTCAAATCCAAATTCTTTATATCGAAGCTGTACTGATTCTATGAATGCAACACATCTAAAAAGTTATTGACAGAACCACCTTACGTCTTATTGAGCTGTAATGTTTTATGTATATATATTAGAGGTTATAGTATTTTGCATCAAATTAAATAGTTATAACCTTTTCTGTATATATTTGTAAGTATTTTAATTGTATTTTAGTCAATAAATTTTCAGTTTATACGAAGCATGAGAAAAGGAAAAAAATGTATTTATATCATTGTTTGAATGCGATACCCACTTATGTGCTAGAAAAATAAAAATCAATAGTAAAAAAAATATTATTGACTTTCTAATTAAATTAGTGTAATGTCATATATGGGTTCTACACACCACAAGCATTTTGTTAAGATGATTTTGTAAAGAATGTGCCATATCAATGAAATAGAAAAGTACAACTGCAGAGTTTGCATGACCTTCATTTTACTACCTTAAATATAGAGACAGACCTAAAATGGTTTTATGGTGTATCTCCCATATTTGTGGTCGGAACCTCTCACAAATTTATATTTAGCCCAATGTTAAAACAAGGAACCTTATGATGACATGAAATATGGATATAGTTGCTATTTGAATTTTTGGAATTAATAAGCAACTAAATATAAAGACTACTCCTTATGAATTTTATTTTTTGACCGACTGTACCTACCATGTTTGTAAAATTTGCTATTTAATAACAAATGTATGCTGGTGGTGAACGGCATCAACTTCTGCTGCACCATTTGAATGTCAACAAAATGCTTTTTCTTTTTAAAAAGTCTTAAATATCAAAAACATTTACTTTCCTTTTAAAGAAAAGCGAACCTATATATCAACAAATACTTCTGTAATTCTTAAAAAAGAAAAACGGCCCAAGGTCTTCACTGATCTAATATAAAAAATTCTCTGCATTAATCTTATAGTTACTGCATTCATAAACAAGGAAGATCAATCATGCTTAAAGCATTGATTATGAAACACTTTCCAACTTCAATGCAATTTTATTTAAACAAGTCTAAAATGCAATACATTCCTCGGTAATATTTTGAAACTTATCACAATACTGCATTAATTTATTATATTTGAAAACTTAAACCTTCATCGAAAAAAATGAACTTCATTCAAATGACGGCATTGAAATATAAATTGCCTGGTTTAAACATCTCTAAAATGTTATACATTCCTCGGTAATAGTTTTAGAATTATCATAATACTACGATAATTTATTATATTTGAAAACTTCATCGAAAACAACTGAAATTAATTCAAATGACGTCATAGAAAAAATAACACGCCTGGATCTCTCTATAAAAACAGGATTTCATTCATAACTTTCTCCCATTCATTTCATTCATCACAATACTATAATAATTTATTTTATTTAAACATTTTGTTTAAGACCATGGAGCTACAAAAAATTAAACTCTATGCTTGAAACGTCATCGAAAAAAATCGTCCTTCTCTTTATGAAATCAATTAATATTTCATTCATATCAGCCATGCAGACTCCATGGACTAAATTATTTTGTGTTAAAAAAATACAGGAATTCTAATACAACTCATTCTATATATTTTGCTGTTTACATTTTACATAGGTGAAAAATAGGCTTAGTTGTAGAAATAATCAAATTTAGATGAGCATTTAAACTCAAATATATTGTCATTGCGTTGTTTCAGTATGTAGATGCACAGAATTTAAGCAAAAATAAAGTAGTTTTAGGACGGATACAACACTCAATATTAATTAAAAAGAACTTAAAAAAATCACGATTTTGAAACAAGATGGATGCCATATATCATTTTGAAGTGGGTCATGTGATCGTTTCATATAAGAGGTGTAATTATTATTTTAATTTTTATTTAAAAAACTACTGAATATATTTCGCTGAATTTTTTTTTATATATTTTATGGAACAATTTGAATACTACCTAAAATTTTCGAAGCAATTTGTGAATTTTAAATCCGCTTAAAAAATGTTTGAAAATTTAGGTCCCATAGGGCTCAATGTATTTCATTTTTTCGACCCGGGTTCAATCCAAAACTAATTGGGTGATATTATTCATTTATATTCCCATAGTTTCTACAGACCATCTGAACAACATACTAAAATTTCATTTTGATTAAGTCATTTTTACGGTAGTTATCGTGCTAATGGACAGACAGACAGAATGAACAAAGTCATAAACACTTTTCAACTTTGTTGTAAAGTGTTAAAAATATTTACTGATCATTTGGTTGTTCTTGAGACCCAGATTGTCAGACCTACCAGAAAGGTGTAAGGTAACAGTTTGAATGGCCGGGAAGAGCCACCCAATTTAGACCGGAACCCAGTGGGGGAGGCATCCACAGGGACCGTACTCTCCTTCCCTTACCACCAACCTCTCGGAAGGACTTACGGACCCACATGTTTAATGTGATTGTTTTCTGCGTGAACATGGCATCGGAGAGAATCGAAGCCGGGTCTACCGAGTTCAATTCCTGCACGTTAACCACTGGGTTAACGCGCCCCTACTGATCATTTGGTGTAAATCTAGTTTTATTATCACTCAGTATAAGTGTCAAAATTTTTAATTTTTGCATGACCAATCACAATGTGGTTAATATTTAGTTTTTAATGATATGCTTCTCAAAATATTCTAGCTATTTAAGATTCTACTAAAGAGATTATTTAAATATATCAGAATGTTTACATTTATTTAAATATTCTGATTTGATTCAGGACTGTTAATAGTCTATCTCGAGCTCCAATACAGCCATTGAATCACTGCTCTTGCAAAAAATGAAAACTAATTATGTCGCTATTAGCCATTCAAAAGCATTTGCCATCATCCATGTATTCTGTATCAAGGAGTGCTATTCGATGATGACTGGCAGAAGGTGGGATTAGGTGTCAATGTCTATTGGCTACGCATTTGATGTCGGATTTGGTGGACCACTTGGCACCGAATACCGGAACAATCTGCCAGGCTTATAACGTAGCGAGCCTGATATACAGCCCAAAGTAAAATCACAGAGCAGTGATTACCACCTCAGCTTTGCCGGACTATTCAAAAACAAGATGAGTGGAGAAAGGCGCAGCAACTAGCAACTCAATCATTGACTACGTAGCATCAAAACATGAAGTAGAGCTTAACTACGGGTGCTCGAGCTCTTCCTCCCTTCCAACTGCTGAAGAAATTATTAATCATCAACCAAAAAGGGCAAGATGCAGTTCCCCCAACCTTCCCACACCCATTCCCATTGAAGAAAACCGTGACACTCCTGATAGGCCACAAGGACCTCCTGTCGGGATCTACCACTGACCCCTCTACATAGGCAGAGCCATCTGGATTGATGCTAAGTTTGGTTAACCTAGACAGTGTCCGATGACCAAAAGTCCGATGACCTTGTTAAAATCGGGTTTACCTTGCCAGTTCTGACTCTTAATAGACAGGGTTCCCAATTTGCTTACTTATATTTGATTTTAGAAAAATTTTTAGCATTGCAAGCTATCTGGATGAATTTTCGGCTTGAACAACTGTCACAGAGCATGTGCAAAATATTGCATAATGCAATGATGCAGTTTGGAAGAAGGGTAAAGCGATTCATGCCTTAAAACTTGTTTAGGAGTTTGAGTAGCATCAATGTCTTGTTGATTCCGAAATTAGACAAATATAGTTTTATACTAATGTGCCTAATGGTTCTGACTTGACTTTATATATAAGGTTATCAGACTAACTGGAAAAACTTAGAATTGTTGTAATTTTAGCGTAAATCTACTTTTGTTAAAGAAATTTTTTAAAAAGTCCCAAATTATCGGTATTTGTTATGTGTATCAATTATCTGTATTTATTTTCCTGTGGAAATATTTTCCATTTTTACAATCTGCTTGCATTGACTAAACGTATACATATATAATTTTATTGTACTAGGGGGATCTGCCCCCAGCTCGAGACGCTTTATCAACCCCTATAACTCACATCAAAAGTTGGGAGGCTTTGCCTCCAATTTGCAGAGCTCGCTTCACAAGCTATTTCAAGCCAAACTAAAGTTTAAATCAGTAAACAGTTTATTTCATCATGTTACTCTATTATTTCTCTATAAATGTACCAAATTTCATATTTTTGTGTGCTATAGTTTTTGTGATACTAGACAAAGAAAAACCCATGGACTTGCCGATACGCAAAAACAGTTTTTACTTCAGAAGTACATAAAAAATAAAATATCTCATAAATTACATCTAAATTAAAAAAGGGTCTCTGTCCTGCAAAAATTAAGCTATATAGGTATCTGTCTGCAAAAATTTGTGGTCTTGCTATTGTTAGTCTATCCAGGATGCAAACTTGCAGCTTAAATATTTTGTCTTTGACTGGGATATTATATATTTCTTAAACTACAATATATATCAATAAACTGTTTTATTCAATGTGTTCCATAAACCTTTCTTTGCAAGTGTACCAAATTTTATATTTTTGTATGTATTATTTTTGCGGTACAAAGCAGAAGAACAAAAAATTTATCAAACCGTGGCGGCATTAGCTACTTTTAATATAGAGAGATTTTATATGGAAAATTATTTATAGACATTGAAATAAAGGGTTATTTTCTGAAGAATAGCGTTATTAAAATACTGTTTTGGATTGGACACTTAGAAATACGTTCATTTCATGATTCACATGTATAATTATATATTTGTATTTTTAAATAAAAATTTGTTTTATTTTTATAACTTTAGAAAATTGTTCATAGGATATCAAGTTTTAATTTGTTTCTTAACTTTATCAGAAAAGCATCGTGGTTTCTCATTTGTCGAATTCGAAGCTGCAGAGGTATGACAAATATTCCTTAAAACTTATTGAATATGCATCATATTTCTGTATTTACTTTTCACTTATCCTCAATTTTTTTTTAGTAAAGAGCTAAAATATTGCTCTTTAAAATGTTATTTTCAAATTGTAATTTATTGCCTATTTTTTAAGTTTTCATATTTTTTACAGGAATTTTTATTAAAGTTATTAATGTATTATAAACTCCCTGTATTTTAGTAATATTTTTACGAAAATTGCAATTATAAAATATAAACTTTTACATGGTTAAAATAATATAGTTGCTTTCAAATGAGAATTTAATATTGTTAAAATTGATCTATACATGTATATTATAGACCAAAGACCAACTGTTTTTGTGTCCTATGACTGTTTTTAAAACATTATTTCCAGTGCTCTTTGTAAAATTTTCTAAAACAATCTATAAGAGGGAAAAAGGCATTTTAATGGTTTTCTTATTGCTTTTTCTAGTTCCTGCTTTTTAACATTGCATCAAAAATATTATCTGTACAGTAAAACATTCTATTCAGTGTAATATATTTGATCTTTTAGCAAGTTAGAAAAATGTTTTAAAAATAAAATTCAAAAATATTTAAAAAAAAAATTATATTTTAACAAGAAAGATCAATCATGTTTAAAGCATTGATTATGAAGCACTTTCCAACTTCAATGCAATTTTATTTAAAAAAGTCGAAAATGCAATACATTCCTCGGTAATATTTTAAAACTTATCACAATACTACATTGATTTATTATATTTTAAAACTTAAACCTTCATTGAAAAAAATGAACTTTATTCAAATGACGGCATTGAAATATAAATTGCCTGGTTTAAATATCTCTAAAATGCAATACATTCCACGGTAATATTTTTAAAACTATCATAATACTACAATAATTTATTATATTTGAAAACTTCATCGAAAACAACTGAAATAAATTCAAATGACGTCATAGAAAAAATAACACGCCTGGATCTCTCTATAAAAGCAGGATTTCATTCATAACTTTCTCCCATTCATTTCATTCATCACAATACTATAATAATTTATTTTATTTAAAAATTAAGACCATGGAGCTACAATTCATAAACTCTATGCTTAAAACTTCATCGAAAAAAATCGTCCTTCTGTTTATAAAATCAATTAATATTTCATTCATACCAGCCATGCAGACTCCATGGACTGAATTATTTTGTGTTAAAGAAATACAGTAATTCTAATACAACTAATTCTACATATTTTGCTGTTTACATTTTACATAGGTGAAAAATAGGCTTAGTTGTAGAAATAATCAAATTTGAATGAGAATTTAAACTCAAATATATTGTCATTGTGTTGTTTTAGTATGTAGATGCACAGAATTTAAGCAAAAATAAAGTAGTTTTAGGACGGATACAACACTCAATATGAATTAAAAAGAACTTTAAAAAATCACGATTTTGAAACACGAGCGGATAAATAGCACCGGACCCACTCCGACGTCTTGATGTGACGTCACCCGACGTCAATATCGACGACCAATAGTTGCTTCAGAGAACTGCGCCTGTGCACGGAGATGGTAGTTTATAATACGAACTCATCATCACTCAGCTGTTAAATTTACTACCGTATAGTAGTATTATTAGATAGTTTAGAATATTAAATTCTAAGTTATAGTTGATGCTTAAAATGAACTACGCCTGTGCAAGGAGTATTTTGTTTTAATTACGATCTCGGTATTATTCAAGGAGATTTAAATATATTTAAATCTCCTTCGTATTATTGGATAGCATAGAATATTAAACTCTATAATTGATGGCTAGATGTGATATATAGATATAATTTAGTCATTTTGAGAGCCATGTGTCAATAGCACCTAACCAATTTTCCCCATTTGAAAAAAATGTTCTACATAGATGCAATTTAAAAATGATTTGCTTTGTTACTTTCCTTATGTACATAATGTATAAGGAAAGTATTGTGACGGGATCGAAAATTCGAATTTGAGTTTTCGACGGGAACCCACGTTTTAAGCATCCCTGATCACGAATCAAACATTTTTGAAGTGATGTCTGTGTGTGTGTGTGTCAGTGAGTCTGTGGAGACGATAACTGACGAACGAATGGACCGATTCGAATGAAATTTGGTACAAAAATCACAATCCGTAAACACTGGAAGCCTATTGTTTTTAAACATAATCGAATGTTCAGAACCCTCCTAAATTTTCGAGTAAAATTTTGAAAAAATCGTCAAAAAATCAAAACCGCTAATAAAGTTACGCAAATAGACATTTCTTGCTAGAATTTTTCATTAGAAAACGATTAACATAAATGTTAGAACGCTAACATGAACCGTTCTCGGGATATTGCACATTTTTAGAAAAAATTATCAAAAAGTCATATAAAATAAAAAAAATATATTTCCTATTGAGAAATATGTTCACTTTTCATATGAAATACCATGCGATAAATTTGGTGACATCATTCTCGTGGATCTAGCTCATTCCATTCATGGGAAAAGATACTTCGAGTAATACTTTTGTATTTGAACGCCAATAGTCATTTATCTGCTATAAGAATAACTTTTTTCTCTGTCAGTATAGCTTGGCGAGATTTTGGCGGAATTAGCCAACTTGGCGACTTTTTGAAATGCTGTCAAATTAACAAAAATCTCGCCAAATAGATTAAAATGACGCTAAATCAATGAAAATGACGACTACTTGGCGAAAATTCAATATCTTGGAAAGAATATAAGTATCTACTATAAGAAAATCCTATTTTTTTACTATAAAAGTAGTAAATTCATTGCATTATATAAGGAAAGTCATGTGTTGCCCACGTCAGATTTTTTATATTATGCAACTCACAAAATCAATCTCCTTTTATTTGTCATGCATTAATTAGATTGTCAAAATGAAACATTGTTCTTTGCAACATTCAAGTTGTCAAGTTCAATTTAAAATTCACAATCATGTGCAAATTCCTATAATATACTAAATGACATTGTTAATCAAAATATTCTATTAAAATATTTAATTTAATGCTCCTAAAAAGAAGTTTAAGAATATCTGTTCTAGCTATACAAAATTATCTTCACGAGCATATCTGAAGAATAAAATGTCCTGGTCTTGTTTGTAAACAAATTTACAAAATATATGAAGTTGAATAAATATATGCAAAATAAAAGAGCTAAAACTGTATAGGACCCATACTACAACTTATGAGTTTCTAAAATCTTTACCAAAATAAAATAGATGACGTAATAAATTGAAAATATCAATAATTCCGTAATCTTAAAACCTAAAAGGCCGTAATTGATTCCAATATATGCCAAAATATGTGCTAATATACTTGTACTACTTATATTCTCATAGAGTAGAAGCAGCAGCCTATGCTTGGGGGGGGGGGGCCCAGGCCCCCTACCTTTCAACGCTTTTTATTGTTATGCGTATTCTTCATTTAAAATAATCCTGGCATAAGCAAATGCTAAACAGTTGCCCCCCCCCCCACTTTTTAGAGTCAGGGTAAGCCACTGAGTAGATGATACACCCATGCATTTGTAGAAGATTACTCAGTACTACGTACAATATATGAATGTCGAACATTTTTGCAACAATAAAACAATGACATAATAAACTGAAAATATCAATAATAATAATGTTTAAACCTGAAGACCGTAATTGATATAATCCAGTCAAAAATGTAATATTGGTGATATTTATTTTATATATATATATCTTTATTATGTAAATCGGAAAGGATTTAATGAAAATCAGCTGCCGTATAAACAAATTAGATTTAAATTTGTTGCTAAACGACATGATAAAATTTTCTACAAATAAATTGGCGGAAAAAATATCATCTGCTTCATGCTATATGAAAGGTGTAATTGTTCGTTTTTAATTAATATCTGGGCAACCCCTGGTCTTAGAAACTCAAAACATGGACTAAATTTTAGGTCTGGATATTTCAAGGCTATCTACAAAATTTCACTTAAATTCGGTTCAGTTGTTCTCCCATGATGATAAGACACACATACAGACAGATTTTCAATTTTATTTATATAGATTTAGAGAAATAGATTGAAAATAAGCAAAATGAGTAAACTTGCATTATATCTATTAAAAGTCTACATTTAGATAATTTTAATTCAGAATCAGTCATTCATAAATGATATGGTTCAGCTGACAAATGTAAATATGTCAATAGCTAGGAAGAAATTGTTATCCACTCAAAAATTTTACTCAATTTTGTATTTTTGCTATTTTCTTACATATTATTATCAGCTTATGTAGGAATGTACTAAAATTTGTATTTACACAAGACTTTACAGTTATGTGCATATTTATGTTATTTTATATTTTTGACATAACAATTGCATAATCTATATAAAGAAAATTGAAAATCTGTCTGTCTGTCTCATTATCACGGGAGAATGACTGAACCGAATTTAATGAAATTTTATGGGTAACATTGGAATAACCCCACTTAAAATTTAGTACATGTTTCGAGTTTCTAAGACCAGGGGTTGTCTAAATATTAAGATATAATTAAAAACGAACAATTAAACCTTCCATAGAGATAGCATTATGCAGACTATATTTCTTCCACCAATTTATTTGAAGAAAATTATGTTATGTCACTTAGCAATGGATTTAAATCCAATGTGTTTATGCAGCAGAAGAGTCTTCAGCAGCAGTAAATCTTGTCTCTGCAGCAGTAAATCTTTATATGTATACGTATGAAATAAATTTCATTGATATTGCATTTTTGACTGGATTATATCAATTACGGTCGTTATTATTATTGATATTTTTGGGGCTTATTGATAGTTTCAATTTATTATGTCATTGTTTTATTTTGGCAAAAATTGTTGTAACTTGTAGTACATAGTACGGAAAATCATCCACAAATGCATAGGTATATCTTCTATGAGAATATGTTATATCTTGTATTCGTCTTACATAGGTAACATTTTAAAATCTCACGCATTTCATCCATTCCTTGTATTTTTATGTGAAACTATTTTATTTTATTCACCAATAAATAAAACTTATTGAAATAGAAGTTATGAAAATCCGAACATACCTGAATAATTTTGAAAATCATTATCAAGTTTTATTTCTTCCATGCCATGAACAGCGTGCAAATGATTACGAAAATCATCCGACTTCAGTGCTGTAAAATTACAATTTTTTTCTTTACAAACATAATTTGTTTTTTCAGCAACTGGTGAATATTTTTTTTTATGTCTGTAAAAGGTAGATTTACTGGAAAATATATTTTTGCAATTGCACATTTTAGAAAACTTTTCCGTTTTCTGTGAGTTTTTGGCTTGTGAAGTGTTTGGTCCATCCTTAAGCTTATAAATCAATATTCATATTTCTCAAAAAGAGAAAATTCACGAAACTTAAATTTGCCGCGAATGCTAAATAAAAACTCCGCTAACCAGAGTCAACGTGTACCCTACGTCATCGGCTATGTCAATCGCATCATCGTCAGTAGTGGTTCCTTGTTGGTCGAATCGGAGTGGGTCCGGTGCTATTTATCCGCTCGTTTTGAAACAAGATGGATGCCATATATCATTTTGAAGTGGGTCATGTGATCGTTTCATATCATGGTCACGTGATCGTTTCATATAAGATGTGTAATTATTATTTTAATTTTTATTTAAAAAACTATACTGAATATATTTCGCTGAATTTTTTTTTATATATTTTATGGAACAATTTGACTATTATCTAAAATTTTCCAAGCAATTTGTTTTATTTAAAAATTAAGACCATGGAGCTACAATTCATAAACTCTATGCTTAAAACTTCATCGAAAAAAATCGTCCTTCTGTTTATAAAATCAATTAATATTTCATTCATACCAGCCATGCAGACTCCATGGACTGAATTATTTTGTGTTAAAGAAATACAGTAATTCTAATACAACTAATTCTACATATTTTGCTGTTTACATTTTACATAGGTGAAAAATAGGCTTAGTTGTAGAAATAATCAAATTTGAATGAGAATTTAAACTCAAATATATTGTCATTGTGTTGTTTTAATATGTAGATGCACAGAATTTAAGCAAAAATAAAGTAGTTTTAGGACGGATACAACACTCAATATGAATTAAAAAGAACTTTAAAAAATCACGATTTTGAAACAAGATGGATGCCATATATCATTTTGAAGTGGGTCATGTGATCGTTTCATATCATGGTCACGTGATCGTTTCATATAAGATGTGTAATTATTATTTTAATTTTTATTTAAAAAACTATACTGAATATATTTCGCTGAATTTTTTTTTATATATTTTATGGAACAATTTGACTATTATCTAAAATTTTCCAAGCAATTTGCGAATTTTAAATCCGCTTAAAAAATGTTTGAAAAATTAGGTCCCATAGGGCTCAATGTATTTCATTTTTTCAACCCGCGTTCAATCCAAAACTGATTGCGGGATATTATTCATTTATATTCCCATAGGTCCTACAGACCGTCTGAACAACATACTAAAATTTCATTTTGATTAAGTCATTTTTACGGCAGTTATCGTGCTAACGGACAGACAGACAGAATGAACAAAGTCATAAACACTTTTCAACTTTGTTGTAAAGTGTTAAAAATAAAAAATATTTTAAAATGAAGTATTTTAAAAATAATTTAAAGAGAGGATTATGCCTTCTAATAAAAGTTGATGTATATCTATTTGAAAGTTGTGTGAGTCCATCTGGTAAGATACCACTGATCACAGCTGCTGCTTGCCCGGGATGCCAATACATTTAGTTTGCAATATCGTAAAATCATATTGATTTTTTTGCTTTATTTTTTTTAACCAAAATGCTTATAATTCTGCTTAAAGATTAATAATTTAAAATAATTGAATTTGAAATAAATTGTGCAGAGATATATCTGGACCTGACCTAAACTATCTCTCCACCAACTTTCATAGCTGCACATAGCTTGGATTGTTTGTAACAACACACACAGAGATATATACCCATTACCTTTTACTATGTAATATGTCACATTGGCCACTTGTCAACAAAAATGTACTATCCAGATTTGAAATTTATTAGCTAGAGGGCTAGTAGCTAACCCACAACTAAAATTGTAATGTCATTTGTAAAATAATATCTCGATGATTTCAGTACATGACGTTAGCTAACATGTGATCCTAACTATATAGTGACACTTTGACTATTTTAGTGCATTTATTCAGTTCTATCAATGATAAATGTAATCTGAAAAAAGCTCTTATCTTAGCCAGAAACTTTGTATGGTTGATTAGCCATTATTAAAGGATTGTGCATCCCTGCTATAGACTGGTTGATCTATGCAGCAGAAATAGGATTTTCTTAGTTTTGTCTGTGCAATAGTACCATTTAGATTGTAGAGCAATAATATTTTACCATCAAATGATGTCATACTTAACAATTTTAAGTGATTGTATTGACTACAATGAATTCAGAAATTTTTGTGTTGATTTCTTTGTCTAATGACTAGTTCCATCACACTGGAACACACAATTAATGGTGTACTATAGCATTGCATTAGGATTCCAGATATATTATAGTTCAGTGATTAAAACAGATAAAATCAAATTATTTAAATAATGCATTAACCTATGCCCATTGGCAAGAAAATTGGCATAAAAATATGTTCTTTGTTAACTAACAAGTAAAACCATCACAAAGAACATTTAGGTTCAAGAAATCAAACTAGTCATTAGTTGGTTAAATTAGAAAGCAAAGTCAGGTAGGTGGTAATAGAAAACCATTGAATGAAAATACATATTTTATTTGAATTTAATCGTTAATATAAATTAGTCATTGTTAAAATATTAACTTGGTTAATCTAATCTTCTGAGTATTTTTAAATTTAGGTGTAAACAAATTGAAACTGGATTGATTTCATTTGTTGGTGTTTTATATTGTAGTAATAGAGGTTTCTACTATCTAATAGCATTAAATATTTATTGGCTAAACAGCTACTTTTATTTTATTTTAGGAGGCTGCTGCAGCTATTGATAACATGGTAAGAATTAGATTATTCTGCTGTAAATGTTAAAATGTGTTTGTATTTTGTACCAGAAACTTGAATAGAAACAAATTTACCATTGCTCATTTTTTCTTAACATGAAAACAGAGTGTAATTACTTGACTGTTACTTCTTTGCATTGTGCATCATTTGTGATGAATTTCAAAAATTGTATTGCAGAATTTTGCTGTGAATTGACTGAGTAGATGGGAATGAATGATTAATTTGTTTATTTTCAAAAGATATGTCCGAAATTTTAAATTTTCCACCACCAGCTGCCAAAAACTTGTTACTAGAGCTCAGATTTATAGGTACTAAAAAGATAAGCTCTTAAAATAGGCACTAAAAGGATAAAATAAACACAGAAACTGAAAAGGTAAAATAAGCAATTAAAATAGGCACTAAAAAGATAAAATAAACACAGAAACTAAAAAGGTAAAATAAGAAATTAAAATAGGCACTAAAAAGGTAAAATAAGCAATTAAAATAAGTACGAAAAAGTACATTGAAATAGTCTAATCATGGGTTAAAAATTATTGTTCTTAGTCATATTTATATATCATTTTGTTAAAGAAGACATCAAAACATCTTGCTTACAAATCTTCACATAACATGCATTTTTTATTACAATTTATACACACGAAAAAATACCTTACAAAGACAAATCACTTGACATATTTTTATTTACTGTATTTATTGATGGTAAGCTACTAGATACATTTCAATATTTGCTGATCTAAAAGAATTTCTTTGATCTGTCAAAATGTTATAACAATTTTATAAAATGTGATCCACATCACATAAGTTCACATTGAGTGTATAAAGTCTGTTCACTGGGCTGCAGGTCAACGATATATTCTTTATCCCCAACAAGCACACACCCAAATTGTCTTGGGCCAACGGCCGTACCGTGCTGAAAACACCGGTTCTCGTTAGATCACCGAAGTCAAGCAGCATCGGGCGCGGTTAGTACTTGGTGGGTGACCACCTCGGAACACCGCGTGCTGTTGGCCATCTCGGGTGCGGTATCCCCGTGGTTTGCGCGCTAGATTTGCACGCTACCACAAATGCCGCCGTGTTCATGCGGAGTACGATCACGTTAAACATGTGGGTCCGTAAGTCCTTCCGAGAGGTTGGTGGTAGGGGAAGGAGGGTACGGTCCCTGTGGATGCCTCCCCCACTGTGTTCCGGTCTAAATTGGGTGGCACTTCCCGGCCGTCCATACAGTTACCTTACACCTTTCTGGTAGGTCGGACGGTCTGGGTCTCAACAACAACAACAACACCCAAATTGTCAATGAGTTTACACCTCAGTCTGGATATTTAAGTGTATTTTTACATGTGGTCACCATTGTCCTAGATAGCCCAATGATTAAGGCATGATCATACACAGTATATGTACATTTAATACCCGCTGTCCAAAACTATATGTCACTGTGGAGTATAGGAATCTTTAATCTGTAGGGTTAAAAGTCCATCTGAGAGGTAATTTGTTAGGGCAAAAGTAGTACGATTTTTGTGGTGCCACTTTCATAAGGTTTCGGTCTAAATTAGGTGGCATTGTCCCAGCTATCCAAACAGTTACAATTATTTTTAACTTTTTTGCACACCTCTTTCATACAGATGAATTTTTGAAAAAAGAATAACACGGAAGTCAGTGACATCTCCAGAACCATACAGAAATCCTTAGTGAGCCCCCAACCCCTTTCAGAATTTGATGCTGAATCCATATTAGTTATCTATCATCTAAGCTCTGCATATAGTCAATCTTAAGAAATAGAGATTTCAAGTAAAATGAAAAAATATTGAACCAGAACGTTGAAGAAAACCCAAAATAAGATTCTTTAATGAACCCCTACCTCCTTCATAATTTGATGCAGAATCGACATCAATAATTATCTAAGCTCTACCTATCACAGATACTGAGATATAGATGCTTCAAAAAATTTTATTGGAACAATAGTAGGGCAAAGTTTGTACTCCCAATAAAAGTGTTAAAATAAATAAAACATAGGTTAAATGCTTAAAATCGGCATATATATGCACTAATCTTAAAATAGGCACTAACCCTCAAAATATGCATTTATGCGCACTATAAAATTTAGGCATTAGATTCCTTAGAGCCAGAAATGGATATATGTGTTAGAATAGTTAGAATCCTATGATTCAATAATCAGGAGAAAAATCGGCGAAATTAGAGTTTGACTTGTTACTAGCTATGTGTGTGATTATTAAAATAAAAATTGTCATTGCAGAGACTTTATTCAGGTCAGACTTGTCTCGTTCATAGGTGAACGTAAACACCTGCTGTTTTGCAATAAACTGCAAAAAGGAAAATGAACATAAAAAAATATGGGCATCAGCATGCCATCTTTTAAAAAATAAATACTTCAATTAAAAATACTGTCAATCACTTTCTTGCTAACCACACATGCTGGGCTGCTGCAAATCAATGGGCTATAGTGATCATTGCTTATTTGGTCTGTAAAAGGGATATAACCAACATTTTAATAATTTCCATAATCAGACTTTTAAGCTTCTTTTCCACCCACCAATGTCGCTGTTGATGCTTCATTTAATGGTGAGGTTAAAACTTGTGTATCAATGTGTGAAGGCTAAAACATTAAGGCTTGCATTCAGTTATTTGTTCACATTTTGTTGATGAAAGTCAAAAACAATGTGTGTATAATATTAAGAGCACCAAATCCATACAAGCATTATCTAGGTTAAAAATATTTTCTGAACATATATTTTTAAAAATACATGGATTGTCAAGCGAATTTGCCTTTCATAAACTTTACTTTAAATATGAAGGAAAGTCACCCATATTTATTTAAGGTACTTATCGGTTATAGGGACCATGGGTTAGTTTTCAAGAAATTGTTGGAACACATCGAGGACGGCGCAATCATATTTTTATATTGCTGGCATGGCTACAAAACTGAAGAATTGGAAAAAGCCGGCTTTCAACATTTGAAAGTAAACCATCGGTATAACTTCGTGGATCCTGAAACCAGGGCTCATACGCAGACCATAGAGAGACTCTGGGGATCCACGAAATGGTGTAACAAAAAGCATAGAGACACTGTGAGACAGCACTTGGACTCATATCTCACAGAATTTATGTGGCGAAGCGTTACCGGCAGTGATAAATTTAATAAAATTTTATCGGCAATAACTGAGTTTTGGCCGCCACAAATTTCAATGTAACACAATATTTTTTTGTTAAGGAAAAGTTGATCAAACCTCATTATATATTAAATTAATCATTGTGTTTGTAGTGAATTTCTCGTATCAGATTATATCGCCAATGTTCGTGTTGGCGACAACTCGGAAAAGCAGTCGCTAACCCATGGTCTCTAACCCATGGTCCCTAACCGATAAGTACCTTATTTTCAAATGCCAATTTCATGGGAGGTAGTTGTTTAATTTATTAGTTTTCATATGAATTAACCCGAACATTTATGCTGACATACATATTTGAACTCTATATTGAGCATTTAATCAGCCATTTTCCTAAAACCTGCTTTTCATTTATTTTAATTATTAAAATGTCCTAGTTTTGCATAAGACCCTGTAATTGATCAGTTTATCTACATGTTTGTTTGGTCAAAAATAAACTTCCTATTGAATTTCATCATAGTACAACAATTTGTCTGATTCTATGAATACTTTTTCACAGTAGTTTCTAATTTTCTTTCTTTCTTTAGAATGATTCTGAGCTGTTTGGTAGAACTATTCGAGTGAATTTAGCAAAACCAATGAAAATAAAAGAAGGTTCCACAAGAGCAGGTATTACTTTATTGCGTTATCTAAAACATTGGAATTGTTTTTAATGTAAGACTAATTTTATAAAATGTGAAGTTTAATAATTATTTTGAGAAAAATTTGAAAACTTTTTATTTTAAAGTTTTTGTGTAGGTGCCTTTAGACTAACTAGATCCTTCATGAAATTCCTTAATATAAAAAATGAATCTTTCACAAGATAAAATATACACAGGGACCCCAGAGCTCCCATTTTTCCCTTTTTTTTTTTTTTTTTTTAAATCTTGTTTTTTTCCTATTTTTTCATGTGTATGACAGATGGTTGCATGGTAGGACTGAATTTGCTGGTTTGAATTTGTAGCATTCAGATATTTTCCCAGATACACTGATTTCCTTAATACTCTTATTTCTTAGCTAGTATCTATGACTAGAATAAATTAACTCTTTTAACTGACAGATTTACCCTATGAAGCTTTCTTTTATGTTTTATTATAATTTCATGTTGGGTGATTCAGGCATCATCGTTTTATGTGTCTGTCCTCCCTACATGTGAAACTTTTAATTGCATTTTTTTTCTCGAACCCCATATGATTCTTCCCTCTAGATATGCTTAGTTCATCTCGAGCAACATGCTTATAATTTGCTTTTTTTTTTTTCCAGGGTCTACTGGGCTACAATATTTTATTTTGTTTGAATTTTAATATGCTGTCCAATTTGGTTTATGAGGGTTAGCAGTAATGAAATTATTTTTTTCAGTCACTAAAATCTCCGTAGCAAACTATTCTTCCACCTCTTTGAAGTAAATATACGATTGTATATCCTTGGGAAATTTATCTTAAATCTTATCTGCCACCAATAATTCCCTAACCTTCTGCAGCATATCTATATTCCTCACTTGCAAATAGAGGTCTAGAAAAGCTCTGTACTCTCATTACATACTGTACCATAAAATTTGGATTTTATCTTAACACACTGGTCAAAATTGTGTTTGTGCTGGAAGGGGTAAGTAGTTATTTTATATTCTCTAAAGGTGAACCCCCTTTATTTTCTCAAATTCCTACATTCCCTGTCTTTTAAAATGGTGTGCACCACCTGGATCTGTCCTTTCCGAATATGAAACATTTAATTTCTCCTGGAATTGACTAGGTAAGGTACATTATCCAGTTTGTACATGCTTTCTACCAGATACAAGAAGAATGGCCACTCAACACTTCATTCTGGCACTTCTAGTATGGCTCCCTTCATTACATTTAATTATTGGAAGAACCTTGTTTGCTTATATTTTCTCTAGAGCTCAAATTTTCTTGTTCATTCCCTCTCATACTACTCTGCATTTTCAATTCAATCATTCAAGGATCATGCTCTTGTTCAATCCTTAGATGTTTCATATCACCCTTCTGTGTTTCTTCCTGACTAGCTGTTTTCCAATCTTCTATGACAATTGCTAAGATTTCTTTAATGCATTCCTCATTATATTCCTCGGTTCCTAAGATGATTTTTTAAAAATCTACTATCCTATTGTCTGCAGGTGTAACATAACTGAGCTCGGTTGCCGTTAGCATGAAATCTTTCTTCTTTGTCCTATCCAGCAAAGCCACTGAGAACACAGTAATATCCACACTATTTCTGGGTAGTCCCTGCAAATCAACTCATAAATATACAATATAACACCTTGATTACATTACACATACTAATACATTCTTATACTAATACTTTTTCTGGCTATACATATCAAAACATCTATATAGCATTACCCTTTACTGTCTGCTTAAGTTTGTTATAAATCATAATTAAAATTTAACTGTATATATAAATCTAAGATTGCACATCATACACATATGTTTAACTATATTCATAAGTCATTCTTAATCTTTAAAACATGAAAATTCACTTCACTTCATAATTACTTTCTATAGTTAAAACATAACTTATAGTTAAAATAAACTCCCCGGGACTTAAAATTTAAATTCACTGTACCTGAGTAACCCTAATGGTATGTGCCACTTTATGAACCCTCCCGCACATGGTTAATTCAGACTCTGATATTAATGACTCTGACTGATGGAGGAGTCAGTAAGATTTTTGATTAAACATTTATTGAACTGAAACATCAGCACATACATACACTTCATTATATATATTACAACTCCTGATTCACTCAACATATTTCTTTCAGAGAAATGAGCACAGTCTCACTCTGTGCTTCTCTCTTCCACATACCAAGCATAAGTCCTCGTAAAACATTCAAGTTCCAGGGTTCTCTATTCACCTCACACACAGCAGTATACTAGCCCTCGTTTACCTCACATCTGGGCAAGGCCAATAAAAAGATGGACCTGACATATGGGTTAACAGTTCGATAAAACACATAAAACACATTGTAAACATTTAATTATCGTCAAATTATTATTGTGAAACCGTTGATTTTCAACAGGCATTTGGCTAGTATGTTTACTATATATATATATATATATATAAAGTTACTATTATGTAGGGCAAGTCATGTGTTGCCTATATCAGATTTTTTTAATAAAAGTCTTACTATATTTTAGTGATGAAAATTAAAACTAAAAAATGTATGATGTTTTTTTTTTTTTTGTAGTTTGGTCTGATGATACTTGGCTAAAAGAACATGCTGGAGAAACGCTGCAGCAGGAAGATGAGGAAGGTGAAAATAAAAGAAAGCATGATGAGAATGATGTAAAGTTATCATATTGTTATAAATTATTCATTTAAAATTATAGGAATATGTTCTTCAAAGCAGTAAGGATCAAAGTTGGCTAATATTAATATGAAAGGAAACAGAAAGATAAAAAAAATGAAATGTAAACCTATAATAATTAAAAAAAAATGCATCTGTGTTTGTCTGGGCATGGCATGGTAGAAAATTTAAATGACCAATTGCTACAACATTCTTTACAATAATTGTTCAGATCCAAAGACACCTTGAAGCATTTTTTTTTTTAATTCAAATTAGTATTTGTTATTTAATGAGGTATAATATTGAGCAATTTTGACATAAATTGATTCCTTGGTAATCGAAAAATTATCTTGGGGTTTCCATCTTAGTATAATTTTATCATTCTTCTTTGTATTGGGCTGCTTGTTGACTTATGACCAAGAGGTCGGAGACGGACATAGGCTAAAAAAAAAAAAAAAAAAAATCTTAGTATCATTGGAAGGATTGAAAAACTCCCTTTCTAAGAAGCTTTGAGCTGAATCTGTAGGACAATTCCTTCATATGTAAAAATTAATTTTTTTTTAATAATTGGAAGTACACATTTTTATACCATTAATAGAAATTATTTCAAAAGTTTTGCATCTGTGAATTGAAGCTTCACACAATTCTAATATGTTACATGAATATACAAGTATGAGATTCTTTCCAAATTTCTGCTTTTGTGCTTTTTCTTTTTACTCTGAGTATTTTCACTTTTCTCGTTTTTTGCCTGAGGAATTTTCTTTTTTCCACGAATGAAAATATTTGCCTTTTTAATTCCATTATGAGCAAGTGTGACTTTGCTAAATTGCATTGTACAACTTTTCTGTGTACATGGAAGAAATGGAGTGTGGGAATGATTTTTGTTTTAAATGGGTGTTTTGAAAATTGAATGGTATAATTTGTATTATTTATGCAGTGGACACTTGTTTAAAACTGAAAAAATAGTGAGTAATTTGTTCTAGGTTTATATAAAATGCAATGTTAAAAATTGCCATGCTTATGTTAAAAATAAAATGTGTTTCTTGAATGTATATGATACTTGTACCTATTAACACTACTTGTGCTTATTCCAGAATTAGGTTTTGATATATTGTACTACACTTCATTATTCCAGAATTGGGTTTTGATATATTGTACTACACTTCATTCGAACTACTATATTCTTCGAAATATCATACTCAAATCCGCTGATACACACATACATGCAGTTATCGTCTCAAAATTTTTTATTTCTGTTCAAGGATGTTCAAAACAAGCCAATCTGCTATAAACTTGTATTCAAATTTTTGACCTCATAGTGCTTTCCCTATCCATTTTCATGATTCTTACTAGTCCTTATTTTTCTTCATTTTTCTTTTGTTTTTAAGGGCCCTTAAATGTACATATTTTGCCTCAAAGGTTCCTAAAATGTCCTTATATTTTCCTTGCAAAAATCCTTGGAAAATAATGGCTGTAGTAAAGATTGCTAATAACCTAAATATATACTCTTGATTGTATATATTGATAAGTGTTTAACTCAACATTTTATTAAGAAATTGTGTATGTTAAATACTTTAATGTAAAAATTTATGAAAGTTTAGTAACATACTTTAATATTTTACTACATTTATATTGTACTTAAATGTGTGACATTTTTATTTTTTTATATGCTTACA
Organism: Amaurobius ferox; assembly: GCA_951213105.1. Taxonomy (NCBI): domain Eukaryota; kingdom Metazoa; phylum Arthropoda; class Arachnida; order Araneae; family Amaurobiidae; genus Amaurobius; species Amaurobius ferox. The sequence goes on from OX578153.1 coordinate 1,335,084, forward strand.
TATTTTATTTTGTTGATTAGATAAGTAATCTCATTGTCGTGTTCATTTTAGGATGAAGAGCCACAGAAGAAAAAACAAAATTCCAATCCTGTTGTATATTTTGATATTTCTATTGACGGTGTAGAAATTGGACGTATACAGATAATGCTAAGAAAAGATATTGTTCCTCTTACAGCAGGTAAAATAATGACTTTTTATTCAGAAGTGAAAATGTGTTCTTAAAACTTACTTAAAATGGCAACATGTCTGAAGATAGAAATGCAAATATTAAAACTTTCAAAATAAATTTGTTTATTTTACATATTATAGGATGTTAAAATATATATATACAAATATTGCCATAGCACTTTCAAGTGTATGAACACCCTTCATCAAAAGTGTATGATATGTGACAGAACAATAGATGTATCATACCTCCAATTTTAGGTCAAATTAAACTGTACAAAACTAATCACTCCAGGTTCCGGTTGCCAAATGAAATGGGTTTTATTTTGTTTCTTAGACAATGTTTTAACCTCCATTTTAAAACTTTTTTTAACTTATCACATTTGTTCTATTAATTCCACATCACTTGTCCATAGCTTCCAACTCTCCCGGTCTCCCAGGTAAGTAGCTCAATCTCCCAGTTTTCACTCAGCCGTCCTTATTCCCCCCCCCCCTCCTCCCCCGTTTCTAGGCAGAAATCACACGAATGCAAATAGTAACTTTTATTTGTTTTCCGCGGTAAAGGAATGGATCGCGATTGACAATTGTATTTGCATCTACAGATTACAAAAGCAAAAAAATCAGAAATAGATCACGAATATTCCGAAAATATCATGAAATGAGAAACGAAGTCACAAATTTTGAGATTGAAGTTTTTCCCGTTCTTTTGTCTAAAAATCAGTTTCCCAGCTATCGCGTAATCGGCACTCGCAAACGGCGATTATTCCCACAGCATCACAAGAGAGAGAGAGAGAGAGAGAGAGAGATGACCAATGAATCTAATTAATGTGGGAAAAACGCACTTGCATCGACTGAAATTTTATTAAACTATTTTGTTTTATATACCAAACTATTTTACAAATGTATTATTAATGAAATGAAAGTCTTTTTTGCAGCAGTTTTGCTAAAAACGACATTTGTGTGCGCTCCTTCTTATATTTCGTTTTATTATGAAACTATTTTTCTACTTTTGCAATTTATTTGCATCGTCAAAATTTTATATAATTATTTCATGTTTTATACAGAAAAACTATTGTTCAAACATATTATTAATGAAATGAAAGGCTATTTTGCAGCAGTATCGCGAAAAACGACATTTGTGCGCAATCCTCCTTATATTTCGTTTGTGAAAATAATTTCCACTTTTGCAATCTGTCAACATCGTCAAAATTTTTTATAATTATTTCATATTTAATACAGAGAAACTAATGTTCAAATGTATTATTAATGAAATGAAAGGCTATTTGTCAGCAGTATCACGAAAAACGAAATTTGTGTTCTATTCCTTATATTTCGTTTAATTGTGAAAATAATTTCCACTTTTGCAATCTGTTTGCATGTTCTAAAATTTTTGTAATAATTTTATGTTTTATACAGAAAAACCATTTTTTTAGTTGAATGAAATGAAGAACTATTTTCTGAATAATAATATTAAAATAATTTGGGTACTGCAAACCTACCAGAAAGAAAATTAGGCACACATTTCGCCAGGGAAAAAAATTAAGATTTTTGGCTGCACTAATGGGGCTCATTAATGCAATTAAACCTTAAATTGTATAGCAACTGATATTCACTTATATTGAGCTTATTTAACACATACTCAACAATGAAATGGAATAATTTTATCAAATTCTTTTTATTAAGTGCTAAAATTGGAAATACAACCATTTCAAAAGCATAAATTAGAATTTGTATTTAAATTTACATATTTTTAGAATTTTAATTAAAAATTAGCATTTGTGTCATCCTTTAGTTTAAATAAAAATAGCGTAATAAAGTTAGTTTAAATGATTTTTGAGACATTAAGGAAACTTTAATAAAATATAGATTCAGAATTATGAGAGCATCCTGAGAAAAGCTAAATCAGCTGCAATGCATTTTAGCACTTAATAAAAATAATTTGATAAAATTATTCCATTTCATTGTTGAGTATGTGTTAAATAAGCTCAACATATGTGAATATCTGTTGCTGTACAATTTAAGGTTTAATTGCATTAATGAGCCCCATTAGTGCAGCCAAAAATCTTAATTTTTTTTCCCTTGTGAAATATGCACCTCTTTTTCTTTCTGGTAGGTTGGCAATTATGTTATTTTGAAAGTATCTAAAGGTAGTGAAATTGTATATGCTTTTTATTCAATCTGTGCAATGGACTTTAAAATTTCACAGTGGAAGGGGGATATTATTGCCCAATCCAAAAACAAATGGCATGTGGACAAAAAAATTTCAATTGAAGGAAATGCAGACATCAATTACAGAGTCTTTGCTATTGGAAATGAAAGTGTGAATGCTAGAATGTTATAATCATTACATATTTCAGTTATATTTGTTGAAAAGTTGTCCTTTTTATATGTAGATGAAGTATAACAGTAAGAAGTATAGATTGCGTTGTTATACAAAATCTCCCGTTTTTTTTTTCATATTTTCGCACAAAAATCTCATGCTTTTTCATATTTGGAGGTTGGCAGCTATGGTTTTATGATTCTAATTTTAACTGCAGGTGTATGTTGCATAGTTTTGATGTACACTGAACTCCCGGTTATCCGTGTGCGGATTATCGGTTTGCGGATTATCCGTGCAGTTTGAAACACGGCACATAAACAAAATATTACAGACTTTTTTATAAAGAAAAATTGAATTTATATGGAAGTTTTCTCTTATTACTTCTATTCTACTCTAATTAAACCGTAGCATTTAAAGTATTTTGTTTAGACTCTGTTTTTTAAATTTTATGTTAATTTTTGGTGGATTCTTGTTCATTTTTAACTTATTTACAGGCTACAGGGCCATTGTTCGATTATCCGTGTTTTCCAATTTTCCGTGTAAACCCGAACATTAATTATCATGGATAATCGGGAGTGCAGTGTAGTTTCCCATTTCCCTAATACCTTTATCCAAACTGCTATTAATATCATTAATAAAAAACTGCATTAAAAAATAATTCCCCAATTATCTATTGATGCAATCATTTCCATGTTGAATTTTGTTGCAGAAACTAATTGTTTTGGTTTTCATGACAATATCTTTTTACAAACAGATTGGACTCCTTATAGGCAGCCCACTCTCTGACAGTTTAGCCAAAGCTGTTTTACAAAAGTTGAAAAATAATATTGTGTCTTTCATACAATTTAAACCTGTTTTATGGTGCCAACGTAGATGACATGTTTAATATTTGGAATCATAGTCTTCATAATCATAATATTTTGCTTGATAGTATTATTCCTCTATAAATTTTACTGCTGAATATGAGAGTGAAGGGTCTCTCCCTTTTCTGAATGTCTTAGTTACTTACAGCACTAATGGTTTCCAAACCACCATTTTCTGTAAACCTGTCTTTACCTGTATTCCTGCTAATTCATTTCTCCCCATTGCCTCAGAAAAAGCCACTTTAATTACCTATTTCAAAAGAGCTTTCGTTGTTTGTTCTTTTATTAAATGTCTAAATGATGAAATTAGTTTTATTTTCTGGCTTGGATACTATGCAACTTATACCTATAACTTTATCTATAAAATTTACTTAGTTCATTCAAAATGTATTTATCCCAATTCATCTCTCATCCCCTTTACCACTAATTTACCATATTAAACTAGTTTTCCCTTCAATCCTAAACAATATTATATATAAAAAAAAAAAATTATCCATTACTTTATTTCAAACTGTTCTTAATGAGTAATTAGTTCCTTTATTTAATAAGACATTCATTTTAATGTATAGTGATAATTCTAAAAATATTTTACTTTATGAATCCTTATTCATTTATTGTTATCCGGATTTATTTGCAATTTTGACCTTGAACCATGAAAGTTATATCATTATCTACGACTTACATCTTTCAATATTATATTTAAAATCTTGGCATATTTGTCTACCTGCATGGCTTTTGATTTCTTATCTTTGTGAATATATGTTTTGTCTTTTCTCAATTTTTTAATTTTCTTGTGGTCGAATGGCATTTGATATTATGCAAATTTTAAATTTTGAGTTGGGCTGCATTTATGACTCTGTACTGTTGCCTCTGATGTAAAGTGTTCATGTGCCTGAACGTTCTAAGGCAATATTTGTATTTTAACATCCTACAATTTGTAGATAAACTTTATTTTGAAAATTTTAATATTTGTATATGTTTCTAATCATAGATAACATCTCAATGTGAATGAATACAATTCTGATGTATTCCACATTTGAATTTCCTTACATAATACTAAGAAAACTACATACATACTAAGAAAAATCCCCTTTACCACTAATTTACCATATTAAACTAGTTTTCCCTTCAATCCTAAACAATATTATATATAAAAAAAAAAAATTATCCATTACTTTATTTCAAACTGTTCTTAATGAGTAATTAGTTCCTTTATTTAATAAGACATTCATTTTAATGTATAGTGATAATTCTAAAAATATTTTACTTTATGAATCCTTATTCATTTATTGTTATCCGGATTTATTTGCAATTTTGACCTTGAACCATGAAAGTTATATCATTATCTACGACTTACATCTTTCAATATTATATTTAAAATCTTGGCATATTTGTCTACCTGCATGGCTTTTGATTTCTTATCTTTGTGAATATATGTTTTGTCTTTTCTCAATTTTTTAATTTTCTTGTGGTCGAATGGCATTTGATATTATGCAAATTTTAAATTTTGAGTTGGGCTGCATTTATGACTCTATACTGTTGCCTCTGATGTAAAGTGTTCATGTGCCTGAACGTTCTAAGGCAATATTTGTATTTTAACATCCTACAATTTGTAGATAAACTTTATTTTGAAAATTTTAATATTTGTATATGTTTCTAATCATAGATAACATCTCAATGTGAATGAATACAATTCTGATGTATTCCACATTTGAATTTCCTTACATAATACTAAGAAAACTACATACATACTAAGAAAACTAACAGAAATAGGAATCTTTCTATGATTAGACCTTTCTGAAAATCAATAGGTTTTTTGATATTGCCAATTGAAATATTTACCATTTAGATAAAAACCACTCCCTTCTTTTGACTTGCTACAAGAAAAGTAATTTTTTTAATATCTTTTTAATGGCTTGCAATAACTCCTACACAAGTATATCAATTTGTGATAAAAAATACTGAATCACAGTTGAGAAAAGTTACATTAAAAATGTAACAAATGAGTTATTATTATTTTGCTAGTAAGTAAATATAGTGAAAAAATAAAGTAGCTAAATATTACAGTTGCAGATTATCACTATATTTTTTGCTGAGAATGCTATTTTGAACACACAATAGACATTAGGGTGTTTAAAAATGCAATAGTTCAAAAACAAAAATTTCTTTATTTTTATCTTGTATACCTTCTAATTTTATGTGGTTTGATGATTTAAATACACTAATAAAATTTAGATTCTAAGAACATTATTAAATGGTAGCTTAAATTTTTCAAAGGTTTGAAAATGATTGTTTTAGATTTTATTATATTACTAAATCCACTAGTTCATAATATCAACCAGATTATATAAAAACATACAAATACTAATATTTCTCAATTTGCGGAAGCTGAAAAACTGAAAATATTAAAATACCTAATAAAAGCAAATAAAACTCATTTCAATGGATATAAATAAAAGATTTTAAATCTGTAGGAAAAGATCTATGTTGATCAAATCTGATGTTTTAAATTCTTAATTTTATCTTTGAATCAGCCAATGATGAATGAGTAAAAGGTCTGAGTTTAACATGCAACTGCCTCCTTATTTTACGACTTTCTCGACTGTCTTCGTAATGCAGCTGTAATGTTGCAGTCTGCATTCCAGCACATTTTTTAGTTCGAAGGCAGACATTAAAGAGGATATTTATATACTGACTGTCATGAGATTGGCTGTCCAGTTTCTTTAGTATCCAACATTAAGTTTAAAATTTGAGAAAGGAGTGAATAAACAGGTTGTTTGCTGTTTTACCAATGACAAAACAGGAATTCTGAGGCTGATTATATTTACTTTTGTATACTGTATGATATATAAAAGTAAAAATCTAAAATAATTTTAGCTTGTTGAGCAGTGTAAGTAGAGCACAAACATTTCCAAAATAAGGTGTGTATGAAATATAGCTTAAAAACATCATTTCATTCATTTTTACAGTTGGGTACCTTGGTGCCTATTAAGTTTTGGTGTTTTTTGAAAACTGAGAGTAAACTTTTTTTTTTACACACTAGTTTACAGCCGGCTGCTCAAACTGCTGCTGTAAACCTTAGGGTCAGTCGAGTGGTCTGGGTTTTGACACTAGTTTACAAGAAATTCAGTAAAAAATATATATGCTTAATTATATCCAAGTTATCTGTTCAATGCAATCTTACAGAAGGAAATGTGAGATTATGCAGTTAACGACTGAATATTATTGCTGTCCATATGACCTGAAATCCATGGATTTCTTCAGAATTTTATTATTTTTAATATTTAACATGCAAGATATTATAACCGTTACACATTTTATTTTGTATTTTTACTTTTCCTACAAAACCTAGTATAGGTAGGAAAATATTGTATTATGGTTGCTTGAATTTTAAATGGAGTGACATGTTTTGAATGGCTAAATACAAATCTACCATCTTTTTGCTCTCTATCAATAAAATTGCTCCTACCATGATAGGCTAAACTATTGAATGACAAAACTAATGAACACTAATTGCTTAGTATTGAAAACAAAAACAGCAAATACTGCACGTTACAGTAAAATAACTCATTATAGAAATATAATCATAGGTTGTAAATCTACAGGCAAAGACTTTGTTATCAAATCTTTTTTTTTTTTTTTTTTTTTTTTTTTTTAATTTCCTTTGAATTGGCCAATGACGAATGAGTAAAAAGTTCAGTTTAACATGTGACTGCCACCCCTTTTTTTTCATCTATTTTCGTAATGCAACTGAAATGTTGCTCTCTTCATTTCAGGGCATTTTTCAGTCAAAGGCAGACATTGAAGTAGATATTTTTATGCTGACCATCATGAGATCAATTGTTCAGTTTCTTTAATATCCAACAAAGTTTAAAATGTGTGAAAGGAGTAAAAAATGGGTTACTTGTTTCATTTATGACAAACAATTAATTCTGAGGATAATTTATTTTAATTTTTACTTTCTATTCCTAAACATAGTATTACTAGATGTTAAGGACAAATTCAGCTGTACACTGATGTATGTCTACCCTTACTTTCATGTCATGGCGATTTTTCACTTAGCAGATTTTTCAAAACATTCAATAAGTTAGAAACGTCCCCTGAAATAACTGATATTACTAAGAGAAAGCAGAAACGTTTATTTTGTTAAGAATTGTGAATTTTTATTTAAATTAAATTAAAACAGACTATATAATATCTGTTATCTTGCCACACATTTATATGATGAATATTGTCGAAAAACAGAAGAAAGAACTATCTAACTTTCAATGTATATTTACTAGTACTGTGATGCCACATGAATATTTAAATCCCATATGGTATCACCTACCTTAAGTTTAGAATTTCCATGCATTTTCTTTTTAAAAACAAAATATTATGCAAATTGAAGGCCGTGTAATTGCAGACTGATTTTTCATCTTGATCAATGTTAAATACAATCTTTTACATGAAAATACTTGGGATCCAAGGTACCCCTATACTAAATTTCATTGCTGCATGACACTTACATTTTCCATTACAGAAAGACATCTTCCTTTGTTTGATAGAAGATAGATTATGCCTTCAATATGTGAAAAGTATATATTTTTTAAAACATCACAAAAGTTCGCCTATTAGTATGGATTCCATGGACTACATGAAAATACTTGGAATCCAAGGTACCACTATACTAAATTTCATTGCTGCATGACACTTACACTTTCCACTACAGACAGACATCTCCCTTTGTTTGATAGAAGATAGATTACGCCTTTAATATGTGAAAAGTATATATTTTTTAAAACACCACAAAAGTTCGCCTATTAGTATGGATTCCATTCGAAATTTGTTTGAAAGAGAATTTTTTAATTTTTCTGATGGTATTAAAATGGAAACTCTGTGATAACATTTTTGGTCGCTAAGCAGCCAATTTGTATGAAAATTGTCCAAAAATCATGCTAAAACATAAAGTAACTAAAATACTAATTTGAATTAAAATATCTTACTGAGACATATTTTTCCAGGTTCATCTTCTATTATTATTATTTAGACAGGAGATAGATTATGTCTTCAGCATATGAAAAGTATGTATTTTTTAAAAATTCGTTAAAATTCATCTGTTAATAATATAGATTCTGTTCAAAATTTGTTTGAAAGAAAAATTTTTGATATTTTCAATGGTATTAAAATAGAAACTCTGATAATATTTACAGTCGTTAAAGAACTGATTTATATAAATATCACCCAAACTCAAGCTAAAACATAAAATAACTAAAAATCTGATGCAAATTTTAATAAATTCTTGTTGAAGTGTATTTCCTGGGTCCTGAAGTATCCCTGTACCAAATATCATGGCTGTATGGCACTTAGATTTTCCACTGCATGTGGTACAAACATATATCTTCCTTTATTATTTTGGATAGACTGGACAATGTACCCATCGTTGCACAGGATTTAAGATTGGAGGTTAAATTTCTGTGTAATGTTTAAACATCCTTTTTCATCCATCTCATTTTTGATAGAATCTCAAATTAGTTAAAATGTACTTTTACATCTTTACAGTTTACATAAAAATGAAGTATTCTTTTCTGTAAAATATGTTCAAAATGAGTGATTGCAAAATGGAATTATTTTATCATATTTTCTAAGCAGTATAGTCCCACAAGAATTTTTTTATCCACATTCATCTAATTAACTAAATTACAATTTGAGAACTAACCATCTTTTGTTTCAGTGAACTCCCCTCTAAAATTTCTCTCTGTTTATGCCGCTCTGATATGTATTTTTAATACACTGTCTATGTAAAAACATTTTTTTTTATGCAGTAGACATTTTCAATGTTATAGTGAGTTATTTTTTTTTTTTTTTTTTTTTTTTTTTAAAGCATTCATTTTTTGTGGGATTTAAAAACATCCCTATTTTTCTCTAAGTGATATTGAACAGTTTATATACTGATTTGCAAAGCACCGTAGAAAATGTTCACCGCACTATCTACTGGATTTTTATTTTCTAATGTTGGCAGGCATGTGGTATGAGAAAGTGGGGTTGTGATACACCCCAGTTAATTTTTTGTTTGCAATATCGCATATATGGATTACTTTTCCGTATAATACTGAAGCATCTATTTCCATCTATGTTTAGTTTCAAATTATTTCGTTAATTTTTTTCAACCTTAATTTCTTTGTATTGTGCTTCATTATTAATTCATATTTTCATAAAACATTGATTATTTTTTATTTATGATATCCCGGGTATAGACTACATTCTTGTGTATTGTTGAAACATACAAAAGCATCTCTTTCCATTCATATTTAGTTTCAACTTATTTCAATTAAACAATGCATAACATTCATTTCAATGTATTATGTTTCATTTTTTATTCATATTTTTGTAAAATATCGATTATTTTTATTTATAATTTCATAAGTGTAATGTTGAAACATCCTCCAAAAGCATCCATTGCCATCCATGTTTCAGTTTTAAATTGTTTAATAAAAAAAGGTACAACATTAATTTCTTCACATTATTTCATTAATTCCTATTTTTATATGATTTTGCAAGCATTATTGAAACATCTAATTCCATCCATCTTAATTTTCATAGAGTCCTAATTTATGTAATCAGAGTTTTAATTTTTACTTGTATAAAACTGAGGTATTTATTACACTTTTAGCTTTTATCCTCTTATTTTCTTGATAATTCCAAAAGGATTTTCCTCCATTGCATCTTAATCATCTTTAATTCATTTATTCTTCTGCTTCCTTCTATATAATAAAAGGCAATGTCTGTCTGTCTGTGTGTCTTATACACTATACGTTCAGCGACCGCGCATCGGAGAGCTACGAAATTTGGCAATCTGAGACCTGGGGGGTAGGGGGAATAGGACACGCACAAACTGATTTTTAAAATTTTAATTATTTTTTTAGTTATTTAATGTTTTATACGATTTCGACCGTTTTTTGCCCTTTTTTCTCCATGATCCAGACGTCGTAGAAAAAAACAAATCACACCACTGGAAAGAGCAGTCAATTGCGAGTAAAAATATATAAATTTCAAATCGCAGGGACAAATTCTAATATTTTTTAAAGATTTTAAAACAAAAGTCACTTTCGGTTCAAAAAACCCAACTTTCTTTTTTAAATCCTCCCATCGTAAAAACTACTCATAATTTCGACTAATAATTTACATTTTTAGAAAGGTCAAAGATCTGGCATTCTTACAAGTCCAATCTGGTCAAGAAATAATGAAAATTGCCCGCAGGATCACAATTTTAAAGACGTCATGATTTTATATTTCTCGGCCAAGCTCCGATCCTTCTCCGACAGCCCGGGCCAGAAATGGGGGGGGGGGGGGGGCGTCACGCCGTTGCATCGGGTTTCTATCGTCGCAGAGATCCAGAAGACTGGGGCTTTACGGTAGTCAAGAAAGTACGAGGTTCTAACGTCATGGCTGACATTAGGTGGGTTGTGCCGTATTGTCCATTATTATCGAAGGCATTCAATGCCCACATTAATGTGGAATACTGTAGCTCGGTTCAGTCTATCAAATATGTGTGCAAGTATGTTAATAAGGGATCTGACATGGCAGCATTTCAAGTGACGAGTGACGAAAGTATGCGTGATGAGGTGCAGCAATATGAAAATGGATATTTTAATTTATGGATATTTTAAATGGATATATGGTACTATGGAATGAGGATATTTTAAATGATATTAATGAAAAGCTTAAACACTGAAGAAATAAAAAAATAAATAAAAAGAAAGTTATGGAGATTGTCGCAATGCCTTAAAATTTCATTATTAGTTTTAACGTCATTAAACTAAACCAAACTTTGTTAACTCCACGGGGTTGAGGGCGCGGTGGCCCAGTGGTTAGCGTGCGAGAATTACACTCGGTAGGCCCGGGTTCGATTACCGCCACTGCCAAAACTGCTGCCGTGTTCACGCGGAGTACGATCGCGTTAAACATGTGGATCCGTAAGTCCTTCCGAGAGGTTGGTGGTAGGGAAAGGAGGGTACGGTTCCTGTGGATGCCTCCCCCACTGTGTTCCGGTCTAAACTGGGCGAATAAAAAGAAAGTTATGGAGATTGTCGCGGAGGGCGCGGTAGCCCAGTGGTTAGCGCATGGGAATTTCACTCGGTAGCCCCGGGTTCGATTCCCGCCACTGCCGAAACTGCTGCCATGTTCACGTAGAGTACAATAACGTTAAACATGTAGGACTGTATGTCCTTCCAAGAGGTTGGTGGTAGGGGGAGGAGGGTATGGTCCCTGTGGATTTGCCACGGTCAGAATTTTCAATGGTAGCGAACAGGCTGGTCACCAAAGGCGGCTAGTTTTAAATAATTAGTGTCAGAGAGCATAAATCAGCCCCTTAAAATACATTAAAATAATTGCACTTTTAAAAAATATTAGATATTACTTTTTACAGCTTTAAATTCTAAATTCAATCAATATATTGCAACTTATTAATGTTATTATTAAAAACCTTTTAAGTGTCAGCTACTGTTGTATTATATTTTATTTATAAATTAAGAAATGCATATTGTTATTACAAAATTTAAGAGCTAGTACTGAAAATATGATGTTGAGTTACTGACTGACCATGCAGGGGTTTGCAAGTCTGTAAACTGGTTCGCTTAAATTGGAGGAACATTTCTCACTGCAATTTTCCATCGCCTGCTCAATGGTTTATTGGTTGTACATTAAGAATATTAATTTAATTGCATCCTGAACTCGGAACACCTCAAAAAACAAGCTGCATTTCTTCAAGCTGAAAAACAACTTTGACCACTTCTGTCTACAATACTGCCTCTCCGCTCCAGGAAGGTTAACAAGTGGTAACATTTAAGATTGTATCTGGTCGTTGCATTCCTGTTAGAATCTCTGCTAAGTGTGTAGTCCCATGTTCCTATCAGGTCACCACTAATGAGGGTTGTAACAGCAATCAGTCCAACTCTGAAGTCCTTTACCCACCTTGGTTTCTATTCCTTCTCAACAACCAGTTGTGGTATGCTCCCCTGTATTGCTCCTCTGAAGTCTCTGTTTTTAGCAGTGTTTCTGCACCTCTTGTTCAACTCACAACTACTACTTGTTCTGGACATATTATCATCTGACCTCATAAAAGCTTGGATCTGTTGCATTCTATTATTTTATTTAACCTCTTAAATTCCATTATTTCATTATATTGTATTTTTTTAAAGAGAAAATGTCATGTGACCTCTAACTCAATAACTTCTACTTCATAGATTACTATTTGTAGTTTGCAGGGATCGCATTCGTCCTAAAATTCCTAAAAGTTTGAAGCTTCCCTTGAATTCCTAAAATTAACCTAAAATTTTTAAATCATCCTAAAATTTTGTAATGTTTTGCTGCGGCGCCAAATTTACTCTACTATCGCCTGAATGCATTTCATTCATACGGCAATCGATGTTAAAAAAGACTTCAGAAATTAAAATGTTGTTCAAAATAGCACTCATCTTTTACAAAGACGACAAAAGTGTCAATCACGACAAAATCGCCGATTCTCAATGGTTAAATCCTCTCCGTCCGCGGGCGGTTTTAGTGAAATACGATCCCAAGACAAATGGCGACCCACGTGATCATTTACGACCGGAGTTTGGGGGGAGATTCTTTTGTTTGTGGGAGTGGGAATCTCCAGTGCAACCTAACAAATCTAGAAGCCTTTAACCCCTCAAAGAAATAAAATAGAAAAAGACTGGTTCGATTGTTGAATAGTGTGCTTCTTCATATTTACTAGATAAATCACGAAGTTTCTCTTTCTTTGCAAAGTTAAAATTTTCATCAACTATTCTTTATTGGGAATCAATTGTGTACAAAAATGTTGAAGAATTTTAGGTCTAAATCCAATAATACAAATATAGTTAGTCAGATTATGATTCTCTTACGCCCCTCATTACATAATATTTGATCAACATCATGTCAAAACAGGAGAGTAGAAAAGGAATTTTTGTCTGCTGTTAGCAACCTCTCTAGACATTGATGATATTAAAGGATATCTCTTCAAAAGGATGCATTGCGTAGGGGCCCGGACCACAAAGCAGTTTATGAAGAAAAGCAATGGATAAAATAAAATACGGCATAGTAGGGAGGTCGCGCAATTGGATCGCCACGCTCCCCATAAAAAATAAATTAAAAACAATGAAAGGGCAGAAATGTGAAGAATGTTAAATAAACACATTCCCGTTTCCAACAGATAAAACTTTTAAACAGTTTTCATTTCTTTTTAAACTTAGAATTCTGTCAAATTATTCCATGTTTAGTATGCATCTGGGATGAAAAGTACCAAAGATTTGAACTCCGTAAGAATTTTTGCTCAGAAACCAATATTTAAAAATATAGTTTTCTGGACTAGAGTTCTTTTGAGCCGCTGGAACTTGTGTATGTGTTTTTGTTGATTCTATCGAAACAGGATGATTGAAGGGAAATAGCTGTGTCTAGATTAACGCGTTGCAGTAGCTTTGGTGAAATATAGGATAACTTATTTCCCTCATATTATTTAGTTACTGCCTTCGGCGACCAGCCCTATTGTTTTTAAAAAAGTTTTTAAACTTGCAATACCTTTCTTGCAGTAGCTGTCGATCGTGCACTTCTGCGACGCAAGCCATAAATAACGGGCAGTTTATAAAGTAACTGTCGATCGCACACCTACGTTACGTGCGCAAGTCACGGCTAAGTGTGCAGTTTATGAAGTGTTGATCTTGTATCTCAGCTACGCGCGCAAGTTGCGGCTAACGATGTAGTTCATGAAGTAGCTGTCGATCGCACGTCTCCGTTACGCGCTCAAGTCATGACTAATGGTTCAGTTCATGAAGTAGCTGCCTATCGCACACCTCAGCTACACGCATAAATCGTGGCTAGCGGTGCATTTCATGGCATAGATGTCGATTGCATGCCTTCGTTACTCGCGAAGTCATGGCTAACGGTGCAGTTGATGAAGTAGCTGTCATTCACACACCTCAGCTACGCGGGCAAGTCACGGCTAACGGTACATTTAATGAAGTAGCTGTCTATCTCAGCTACACGCGCAAATTACGGCTAACGATGTAGTTCATGAAGTAGCTGTCGATCGCACGTCTCCGTTATGCGCTCAAGTCATAACTAATGGTTCAGTTCATTAAGTAGCTGTCAATCGCATACATCAGCTACACGCATAAATCGTGGTTACCGGTGCAGTTCATGGAGTAGATGTCAATCGCATGCCTTCGTTATGCGCGCAAGTGATGGCTAACGGTGCAGTGGATATAGCAGTTGTCAATTGCACACCTGAGCTACGCGGCCAAGTCATGGCTAACGGTACAGTTGATGAAGTAGCTATCTATCTCCGCTACGCGCGCAAGTTACGGCTAACGATATAGTTCATCAAGTGGCTGTTGATCGTTTCCGTTACGCGCGAAAGTTATAACTAACGTTGCAGTTCATGAAGTAGCTGTCAATCGCACACCTCAGCTACGCGCGCAAGTTATGGCTAACGATGTAGCAACATGCGCAATTCACGGCTAATGATGCAGTTTATTGTCGGCTTCTATTGCTGTGTTAGCTGAGCGACTTGACTAGAAAAATTTGAAAGTCATTTGCAGATTTAGCAGTGTTGGTCATAGCCCTATCCGAAGTGCTGGTAGAAAAAAAAATTTTGTAGCAGATGATATGCAGTAGTGATGTGTTTTCTCAAGAAAGCAAGCTCGTTAAACACAAACACAATTTATTTGTTGTGAGATCCATTGCATCAGATGAAGTTACAAAATAAAACACTGTAACATTCGTTGCAAAGCAAAACTATATACAATGAGCTAGCAAGCTCATGAAAAAGGTTTTAAACAGTCTATGACTAGGCACACACTCTCAGTTACTATAACATCGGTAAGTAGAAAAAACAGCTACTGTACCACACATGCCGTGTACGTTAATGAAGCCACCATCATCAGGTCACACGTCATGGCTTTAGAAGTTAGACTACTCTCTACCGATCAAGGTCTGCCTTCCATACAAGGTCTTTCACCGTCGATCACCGTCTGATCGATCTGACTATACGTCGAGTCTTAAGTCTGCATAACTACAAGATCTTAAACTCTGAAAAGTCTCCCACGTCTACTACATGGTCAGTCAAGGTCTGTAAAGTCTCTGAATAACTGAGAATGTGTCCTATCATATATACACTGTGATGGGTACGCTCCGGAACACAACCGTTGACGGCAGCGCCCTCACTATATGCAAATCAGGATGCGCGCGCGGCGAGATGGCGATTTGCATGAATGGCATGTTCTGTTCCCGTCACGAGTCGTTCACGAGAACGGTAGAACCATTCTAAAAATGTAAACACGTTCTCGCGATAACGAGAATCGCGACGAAAACAGAACCAAGTTTCCAACAATCGGCCCCCTCATGCAAAACCCCAAATCTCGGCGCACGTGCTATCAAACAATGAAGTTATTCTAAAAAACATAACAGCAAAAATGTCAAGTTCTTTAGTATCCAGCAAAAACATAAAGTATATATATTACTTTTCATGTTAAGCAAAAAAAATTTATCATTGAAAGAAAATTTTAGATATCATTGAAACACTAAGTTCCAAAAATTTAATTTAAGTCAAAATTTAAGTTTCAAGAAATTTAAGTATAATAATTTAAATTTAACATTTAAGATTAAAAAAATTTTACTATAAATATCAAATTCAAGTTGTGTAGAAAATTTTATGTATAATTATTAAATTTAACATTTAAGATTAAAAAAAAATTTCACTTTAAATATCAAATTCAATTATGTAAAAAATTTTATGTATAATTATTAAATTTAACATTTAAGATTAAAAAAAAATTTCACTTTAAATATCAAATTCAATTATGTAGAAAATTTTATGTATAATTATTAAATTTAACATTTAAGATTAAAAAATTTCACTTTAAATATCAAATTCAATTATGTAGAAAATTTTATGTATAATTATTAAATTTAACATTTAAGATTAAAAAATTTCACTATAAATATCAAATTCAATTTGTAGAAAATTTCATGTATAACTATTAAATTTAACTTTTAAGATTAAAAAATTTCACTATAAATATCAAATTCAATTATGTAGAAAATTTTATGTATAATTATTAAATTTAACATTTAAGATTAAAAAAAATTTACTATAAATATTAAATTCAATTATGGCTGTTCATTATCTCTGTCCAAGACCAGTATACATAATTAATACTAATAGCAATGACACAGATAACGAAAGATTTTTTTTTTTTTTTTTCTTTCTGTGTTGTATTCAAATTTAAATAAGTGGTTTGTCATCAATGAATCATAGCCAAGTGTATGATAACAAGGAGTAAACACACAAAATAATACACATAAGCATAACTGTCTTATGCGGGAATTGAAAACATGGATATATATATACATTCAGTGTAATGTGAAAAATTTTAGAAAGTTCATTGTAAACAATACACATATATATACTCTAGATACAATTATCTGCATCACAGAGGGAGGAGTAATTTATACGATATCCTAACCATATTTTGTAAAAGAAAGAAAAAAAAATTTAGAAGTTACAAATTTAATCATTTTTGTTTTTGAAAATTTGATTACAAAAGTTTAATGCTCTATCTTTGGTCATTGGTTTTGTAAAGTAATCTGCTACATTTTCCTTGGTATTTACAAAGATGATTTTAAAAGATTCATTCTCAACTAAATTCCTCAGGAAATGGTACTTTATATCAATATGTTTGGTTCGGTTATTCTCTATTGGGGAATTTGAAAAATTAATTGCAGCTTGGTTATCACAGTAGATTATGCTATTATTTCTGTTAAATTTTAACCCTAGCTTCATACATTCCTCAATGATATTTTGTAGCCAAATAACTTCTTTCGCAGCTTCTGTCAATGAAACATATTCCGCTTCCATCGTTGACAGACTAACACACTTGTGTTTAAATGTACGCCAAGAAACGGGTACTCTATCTATAAGAAATAACATACCCCCGAGTGACACCCTGTCATCCCTATTGGCGGCAAAATCCGAATCCGAGTAGCAATTTAAATTTAAGTTACCAATGCCTGATAAGTTTAACATGTAATTCTTTGTTTTCTCAAGATATCCTAAAAGTTTAAGTAATGCGTCCCAATGTTTCATGCCAGGATTCTCTTGGAATTGAGACAGAATATTTACAGCGTAACATATATCTGGTCTAGTTCTACTTGACAAAAAGGCTAAACATCCTATCAAACTTCTGTATGGGATATTTTGCATTTGTTTTAATTCTCCATCATTCATTGGGCAATCATTTTTACTCAACGTGATTCCTTTTGTAATAGGGAGTGAAGAAATAGGATATTTGAATTCTTTAAACATTTGGCAAATTTTATCAATATACTGCCTTTGATGTATAAAAATTTTGTTATTGATTTCTGTAAATTCCACACCTAACAGTTTTTGGACCTTCCCTAGAGTTTTGATATCAAATTCTTCCTTTAGTAAAGAAACTGCATGATCAATATCACCTTGATGTTTTGAAAATAAAACTATGTCATCCACATATACCAACATTAATACTTTGTTCTGGTAAAAATATGCACAATTGCACCATTTGAGTTTGAAGAAATTTAATTTTCTCAAAGTGGTGTCAAGCTCATTATACCACTCTCTGCCGCTCTGATGTAAGCCATATATTGCTTTTTTCAGCAAACAGACATGATTTTGTTGGTTCGGATCGACATATCCAGGTGGTTGTTTCATAAACACTTTGGCATTCAATTTAGCATAAAGGTATGCTGACTTGATGTCTAATTGAAAATGCTTCCAGTTAAGCAAACATACAAAAATTGCAAAAAAAGCTCTTATTAAGCAAAAATTTATAACGGGGCTAAATACTTCGTCATACGAATCCCCCTTCTCTTGTGAATATCCCTGAGCCACTAATCGAGCTTTGAATCTCTTTACTATTCCATTTTCATCCCTTTTGATGGTGTATACCCATCTGGATCCGATTATCTTTTGTGAGGTGGGTGTAGGCACTAAGTCCCAAACACCTCTCTCTTGCATTATTGCTATTTCATTATTCATGGCTTCCTGCCATTCTTGCGAGTGCGGAGATTCAATTGCCGATTTATAGTTTTTGGGAACTATTATCTCTATGTTGCTTGCCTCTGGCCTGGATTTGATATCCCTCTTTTCTCTGAAGTTAAACAAATTTTGGTCATAATGTATGTTAGCCTTAGCACAGAATTTTTTAACATCATTATGACTTCTCAGCCTATGTTTATCACCCCTCACTGAGTAGTAAACATCAGTTCGAGTTCCATCAGGCCTGGGTACAGCTTTCCTTTCCCAATCTATGTTTGAACAGGGGGTCAGATCGGAATCAGCAGGAGAGTCCTCTTCCTCACTAGTATGACTAGTGTCATGGCTCTCACCTGCTTCTTCCTCTGACTCACTATCCAAACATCCCGATCCTGAATCTGATGTTCGAGTAAAACCCGATTTCTTTTGGGTGAAGTTTCTAGGTCGAATGGGGTCCAGGACGCCTTCCGCTGCTTCCATCTCCTCAAAACGGACATTGCTTATTTCTAATATTTTTCCTTCTTTCACAAGAAGAATTCTATAGCCCCTGGTATTTTCCGCATATCCTACCATAACTCCCAGTTGAGCTCTTAGGTCTAGCTTCTTCCTAAGCTGTTTTGCTATACCAGCATAAGCCTTACATCCAAAAACTCTGAGATGGGATACAGCAGGCTTCTTCCCATAGTACAATTCGTGTGGAGTTTTAACTTTAAATTTATGGCAAATCCTGTTCTTTGTATAAGTAAAACATAGGATTGCCTCTGCCCACATTTTGTCACCAACTTTGCTTTGATTAAGCATTGCCTTGACACAATCTAACGCTGTCAGGTTGAATCTTTCAGATACCCCGTTTTGTTCGGGTGTATAAGTGTTAGATCGTTCATGCTTAATCCCTAACTTTTTCAAAAAAGCTTTAAATTGACCGTGACAAAATTCCATGCCGTTATCAGTACGGATGCACAAAATCTTTTTGCCTAATTGTCTCTCCTGACAAGCTTGAAAATCCTGAAAAACTTTGAACACATCTGATTTTTGTTTTAAAATAAAAACAAACACCTTGCGGCTAAAATCGTCTGTAATAGTCAAGAAGTATTTGTTTCCCCCCAATGAAGCTACAGGCATTGGACCACAAACGTCCATGTGCAGTAATTGCAAAGGTTCTGTAGATCTAATCCTGCCTATTGGTTTGTACGAAACTCTTTTAGATTTTGCAAGTTTGCAATGAATGCAATTTACTTTTGCATATTTTAATTTTGGGAGTCCGTTTGCCGCGGAAACTTTACTTGTTTGGTGCAAGTAGTCTGAGTTAATATGGCCATATCTTCTATGCCATAATTCAGTTTTGTTCAGAATTTCAACTGTTGAACCACTAATTTTATTTGACTTTGATTTTAAATCAGATTTGTTTTTCCTTTTATTCAAGTTAGGCCTAATTTTGTTTTGACTTTGACTATTTGTTGCAGGGGTTTTTCTAACCTGTTTAGAATTTTTGTCCCTATCCTGATCTCCTTTACGGCCCTCAACACTACTATTTAAACTTTTAGTTGAGTACTGTGGTTTTAAGAAATACAATCCTTCTTTACGTTTAGCGTAAAAGAAATTTTCTCCCTCAGGAGTCTTAAACCATAGAATACCTTTGGCTGCACTAAAAGAATAGCCCTGCTCTTCTAATACAGATGCGGCCAACAAGTTACGCCGTAATTTTGGTGAATACATAACATTTTGTAGCACAATATTATTTGTATGATCTTTAAATTTAACATACATGTTCACCGTTCCAATAGCCTCAACTGGGCTTTCCATATCACCCACTGCTAGCGACATAGATGTATCCTTACATTTATCAAATTTTGAAAACATTTTAACATCATTACAAAAGTGTCGCGTAGCAGCGGTGTCAATCACCCAGCTGAGCCTATTGTCAGGATTATCAACAATATTAGCTTCTACATTTATATTTGAAAATACTTCAATAATACTAGAGCTAGTCATCTTTTTCAATTTTGGGCATTGTGCCTTTACATGACCAGTTTTATTACACATAAAGCATGGTCCTATGACCTTAAACTTTTTAACTTTGGTGACATTTTTACATTTAGCGTTAACATTTGAAAAATATACAGATGAATTGGAACTTACATTATTATTGTCATGATCCTTCCTCAACTGTCTAATCCTGCCCTCCTCCAAGGAGAGTTCTTTCTGAATTTTATCCAATTTAAAATCAGTATCGCTCCAGCGATAAATGATTTGGATGATACTCTGGTACTGGTCTGGGAGATACCGGATGGCTTGGAATGCCACGTACACATCCTCCACGGGGTGATTCACGTTCTTGAGCTTGGTGACAGCTTTCCTTATCCTCGTACAGAATATGTCGATGGGCTCCTCGATTTCCGGGCGTAGACTGAAAAACTCGTCCAACAGATGAACTAAATTAGCGCGCGTTGGGGCCTCA
This sequence comes from Amaurobius ferox, assembly GCA_951213105.1. NCBI lineage: Eukaryota > Metazoa > Arthropoda > Arachnida > Araneae > Amaurobiidae > Amaurobius > Amaurobius ferox. The sequence continues at coordinate 1,355,939 of OX578153.1, forward strand.
AAATGCGCCTCCAACTTCTCCCACGCATCCGCCGGGCTGTCGCCGATGTCGAGCAGTTCTCTGTACTCCGCCGAGATATTTCGAAACAGGATGGAAAGTGCGCGGTCGCTGCTGCGCATGTACTCCTCTCGCTCGCGGCGTGACGTAGATTCGTCGACTGGTAATGCAGTACGGTTGATGTGGCCGTAACATCCTTCTCCTTTCAGGATAAATGAAATTTCATTACGCCAGGTGACGTAATTGTCCCTGTTTAACGCTTCTATGCCGTTGCTCACCTCCATAGTCTTTAACTGTGACTAGAGTGCGTTGTTTACCTTTCTGCTTGATGCAAATGGCGCCGGTCGCGGCCCCCGTCGATGGAATTCACAACTCTTCACTGCTGCTTTATCACGGATAAAAGTTATGGCCTTGACATACTACGGCCCATAACCAAATGTCGGCTTCTATTGCTGTGTTAGCTGAGCGACTTGACTAGAAAAATTTGAAAGTCATTTGCAGATTTAGCAGTGTTGGTCATAGCCCTATCCGAAGTGCTGGTAGAAAAAAAAATTTTGTAGCAGATGATATGCAGTAGTGATGTGTTTTCTCAAGAAAGCAAGCTCGTTAAACACAAACACAATTTATTTGTTGTGAGATCCATTGCATCAGATGAAGTTACAAAATAAAACACTGTAACATTCGTTGCAAAGCAAAACTATATACAATGAGCTAGCAAGCTCATGAAAAAGGTTTTAAACAGTCTATGACTAGGCACACACTCTCAGTTACTATAACATCGGTAAGTAGAAAAAACAGCTACTGTACCACACATGCCGTGTACGTTAATGAAGCCACCATCATCAGGTCACACGTCATGGCTTTAGAAGTTAGACTACTCTCTACCGATCAAGGTCTGCCTTCCATACAAGGTCTTTCACCGTCGATCACCGTCTGATCGATCTGACTATACGTCGAGTCTTAAGTCTGCATAACTACAAGATCTTAAACTCTGAAAAGTCTCCCACGTCTACTACATGGTCAGTCAAGGTCTGTAAAGTCTCTGAATAACTGAGAATGTGTCCTATCATATATACACTGTGATGGGTACGCTCCGGAACACAACCGTTGACGGCAGCGCCCTCACTATATGCAAATCAGGATGCGCGCGCGGCGAGATGGCGATTTGCATGAATGGCATGTTCTGTTCCCGTCACGAGTCGTTCACGAGAACGGTAGAACCATTCTAAAAATGTAAACACGTTCTCGCGATAACGAGAATCGCGACGAAAACAGAACCAAGTTTCCAACAATTATGAAGTTTGTTGGAAATAATCAATACATCGCAATTCACGTTCCCGTGAACGGGCATTTATGCAAATTTAATATGAACGACTCTTCCCGTTCACCGGCGTGAACCGTGACGTTTTTCAACATGAGGTTTCATGCAAATCAGTTCTCAATGCGTACGCATCTGATTTGCATATCCGGGGGCGTTTCCGGAACTGTCCATTCTCGGATATATAGGGCAGAGGTTTCTTGAAGCAATCAGATGAGAGTCGATCGAGATCAGACAGATCGATTAGATCGGATCAGACGTCTGAAGAAGTCAGACGAGATAGACACTGATGGTCTGATGCAGGCAGACAGAAATGTTTTTGACAGAAGTACTGCGGAATATCGTTTGACGACGGTGAATAGTCGAAACGGATGCAGATGTGGTCAGTTTGGACCAGCATGTATTGAACGTTAAATTTACTTACAAACGTTCGGAAGCCGCTTTAAATATTTTCCTGATGTTCTATCCTTTGGTTTCCCTTTGCCAAGTGTGATATCTTCGATGGTGGCTGAAATACACGCAAGTGATAGAGGTAGTATAGTAACTTACTACCAAATGCTTCAAGGAATCTCTGTCTAGTCATTCACAACTGAAAATCTTTTGTACATAGTATATTTTGATGTTTTACGGCATGGAAAATTACCAGGTACGTGTAATATGCCGAGTTGTGTTTTTCACCAAATAAAGTGAACGAAGTTTTTCTTTAAAACTGGACTTGTGTACTTTCATGACCCAGCCAACACTTATTGACTCTGACAGTGCGTGCTTTGCTATCTTCAAATTTTAAATTTTCCAAGAGAAACGGTTACGGGGCCAGTTCAACGCCCAATAGAGTCATAAGTGCAAGTATCTTTAAAGAAATCGTTCCAGTGTTCAGATGGGGGCCGCACCTGGCACCATTTTGAAGTTTGTGTGAACAACGAAACGCAACAGTGTAAACGTAAACAGTGTACAAGAACTTTTACTTCTGCTTCTTCAAAACTACGAGTGGCCATGGAGGCAAGTAGAACGGAGTTGCTGACGCGGGACAACTACGTCACCTGGCGTACCGACATCTCATTCGTCCTCAAGGGAAAAGGATGTTTCGGAGATGTAGATGGAAGTGTTAGGCCTTTGGAGGAAGATGCAAGTCGCCGCGACTACGATGATTTTTATCGCCGGAAAGACCGAGCATTAGCCATCATTTATCAAAGTTTATCCTCGGAATACAAGGAGTTGATAAACGTCACCGACGAACCTAGTCAAGTATGGAATACCTTGAAAGAACATTTTCAAGCGCCTTCCAGAGCCAACCTGGTTAGATTACTAGATGAGTTCTTCGACATCCGGCCGGAGCCATACGAGCCTGTTGACATTTTTTGCTCAAGACTGCGGAAGGCCGTGACGAGGCTTAAAGACGCGAAACACCCCATTGAAGACCTGTATGTAGCATTCCAGTCGATTCGGTACCTTCCGGAAGAATTCCGAGGTATCGTTCAACTTATATATCGATGGAATGACTCGGACTTCAAGCTCAGCAAAATACAAGCAGAGCTAGCAGCGGAGGAGAGCCGGCTGAGGCAGCAAGCAAGTGACTTTTCCAAAACTGTGAGTTCAAATTCTGCATATTTTACTTCTAAGAAATTTGTAAATAGAGTAAAAGTGTCTAAACTTCCAAATGTATCTCATAATGTGTCTAATGTAAATACTCCTAGTCATAATGTAAATATTTCTAAAAGTAAAATTAAGTGTTTTAAGTGTAACAAACTAGGTCATACTAAATCTAATTGCAGTAGAAATAATGGATCTAGTATTGTGGAATTTCTTGGGTCTCCACAGATTGAGGCTAATACTGTAATCGATCCTAGCGATAGACTCAGCTGGGTAGTAGACACTGCTGCTACGCGACATTTCTGTAATAACATTAAGTTATTTTCAAAATTTAATGAGTGCAAAGGCACTTCAATGTCGCTAGCAGTAGGGGATGTCGAAAGTCCAGTTGAGGCTATCGGGACGGTGGAAATGTATGTCCAATTTAAGGATAAGCAAAGTATTATCAAATTGGAAAATGTTATGTATTCTCCTAAACTTAGGAGAAATTTATTAGCTGCATCTGTTCTTGAGGAACAAAATTTTAGTTTTAATGGAGCTAATGGGGTTCTATGGTTTTTTACACCTAAAGGGGAGAAATTCTTTTATGCAAAAAGAAAGGATAGGTTGTATTTTTTAAAACCTAAGTATAGTACCCAGGAACAACATAATGTAGAAAACCGTCAATCTAAAGATAGGGATCGAGATGGAGACAAGAAACACAAAAAGGATAAGAAATCCAAGGATAGGGATCCTAGTGCTTCCAGAAAAACACCTAAAGTAAGAATAGCACCTAATCTTAAAGAAACTAAATTTAAATCTGACAAAACAAAAACTAAGCAGAATAAAAATGTGAATAGTTCAATATCTAAGCCTAGCAGTTCAGTAACTGAACTTAATAGTACAAGCTGTCTTTGGCATAAACGATATTGCCACATAAACGCTGAATATCTCCTCCAAACCAGCAAAGTTTCTGCCGTAAACGGACTTCCTAGGCTTAAATACAAAAAGTTAAATTGTAAATCGTGTAAATTGGCTAAGTCTAGGAGAGTATCATATAAACCCACCGGTAGGATAAGGTCCACTAAACCATTGCAATTGTTACACATGGATGTGTGTGGTCCCTTACCCACAGCCTCATATGGTGGGAACAAGTATGTCTTAACTATAACAGATGATTATAGTAGAAAAGTTTTTGTTTACCTCATGAAACAGAAGTCAGAAGTATTTTCACATTTTAAAGAGTTTCAGGCCAGAGAAGAAAGGCAGTTAGGTACTAAAATTCTATGTATCCGGACGGATAATGGGATGGAATTCTGCCATGATAAGTTCAAAAATTACCTGAAGGATATCGGTATTAAGGCTGAGAGGACTAACACATATACCCCACAGCAAAATGGAGTATCAGAGCGATTCAACTTAACCGCATTTGACTGCGTTAGAGCCATGTTGAACGACAGCAAATTACATGACAGATTCTGGGCGGAAGCAATATTGTGTTTTGCATACACTAAAAATCGAATATGTCACAAATTTAAGACTAAAACACCACATGAACTCTACAGTGGTAGAAAACCTTCAGTCAAACATCTTAGAACCTTTGGTTGTAGAGCATATGTAGGCAAACCCAGCCAGCTCAGAAAGAAGTTAGACATGAAAGCTACAGAAGGGGTGATGGTAGGCTATGCTACTAAAACTAAGGGCTATAGGATATTTTTGTCAGGGGAGAAACGAACAATTGAGACCTGCAATGTGAGGTTTGATGAGGGTGATGTAGTGGAAGGCATCCTGGACCCAATTTGTCCCAGAAATATCTCCTCAGGGATATCAAGAGATAACCTTTCAGAATACTCCGACGGGGAATATCCGAGAGGGCAGTCTGATGGGGGGGCAGGAGAGAGTGAAGACACTGGTGACGATCCGTCTGAATCCAGTGAGGAAACGGACTCTCCTGCTGACTCCAGTATGACTCCTTGCTCGGATATTGCTTGGCAGCGAAAGACGGTTCCAAGACCCGATGGGAGTAGAACCGATGTGTATTATTACGCTCAAGGAGATAATAAAAGGCTGAGGTCGCACAATGATGTTAAGAAATATTGTGATAAAAGGAATATACAATTTGATCAGCAACTGTTTAATTTTCGGGAAAATAAAGGTCTTAAAAGGGTCAGAGGCAGACCAGAAGCAAGCAATATTGAAATAAATATACCAAAAGGGTACAACGCTGCTATTAAATCTTCCCAGTCCGAAAAATGGTGTAAAGCTATGGATGAAGAAATGGCCGTAATACAAGAGAGGGGTGTCTGGGAACTAGTTCCTGCATCCACCTCACAAAAGCATATAGGCAATAGATGGGTCTACACTATTAAGAAAGACGAGAAAGGGAAAATCAAGAGATTTAAAGCTCGTTTGGTAGCCCAGGGGTATGGTCAGAAAAAGGGAGAATCATACGATGAAGTTTTTAGCCCTGTTGTTAACTTCAACTTAATTAGAGCATTCTTCTCAATTTTCGTATGCATGCTTGGCTGGATGCATTTCCAATTAGATATCAAATCTGCCTATCTCTATGCTAAATTGAGTCAAAAGGTATATATGAAACAGCCTCAAGGTTATGTCAATCAGGAACAGCCTGATTATGTTTGTTTGTTGAAGAAAGCCATTTACGGTCTTCATCAAAGTGGAAGAGAATGGTTTAATGAACTTGACACCAAATTAAAAGAATTAAATTTTTTAAAACTTCAATGGTGTAATTGTGCATATATTTACAATAGCAAAGTTCTTATGCTAGTCTATGTGGATGACATAATTCTCTTCTCAAAGTATCAAAGGGACATAGACCACATTGTTTCATTACTTAGCATAGAATTTGATATCAAGATATTAGGAAAAATTAGAAAACTTTTAGGCGTGGAATTTAAAGAGTGTGACAATAAATTTTTTATACATCAAAGTCAGTATATAGATAAAGTATGTCAAATGTTTCAACAGTATAAATATCCAGTTACTTCACTTCCCATTTCTAAAGGGAATATTCTAAGTAAAATAGATTGTCCAAAGACAAGTGGAGAAATAAAGCAAATGCAAAGTTTTCCTTACAGGAGCTTAATTGGGTGTTTGGCTTTTATATCTAGTAGGACTAGACCTGATATTTGTTACGCCATCAATATATTATCTCAATTTCAAGAAAACCCTGGAATTAAGCATTGGGATGCATTGTTAAGACTTTTAGGATATGTTGAAAAGACTAAAAACTATATGTTGAATTTATCTAACATTCAGGAGTTAAAATTGAATGGTTATTCAGATTCTGACTTTGCTGCAAACAGAGATGACCGTGTTTCACTTGGGGGCATGATACTCTTTATTGACAATGTACCTATTTCTTGGCGTACCTTTAAACATAAGTGTGTCAGCTTATCAACCATGGAAGCTAAACTAACTGAAGCCGCTAAGGAAATGGTATGGGTACAAAACATAATTGAAGAATGTCATTTACTTGGGTTAAATTTTAATAAAAGTAACAGTGTTATTTTTAGCGACAACCAAGCAGCCATTAATTTTTCTAACTCTCCAATTGAAAACAATAGAACTAAGCATATTGATGTTAGATATCATTTCCTAAGAAATTTAATAGTCAATGAATCTTTTAATGTTAAATTTGTAAATAGTAAAGATAACTTAGCAGATCACTTTACTAAACCAATGACTAAGGAAATAATACTTAAATTTTGTAATAAAATTTTTAAAAACTAAATCAAAACTTTTTGAGATTAAATGTTTAGTCTAAAGAAAATTTTAAATACTAAATTGAATTTACAACTTAAGAATTTTTTTTTAGAAGATGTCATATATATACATTATTGTTTATCTTAAACCTCATTGATATAAGATAGTATATCTTGAGTATAAATTTTTGTGATATTGAATCTTTTTCACTTTACACCTTTGTATATACATCCATTTTCCATGACCCGCATGATGCTAAATAATAGCTTATGTGTATAAAATTTTGTATTTTTCAACTTGGTAAAAAGTATGTGTTGAAAGTTTTGATAAAGGAATTTTATTATCTAATTACTTGCATCATGTATTTTTAAATTTTTGGTATATCAATGCAGTCTAATAGTATTAATTATGTATACTTATATTGTGTTAATAGACTAAATTTTTTTTAAGCTTTTTGAATTATAGTGTTTATACTCAAATTTAAAGTAAACTTAAATTCTATGCTTATACAAAATCTTAATCTTTTAAAGTTGACTTGTTTAATATGATAATGTGCTTATACTTAAATTTTGGATACTTATAATTAAATTTAAACTAAAATTTCAATTTTTGAATGCTGATACTTAAGCATTGAAGTTGTGTTGTATATAAATTTCTACTTGATGTGAAATGTTGTTGTTACAATATTGTCGACAATACTTAACTATTTTTCAGATGCTATAAGTACTTATGCATTTTATTTTAAATTTAATAATGATATAATACTTTAAATTTTTTCCTTCATTATATGTTTGATAGAATACTGGGGGCCATGGTGTTTATTGATATACCTTAGTTTCTCAGAGTAAGTTTTCTTTTGCATATGCATTGAGACTTAAGGATTTGCATGAGGGGGCCGATTGTTGGAAATAATCAATACATCGCGATTCACGTTCCCGTGAACGGGCGTTTATGCAAATTTAATATGAACGACTCTTCCCGTTCACCGGCGTGAACCGTGACATTTTTCAACATGAGGTTTCATGCAAATCAGTTCTCAATGCGTACGCATCTGATTTGCATATCCGGGGGCGTTTCCGGAACTGTCCATTCTCGGATATATAGGGCAGAGGTTTCTTGAAGCAATCAGATGAGAGTCGATCGAGATCAGACAGATCGATTAGATCGGATCAGACGTCTGAAGAAGTCAGACGAGATAGACACTGATGGTCTGATGCAGGCAGACAGAAATGTTTTTGACAGAAGTACTGCGGAATATCGTTTGACGACGGTGAATAGTCGAAACGGATGCAGATGTGGTCAGTTTGGACCAGCATGTATTGAACGTTAAATTTACTTACAAACGTTCGGAAGCCGCTTTAAATATTTTCCTGATGTTCTATCCTTTGGTTTCCCTTTGCCAAGTGTGATATCTTCGATGGTGGCTGAAATACACGCAAGTGATAGAGGTAGTATAGTAACTTACTACCAAATGCTTCAAGGAATCTCTGTCTAGTCATTCACAACTGAAAATCTTTTGTACATAGTATATTTTGATGTTTTACGGCATGGAAAATTACCAGGTACGTGTAATATGCCGAGTTGTGTTTTTCACCAAATAAAGTGAACGAAGTTTTTCTTTAAAACTGGACTTGTGTACTTTCATGACCCAGCCAACACTTATTGATTCTGACAGTGCGTGCTTTGCTATCTTCAAATTTTAAATTTTCCAAGAAAGTTGCTGTCGATCACACACCTCAGTTACGTGCGGAAGTTATGACTAACTCATTAAGTAGCTGTCAATCGCGTTTCCGATCGCAATGCGGGCGCACGAGTAATGATACAGCTGCTGCGTATAAAATGAATAGTCTTTTATTAGCGGGTACATACAATCCACGTACGATATATGCAATAACGACAATTCTACTGCATGTAATAACGATATACACGCTGCGCGGGCACATGCAATTTGCATACATTTGAAATAGCTGTCAATCGCGTTCCAGCCCACTACGAGGGTTCAAGGCTAACAGATAAACACTTTTCAGAAAATAAATTGGCTTTTATTAGCATTATTTGCTTTAAGCCCGCCCACTGCGCGGGTGCATGCAATCCTTGTACATTACATGCAATAACTACTAACTTATCAGCTAGATTTTTGCTCTTATGGCCGTATTTTATTTTGCAATTCTTCAAAAATTTGAATGTGATTTTGAGCTCTTTGGATTCTTTTTTTGTTAATTATATTAAGATTTTTTTTTTCTGTTTATATAAACTTGTTTGAAAACTAAACTAACATTTTTCTAACATACATATATATAGTGTGTATGTATGTATATATTTACACAAAAAATACCTGTGATAAAGTGGCCACTGGATACTAAGTGATAATTTTAATTTCAAGTCTACAGAGCATTAAAATGAAAATTGAAATAGGAAAAATATTCAAAAGATTACCTTTTTCTTTCAATGATGTTTGTTTTTTGTATCAATTCTCCTTTAATTAATGAAAAGAACGGTAATTAAACAGTACTAATAATAGAAATAATAAAAATTAGCTCCTAAAATTTTCCTAAAATTTTGAAAAAAATACCTTAAATTCCTACCTAAAATTTTTAGAAAATCTGCTATGATCCCTGAGTTTGGCATTTGACAACACTCAGCATTGGGCTTTAGAATTTTTGGTAAATCTGGCCATGTTACAACCATTGCTTTGGAGGATCGTAGAACAGTAAATGCTGATTGGTATGCAACTATTTGTTTGCCAGAAATAGTTGCTCAAATCAGAGAAAATAATCCAAAGCATCACATCATTCTTCATTATGACAGTGCAAGCTCACACACTGCATTTCAATTATGAATTATTTGCTGCATAAAAAAATTGATTTGATAAGTCATTGTCCTTATTCACCTGATTTAGCACCCAATGATTTTTCTTGTTCCCATGATAGTCAAAAATAAAATGTGTGGTCAATGATTTAACAGCCCAGAAGAAACAGTTGAAGCATATAAATCGCATGTTTCTACTGTACCAACTTTTGAATGACTTAACTGTTTTGAAAATTGCTTTATTCGAATGAAAGAATGTATTGATACTAAAGGCGAATGTTTTGAAAAGCAACAAAACAATTTAATTCCATACAAAAATATTTTGTGTATTATTGTCTGAAAACTTAAATACTAGCCTATGTATCTATTGTTATTTGTTTGAAGAAGTGTCACAGTATTCACTTAAATATGTATGGCTGAATATCTGATAATTGTCGATTTTCAGATTCCCCAAAAATGTGCTTTAATTTTATAGTTTCTAGAATCACTTGCTTGGAGTTTGCTTGGAATCATTTGCTTGGAATTGATAATGCGTTTTAAGATTTCTAATAAATGAAAGAGCTGTTAAACATGATTAATAGAATTTCAATGCATATTAATTGCATTTACATGACAGGAATGACATATGAGTTTGTTGGGTTATATCTACCATGTTTCGATTTGTAATTTTGACCCTGATCAAATTTTAAGTTATGCTTGGTGACTCATTCTCGACTCTATGCAATTCAAGTCTCTTCATAGTTATCTTTGACATCATCCTCATGGGGATTGGGCTTGACTGTCGTTTCTGAATTTGCATTCCTGTAATAAAATAGTATTTTTAATTGTACTTTTCTTGAGATATACTTGTTTTTCAATCTGTTAAAAAAAAAATGTTTTTTGTGTATTTTTCCTTAGATAATCGAATGTTCATTTATTAATTGTATTTATGCAAATTTGTCATCTTTACTGGTCTATATATGAATGATCCTTTTTACATTCCATGTAGTCACTGAACAAGAGCGTATTAATGCTCGAAAGCGCTCTGACCTTTTCCCATTTTGTACGTTTTATAAAAAGTGTAATAAAAGACCTTCTATCAAAGTTGTGTGCTTAATCTTATTTATTTGAAATCAGACGTGATACCAACTTATTTATATGGGTTTCTTTTTGTTCTACATAGAAATTATTATTGGGAAACAAAGTATGCACTATGTTGCCCTAACAGGACATCCAGTATTTCAAAATTTTCACTCATATTAAGTATAACTAAATACGTGTCAGAAATGAGAGATAATAAATATACTCGACGAAAATTAGTCATAAAATTATGATTTTCTTTTACCTGTTAATAGCAAAGTTTAAAAAATTCAAACATATATGTAATAAAACTTGGAAGAGTGTTCTCGACTGAAAATTACTGCTGTTACTATCAAATGGATGAAAAAGATGATTTTTCAGACATCGTATTTCTCCCAATTCTCAGGGACAAATGTGTTCATGCCATTTTGCAAAATAATATTGTTAAAATGTTAACTAAGGGTGTTTTGACAAGATAAAATCATAATTTCTTAAGCTTCTTCAATTTATTTAAGTTTTTACTGATGTAATTAGATGAAAACTCAACTCATCACTGAGAGACAGTGACAGAAATGACAAATTTACATTTTTGTGAATTAAGATCTACATTTAATAGTATCCAAAAATGCCTTTTTTTGTTGTTGTTGTAATATATGTAGGTCGGATTGTATTCTAAACAAATACTAAAAACAAATATGTATCTTTTATTATTTATAGCTTAAGGGACACAAAATTGACAATTATTAGATATTCAGCTGTATAACTTTTTAAAGCATTGCAAAATCTGAACTTTTTTTGGGCCACAAACCTACTGATATTAAAGCTTACCAAGGTAGTACAAAAAGTATGTAAATCAGTTCAGCTATTTTTTACTTATACATTGTTATAACAGACATGTTTGTAATTGCAGTTATTCTGTAGGTAGGTGTTAATGGACGAAAAACTTATATTAGGATATTACCTAGATTTAGTCTCAATGCACAAAGGATGTTTCACTAATATTAGTTGCATAATTCTTGTGGGATTTCATTTAGAAATATATTTTCAATTTTTCTTATACATTAATTGTGCTAGGGTCGAAAATACAAATTTACGTTTATCAACATATGACCTTTTTTAAGGCACCATAGAACAAGAATGTTTTTGGCAGTGTCTAAGTTTGTTATTCTGTAGTCATCTCTGGGACCAATGGAACTACTCAAAAATTTTTGCGGTTATTAGAAGAAATTATTACAAGAACTGTAAATGGTAATCCCAGGATGCCAGCCAATAAATTTTTCCCCAAATCCCTGAATTTAGGGATTTATCTCTTATTTTAATTTATGAAAAATTATTTTCTCAGTTCTGTAATTATGTTGAAATTGTTATAGAGAGCAATGTCATTCATTTAATGAAACAGAAATCCACCTGAGTAGCATATACATTTTAAAAAATTGAATGATAACATATAGTTTACAATTAAAATTAATTTTAATTCTAATCAGTTATATTTATGTAAAATGAAATTAGGAAAATCATTTATAAATTTTGTATATTTCTTCTGACTTATTAAATGAATTGAATAAAATCAATAAATGTTTAATGCTGAATGTTGTTCCATTTAATAATGGTATAATTTAGAGGTTGACTGTAAAAACTAATGAAATAACACTGTCTATATTATTATAGTAACTTTTTTTATCCAAAAAAATTGCTTTGGATCCTTTTCACAAGTAAAAAACAATATTTAATAATGGTGTAATTTAGAGGTTGACTGTAAAAACCAATTTCATTTAAACTTTTCTTTAAAAGTTATAGTAGGTGAAATGCATTTATAAAGAAAATCAATTCAATCTTTGGGACATTTTCCATATTAACAAGCAAAGCATTCTAGTTACTAAATGTTAATATGATCTGCAATATCAAAGTTCTATAAAGTAATATTGAAGTTCACTGTCATAATTACATTTTATGAATCTTTTATTCTTTTACAGAAAACTTCCGTTGTTTGTGTACACACGAGAAAGGATTTGGATATAAAGGCAGTTCCTTTCACAGAATAATTCCTCAATTTGTATCCTTTGAAGTATTTGATTTTGTTTTTTAATTCAAACATATTAACAAGTATATGTAAGATATTAGACTAATTTTTTTTTGTGTGCTATTTGCTTGCATATGCATATTAGTTATTTATGACTAATTAAACTGATTTTTATGATAAAAACAAAAACATTTTGTACAAAATATTCATTACTTGTAAAATATAAATAAAAATGTTTCTAAAATATGTGGGGCCCCATCAAACTTGGTGTGGGAGACATGATATACCAAGGCATCTGCATGCATTTAACAATGGCTCCACTTCACAGCTGGGAATAAAGTAGGCTAAGTCTAATGTTTTTGTAATATGAAGCAGCAATAGTTCCTCAAAGTATTTTAACACATCTGAAAATAATTTTCATCCAATTACTGAATTACCTATGGCTGACAAAAAATTAAACAGAACTAGTAGAGCTTCAAAAGAAAGAAAGAGACTAGAAATTAAAGAAAATACTAAAGATTTCAATTTTTTTTTCACTTACAAAATGGTCCTCAAAAATTTTTAGTTTTTCCCAAAACTAAAACTCCCTAAAATTTTAGTCTTCTAAAATCTAATTTTTTTTATAAGAGGATGCATAAAAGCCTTTAAAGTACTTTAATTTTGGGGTCCAAAACTATAATTTTGACCCTTAGACTTTTTTTTTTCCCTCTGGGAAGAGTGGGTGCTTTTATATATTTTGCTTTAGAGACTATATGCCACTGCTCGTGACCTAGTATTTATGATGCTAATGTTTGAAACATGGGAGTCTAGCTGCAAAACAAGAGTTCGATTCACAGCTCAGATGGTATTAGTGTGCTGCATGTTACAAATACAAAGCAGTTTCCGGCATGAAATATCCCTCATAACAGGCTATATCATTCTCACCCTTACCTTAAACAAAAAATCTCATTCTTATAATTTGAATATTAATAAATTATATAATGTAAAAATTAATATTGATATGATTTAATAATTTTAACAAGATTAATTTCCATAGACATATTGACAATATACATGTTTTTTGCATACTTATCGTTAGAGATGTGGATTTTCCAGAAAATATTCAAATGGAAAATTTTCCGGAAAATTTTTAACTTATTCTTAAATATTACATTTAAGCTAGAATAATATGTCCAGTGACTTTTAAAAGTATTTGTTCTTACATTAAAGCTACAGGCAGTCATATATATATATATATATATATATATATATATAAATTGAAAGATTTTAATCGAAAATTATGCATAAACTACTGTATGTACAAAAAAACCCATCTCTAGCATATCTGTTACAAATAACTATAGACCAAGACTAAGGATAAAGATAGAAGGTAACATATCACTACAATGGAAAGGGGATATATGTATGTATGTATGTATATATATATATATATACTACCCGACACTGAAAATGCAACACCATGAAAGAGTGTGATGATAATGGGCACACAGATTGAGATGGCATATATAAATAAGTAATGTTAATTCCAGAAGGATAATGCAATACAGTAATGGCATAGACAGGGTGATCAGTAGGCAGTAGGACCACCTCTTGTAGCTATACAATCAGCAACTCTTCGAGGAATAGATGCAATGAGTATGTGGATAGTTTCCTGAGAGATGGATAACCATATGCCTTCAACCATCCTCCACAGGTCATTCTCTGTTTGAGGCAGGGACAAGGCAGTCAAATAATGGCCAATCACGTCCTATACATGCTCGATGGGTGAGAGATCTGGAGACAGCCTAGGCCAAGGAAGCACCTGGGTACCTTCAAAGGCTTGTCTGCTGATGGCTGTTATGTGTGGTCGCACATTATCTTGCTGGAAAAAAGAATTTTACAACTGCTGAAGGTAAAACAGTGCAACTGGCCACAGCACCTTATCCACATATTGTTGTGCTGTCACTGTGCCTCTGATATGAACCAGAGGTAACTGGCTATCGAAGTCGGTGGCATCCCAAACCATGATACTGCATTGTCGAACAGTATGGTGTTCAAAAGTCGCAGCAGGGTTAGATCTGCTTCCATCTCTCCTCCAAACTCTCACATGACGACTGTCATTCGACAAACAGAACAGAGACTCGCAGCTTGAATACTACCCTGTCCCATTCAGTCGTCCAAGAGTCTCAGGCCTGACACCATTGCAATCTCTCATGTCAGTGTCTTGTCATCAATGACATTTTTCATAAAGGACGGTTTGAGTGTAAATCGCTTTTGGCCAATTATTGAGAAATTGTTCTCACTGATATGGGAACATTCAATGTAGCTTGCAAATTCTGAAAAATGGTGACAGTCGGTATTTGTGGAGCCGCCATCGCATACCTTCGAATGTGTAGATCAATGCATGCTGATGTACATCTGGATGGACCTGTACCACTGCAATGATTTACAGGCCTTTCTTCAATCTATCCTTCTCCAAAGTGGCGATATGCCGGTATGACCACTCAGCCGTACGTAGGCCTAAAATGAATCTCCTCACACAATCGTCCAAATGCTGAAACGGACTTCGGCGGCTAGGCATCTCTTCAACAACATGTGTCTTCTAAAATGAAAAACAGCTCAGAAATGGGTTTCCTTAGGCAACAGAGAGTAACAACTGTTGGCTCATCTTCCGTTTCCATCCCTTTTATCCCACACTCTAATCACGTGACCTACTTGCATTTCATATCATTTGCATACATTGACCAGCTGCATTTGTCTTGCAATTTGCAAAATTATACTGCCAAAGCTTCATGGTGTTTCATTTTCTATGTCCAGTAGTGTGTGTATGTATGTATATATATATATATGTGTATATATATATATATGTGTGTATATATATATATGTGTGTGTGAAATAAAATAGTTAAGAAAGGGGTTTAAATTTAGAAATATATAAAAATATTCTATGCACAAAAGTTTCTAATATTGAAGTCAGAAGCTGCAATTTAATATTTTTATTAAGTATCTGTGCGTTTGAAAAGTTATGAAATAATTATATGTTATCTGAAACAATAGATAAAATACTTTTGTAAATCAAATTTGAAACAAAGCACAAAAGAAATAATAAATTAAAAGTAAATAAAAATTGCTTAACCTTTTCGGAATCCTAAATATTGTATTGTTTATTACCGACGTAAGAAATAAATTATTAAATATGTAACTTTCATATGCATGCTTTCTATAAGGAAAGATTTATTCTCACAAGCAGCAGTTTTATTTATTGTGATATAAAAATATTATAAGAAAAAATAAAATCTGCTTATAATTTAAAAATAAAGTATTAAATGGTATAACAATGTTCAAGAAATGCCTGTTGACTAGGGTTGCAAAAAAAAGGGGGTGCATTTTTAAACAAAAATCCATGATTTAAACAGAAAAAAAAAACATGGTTTAGACCAATGTGGTTTTACTTAGCCAAACTTGTTATTGATAATTGAAAGGGAAAGAGACTCCTGTTTATGCCCTATAGTATATAAATTAGCCCAACATGAGCCCCGAATCTATCTCTTTCTTGAATGACTACTGCTCTACTACTACTTCTGCTAAGTCCTTTATCCTTTGCTTGTCCTACTTCTGCTTTATCCTTTTTCTTCAAAATAAAGCATTATTCCATTTCCTCCACAGAATTAGAAAACTACTACTCCGTACTTTTTTTAAAAAATGGCCTAAAATCTGGAAAAGTCCAAATTTTGGAATCACCTAGGTCTGGATAATTCCGGATTTGAGATGTACTGTATATGTTTGACTGTACCTGTAGTATAAGATTTAAGAATAAGTACCTTGATGAGCCACTAAACGAACATCTTATTTTAACTGAAATGTAATATTGAGAATTATCTCAAAATTTTCTAGAAAATCCACTTTATAATTGGTATTTCATAATTGGTAATCCACTTGTTAAATCAATTAATTAGGATCACCTCATTGTAGATAAGAGGATCCATTGATCAGTTTTGCACATATGTATTTGCCAGTGTGGAATGGTCAATATCTCCAGAAGCAGCAAAAAACTTAGCTATGTGATACAATTTTTCTAATCAGGTTCTGCATGTATTAAAGTAATTAGTATCAGAAGAGTTAGTGTAAAAAATATCCAATCATGAATATTTTTATTTATAAAAAATTTTATACATTTTAAAATGCATATTTTTCAGCTTGACAATCATGGAAAATTTTATATATTTACTATTACAATATTTTTACCTTCAACTGATAAAAAGTGATTCTTGAAAGAAAATGTTTACGTGTTTTGTGTTCTGATATATATATATATGGCTAATTTTTCTTGTTTTTTGTTATAAATATTTGCATACTTTATTATTCTTTAATGAATTTCATAAAGATGTGCCAAGGTGGTGACTTTACTAATCATAATGGTACTGGAGGACGCTCCATTTATGGGAAAAAGTTTGAAGATGAAAACTTTACCCTTACACATACAGGACCAGGTATGCTTTTATGGATTACTTTTTCTTTTGCATATTTTTTATTTTATGTGGGCCACATAGGCAGTGATGCTAACTGTTATGGATTTTCCATTACAGTTACTGATTTACCAACTTTGGTATATAGTTATGGAACCCTCTCAAAATATTATGAAAAACATATCCATTTTTTATTTTTGAAAGTATCTGTGTGAAAATTTTCCGATGCCATTTTGATTCTATCTTACATCTGCACAACATAACACTATTTTGACTTTGCTGACACTACATCTATGCAAATCTTTCATTTATTGCCCATTTGGTCAATTTTCATTGTCATTATGTTTGCAGAAAATTGTCAAAATCATGTAAAATATTTCTATCATGTTTTAAAGTCAAAATTTTGTCTGAATTTTCATATTTTATAGTAATGATCGCGATAGGTGCAGCATTTTCCAAGTATATGATTGTTTTTTAGCAAATGAATTGCAAAAACCAAAGATCTTGCAAAAAATTAAGACATTTAGTATGTATGTCAGTATCAGAGTCAGATATTAGAAAATAAGAAGAGTCGGTGTTGGCATCGACAGTAACGACAAAAGTGTGAATCGAAGGTTTGAGATACCTACTCCATTGTTGCTTAGCAATATATCTGGTTTTAATTTGCATGTCATAAAATATTTTTTTTAATTGTAGGTGTTCTGTCCATGGCTAATTCTGGTCCGAATACAAATTCATCCCAGTTTTTCCTCACCACTGCTAAAACGGAATGGTAAATAAGTATTTACAGTACTAATACTAAATATCTGCATATTGAAACTTGTGTGCAACTTTATTGCATGTAATTTTTACCCTGTACATGCCTTACCTAGGCTAATTGTAAAAAGCTATTGTAAAATATTTTTACAATAAATTTCTGGAAGATAAATTACAGCATTTCGGACTTTAAAAGTTAATTTTTATTATAGCTTTTACAGTTTAACATGAAGCCTATGGTCATGCAATTCAGATGAAATCAGAGTGTTATCAAAAATGTAAACACTTTAGATACTTATATCTCCAAGTCTAATAGATGAAAATGTAAACAAAAATGTAAAAATAAAGTACCATTTATGAATATAGAAAAATAATAATATTATGAAACATATCCTCTAGAATCGTGGGTGTATACACAGGATACAAGAACGAGTCCAAATTTCTGGATAACACATTTATTCACAAGCACAAAATAAACAGGAACAGTATACAATCAAACAGCACTTAAATGCTCCACTAATTTCACAGAATAACCAATATTATTCTCAAAACTTTGACGAAAGTAATTTCTCAAAACAGCATCTACTATAGACAAAAATCACAGTTCAGTGTAGCTTATGTCACGTCCATTCATCAACTCCCCTGCAATGGAGAGGTGAGTCATTTTTATAGTCTCTTCATAGATACTTCTAGAAATCTCTATATCTCAAAGAATAACCGTTCTATCGAGAAGTTTCTGGATCATTCCAGAAGTTGCCAAATTGGCAATAAATCACCAAATCTGGCAACCCTTCTTCTAACTGGGAAATTCTGGCAACCCTGGGCTCATGTCATGCACTGTATTTTCTTCTCCTGGCCATCAAGACAGTAGAAAGAGGGGGCGCCAAACGGAGAAAGTCTCTAGTGAGGGAATATTACACATTCGCAACACAGCTGTGTCCTTAAAACTGTGCATCCCAGGCAGTATTAATATACTGTGGCCTGAAAAAGTGGCCAATCTGTTGATATGGTGACTTTTGGCTTGATTGAATACTATTTCTGGATTTGACAAACAATGTTTATTCTTTTCATGATGACATAGGGTCCTTCCCCATTGTGCCATAGTTTTGGTGAAAATCCTGGTCATCGCCAAGGGTTGAACAGCCATACTTTGTCCTCTTCCTGGAATCGTACTCCATTACCCTTAGCATCATACCGGGTCTTCATTCTATTGGTAACAATGTTGATCTCCTCACGAGTGAAATGCTGAATCTCCTCCAACCGTGCCTGCAGATTTTGCACATATTCATCAGGCGATGAAGAAGCATCACATAGTCTTCCAAAAATCAGGTCACCTGGTAGTCATAGATCCTGGCCAAACAGCATTTTTTGGAGAATGACCAGTCAGTTCATGGATAGCACTTCTGTAGGTCAGTAGGAACAAAGGTAGGTGACTGTCCCAGTCCTGCTAGTTTCTGGGTACGAACATAGAGAGATAATTAAGTACCATTCTGTTAAATCTCTACCTTGCCATTCAATTGAGGATGAAGAGGAGTAGTTCAAGTTTTGTCCATAGCGAGCAGTCTGCACAGTCCCATGAATATGCCCAAGCTAAAGTTTGTTCCCTGATCAGAATGGATGAGAGAAGGAACCCCATAATGACATATCCGGTTCCGAGTTAGAGCTTCACTAATAGTTGTAGACTCTTGGTCATGGATTGCGTAAGCTTCTAGCCACTTTGGGAAGTCCATTACTACTAGGATTTATTTGTTATTGTCTGCAGTTCGTGGTAGTGGCTCCAACATGTCGAGTGTGATTCAGTCGAAAGGAGCTCTGACATTGTAACACTGAAGAGGCCCGTGTGTTTTCTTTTTTGACCCCTTTCGAGCGCCGCATTCCATGCATTCTTTGCACCAGCACTCAACATTGGATCTCCCATTGCACCAGAAGGAGCATTCATGAACTTTGTTCAGCATCTTGCTGAAGCCAAAATGTGCTCCAGTTGGGCTGTCATGTCTCTTTCATCTCGTCTTTTCCACCTTTCATCTCATCCAGGTTTCATCGCATCTCATCCAGCTTTAATCAAAGCCATCATCTCATCTTGTGCGGCTTTTATCGCGTTTTGTCCTGTGCGGCTTTTATCGCGTTTTGTCCAGCTTCAATCTTAGCCATTATCTTGTCTTGTCTGGCTTCAATCTTAACCATCATTTTGTCTTGTCTGGCTTCAATCTTAACCATCATTTTGTCTTGTCTGGCTTCAATCTTAGCTATCATTTTGTCTTATCTGGCTTTCATCAAATCCATCATCTCTTTCAACTATTCCTCCATCGCTTTTCTAGTTACTACCATATACGCTTCTCAAGTTTCCAGAAATCCCACTTCTTACACCAGTTATGAAATGTATCCTCTAGAATCATCGGTATATACACAGGATACAAGAACAGTATGCAATCAAACAGCACTTAAATGCTCCACTAATTTCATAGAATAAGCAATATTATTCTCAAAATGTTGACTAAAGTAATTTCACAAAACACCAGTTGCTATTGACAAAAATCACAGTCCAATATAGCCTTGTGTCACATCCATTCATTAACTCCCCTGCAATGAAGGGATGAGTCCTTTTTATAGGCTCTCCATAGAAACTTTTGGAAATCTCTATATCTCAAAGGATAATCGTTCTATTGAGAAGTTTCTTAAACATTCCAGAAGTCGCTAAATTGGCGATAAATTGCCAAATCTGTCAACCGCTCTTCTGAGAAATTTTGGCTACCGTGGGCCCATGTGATGTACTGTATTTTTTTTTTTGCCTGATTGTCGACACAGACAAAAGAGGAGGTGCCAAACAGAGCATTGCATGTTCGCAACAATAATTTTAATATTTTGAGCTGTGTTCGACAGAATAGTTTTTGTATCAGTGAGTTTTTGCTTTACTTGGCTAACTTTCATTTTAAATATCTTCTAAGCTGTAGAAAATAGGTATAAACAGTAAGTGACACAAAGGTTTAGGAGAAAATGCAGTTTTTAGTCGAAAGTTTGCTTTTACAAAGCTCTTATTGTTTTCGAGTTGGTTGAAGAAGATTGAAAATTTTTTATTTGAAAAAGTTATTATTTACGAAAAATTGCCATAGGAAAAATTACACAATTACAATAATACGCAATTACAAAATTAATATTTATTATAAAATTACAGCAGATGAAAATGATATTTATTACAAAATTAATATTTATGAAAAATTACACTAGGAAAAATTGTTGTATATTAATTTTGCATTATTGTAATTTTTTATTTTATTTTTTCCCCATAGTGTAAGTTTCCCTACTGTAATTTTTTTAGTATGTAATGCTTATATCTCAGAAACTAAAAATGAGCTAACCATGAACAGAAGCAGGTAATTTGTAGTCTTTTGAAAGCCCTACAGAGATATATAATTTTATTTGGGGCCAGGTTTTTTAATTCCAAAATATAGTTGTTATAATAGTGAAGAACTACAGTGATTTGAATATGCTCATTGTATTAGTTGGAAATTTTAACATAGCTATCAAGAAACCAGAAATGTTGTACTTTAAGCAGACGATGTTCAACTTGCATAAGATCCTGTAAAATCTGCTACACACAAGCAAATTTTTTACCGGCCGTCCAATTAGATACTCAAGTCCTCAGGATGAGTCGGATGGTCTGGGTCTTCTACGCAAACAAATTTGTATAGACTTGATATTCATTCATAATTCAAAAAGATAAAGTTGTTTCAGTTATGTATCTTACTTTAGCACTGGAATGTATTACTCGGTATCACTGACGCCTTAAGTAAGTGCCTGCTACTTAAATAATAAGATACAGATCTAACACCACTCAATT
The DNA here is from genome assembly GCA_951213105.1 of Amaurobius ferox. Taxonomy (NCBI): domain Eukaryota; kingdom Metazoa; phylum Arthropoda; class Arachnida; order Araneae; family Amaurobiidae; genus Amaurobius; species Amaurobius ferox. The sequence continues at coordinate 1,377,475 of OX578153.1, forward strand.
TCCAATTAGTCTGTTTTGCCACCATGCATATGCACAACCACTTTTTTCCTTAACATGATCCAGCTCATTGCACAACAATGGGGAACAAGAGAGAAATTAAATTGATTTCATTAGAATTTTCAATCTTTTGTTTACTTGAAAATTCACAGAAAATCAAATAATAAAGTAATTCTTATTATTATTATTTTTAGAATGCAAAGATGCCCATATTTTGTAAACAAAAATATAGAATTTGGCTAACATTCCATATTCTGATGCAATGAAATAGGAATCGGATAACTTCAAAAATGCATATTTAAATATATTTTAAAATAAATAAATAAATATAAAAGAATTGTCCTATATCATGGATAGATTAAACTGATTATATTTACTAATAAAACCTATATGCATTCTGTCCTAACATAGGTTAGAATCCATGATGTCTTTTAATAAAATGTTAAATAAAATTACATACTAACTTGTGCAATAGATATGTGACATAAAGGATTAATTGATTTTATATTTAGATTTGTTCTAACTGTTATTTGTGAAAACCAAAAAATATTAAGCATTAAAATCCGTAACAATGTATTTTATGGCCAGATATTGATTGGCACACATATCATTATATACTCTATACTTCACTACTCACTCATTAACATCACTTGAGCGAGCCCCATTTAACAGAGTCTGTTTAAAAAAAGTATGTTTGATCATTATTTTGTGAAATCAATTTTTCCTATCATGATGACCTATATTTTTTGAAAGAAGAGCTCAAAATCTGTAAAAACTCGTCAACTAAATATCAAAATTCTTTTTTTGCACGAATTATTAATGCTGAAAAATAACTTTTTATTGGCATCGATGAAACAAAAAATTTCAAAGTAGCCACAAAATAGCCTTGATCGATTTTTTTTAATCAGATATTTTTCGCTCATACAGTTTTTGATTCTGTTTACAGAGAAGTACTCAAATGTGAGCTATGACTTGTGGTTTAGCAGATTTTAGTGTAAATGCCTTGGTCTTTATATAATTTTTTTCATAATATATTTTTTTAAGATCTGATATTTCTGTCAATCTGATATTTTTCTCAGTAAAAATTAAGCTGATACAAATTTCTTCAATTTGAAAAAGGACCAACCACATATAAATATTTTCATTTTTTCTGTTGCATCCCTGAAGTAATTAAAATCAACAAATACACATCACTAGGCTGCTCCGGCCACTCAAACAGCTGCTACAAACCCTTTGGGTCAGTCGAGTGGTTTGGGTTTGCAACATCACTAGACTGAGTGAACTAACTCTTATACTGAAGCACAGATGCTGAGTATACATAAATAAATTATAAAATGTTTCTTTATTCAATTTTCAATTTCATTTTGTTGATTCTTATTCGAACACATGGTTATGAGAAAAATATGGAAGTCAGTTATTGCAATGTGTCAACTTAATTTTCCTAGATATTGAATTTTCATAAATTTGCACTAAATTTATGAAAATTTAATATCTGGAAAAATAAAGTTTGTTATTATCAAATTTTGTGACATTTTACAAAAAGTCACAAATATATTGCCAGACGTTTATTATTGCCAAATTTATTGCCAAGAGAAGGGATTTTTCGTATACAGAATGATATATACCAGAACTTAATGTATTACAATGAGAGAAAAAAAAAGAATATTAATTATTTTGACAAAGACAAATGTATAATTCCTTTAGTTAGATATTCCTTTTACCACCATGGTATAATCACAATCAACGAACATTACCACAAGAACAAAATAACATTAAAACATATTAAAATTTAATTGTTTCTTCATGAATCCTAAAATATAGCCAAACTAAGCAAGATGGTTGTAATAAATGATTGTCCTTCAATAAAAAGCATTGCTGAATCGCTGGACATAGCCTTATAACCAGAGTTTATTTCTCAATGTTGATATTAAATTTTAAGTTTTATCACATGTCACATGATCTGTGTTTTTCTTTTGAAGCATTTAAAATCATTTTAATTAACTGGAAACTATATTTCACATATCAAAACAGTAAATGGCAGCAATGGTTCAACAACAGTTAGTGCACGAGAGTTTCAAAAACATTTTTGATGAGAATAACATTTATGCTTGGGGTTTCTGTGGTGGAAAATGGAGCATTATGAAAAATGTAAACACTTTGGTTTCTTATATCTCCGAACCTAATAGATAAATGCAAATAATTTATCTTGTTTTGCTTTAAATAAGGTTCAGATTATGATTTTATAAAAATGATTTCAATATTTTAATATTTCGAACTATTTTTCAAAAAAACTTTAGAAAGTATCAGTCAGAGCTAATGTTTTTTTTTTTTTCGTACTTTCACTCGAAATATCTTCAAAAATTTAGAGACAGATATAAATAGAAAGCAAAAAAATATAAAATAGGAAATTCAGTATCAAAATCTATATGTATTTAAAAAGAAAAGCTCTTATAGTTTTTGAGTAATCATCCTGTCAAATTAAAAGAGATTGAAAATTTTCCATTTTTCAATTTTTTATTGCTTAGATCTCAAAAACTAAAACAAAGTGCTAGCTTTGTACTATAACCACGGATTTGTAGCTCTCTGAAAACCCTAAAAGTGTATATAATTGGATTTTGGATCAAGCCCTTTTTTTTTTTAACTCAAAAAAGCATCTGTCTGAACACGTTTTTTTCCCCTTTTAATTTCACTCAAAATATCTTCAAAACTATAAAAGATAGATAAAAAATAGTAACAAAAGTATGTATGAAAAAATTTAGTTTCTAAATCTATATTTATTTTTAATAAAAGCTCTTATAGTTTTCAAGTAATTGTCTTAAGTTGAAGAAGATTGAAAATTTTCTGTTTTTCAAGTTTATAATGCTTATATCTGAAAACTTAAAAGTGCTAATTATGAACAATAAGCAAGAATTTGAAGTTCTCTGAAAACCCTTATAAAATTGGATTTTAGATCAAGTTCTTAGTTTTTGAGGTATAGTGGTTATAATTTCGATATTTTAGCATTTTAATTTGGGTTTTTTAATGCGTGGGAAAGCTGTCATATTTAAAATGTCACAATTGTTGCAGCTCAGTTCATTTACTTACTCTTTTGTGAAATAAGGGTGCATAAGCACGAGATATTTTATTTTATTTAGAAGAATTAGGAAGTTAAATAAACTAGGGGATTCTGAAGAGGTTTAATGGTTGGTGAGGTTTGATCAGAATAGATGAAAATAAATGTATTGAAGTCCGTAGTTATGTTCCACCAGGCAAATTTATAGATTAGCTTGAATCTAAAATATCTTCAAATACATTTTATAAGTCTAATTTATACACCAAAAAGCAAGTTAGTAAAATAATTTGATATTTTGGCATAAAGTCTATGATTGAAGTATTCATATGAAATCGTGATACAAAGTAAAGATACTAACTATAAACAGTTAGTGAGTCATTTGTAACTCTTCAAAAGACTGTAATCGAAGCAAATGAGTCTGAAATAAACCAAATAAACTTATTAAACTTTACTGAAGTTTTATTTTCAAAATATTTTTCACACAAAACCTTTTCGGCTGCATCGGATAGGAAAAGCTATGGTCATTTTTTTTTTAACCAAGTATCTTTTCGTACTAATTAAGAGTTGCACTTCTATTTTGGACTTCTTTGTTTATCTCGGTTTCTTTGTTAGTATTCTTAAATTCCATATTTCCCACCTAAGGGCGTTACAAGCAAATTCTATCAAGGGGTGGGACAGCCCAGTGGTTAACGTGCAAAGATTGCACTTGAACGACCCCAGTTCGATTCCTGGCACTGCCCAAACTATCCTTATGTTTATGCGGAATATGGGCACATTAAATATGTGGGTCTTTAAGTCCTTCCTTGAGGTTGATGGTAGGAGAAGGGGGATAGGTCCCTATGGATGTTTTTAAAGTGTAATGGTTATAATTTTGATACTTCAGCATTTTAACCTCTGTTTTTCAAAGGATGGGAAAGCTGTAACATTTAAAATGTCATAATTGTTGCAGCTCAATCTATTTACTTAACTCTTTAGTGAAATATTGGTGCACAAGCATAAAATTTTTTGTTTTGTTTAAAAAAAAATTAGAAAAATAAATGAACTTTGCAGTTCTAAAGATGTTTAATGATTGATGAGATTTTAACAGAATAGATGGAAATATATATATATTCAAGTACATATTTATGTGCCACCAGGCAAGTTTATAGATTAACTTGAATGTAAAATTGTATTAACATATATTGTATAATTTTTATTTTGATATCTCAGAGAAAATTAGTAAAATAATTGGATATTTTGAGATGAAGTCTATGGTTGGACTTTCCAGTTGAAATCAGGACAAAAACTAAAAGAGCTCCCTTTAAATTTTTAAAGAGTAACTTGAAGTGCTTTGTTTTACAGTGAACAACCTGTAAATGAAACTACTGAGTCTGAAAAAATCAAATAAACTTATTGAACTTTACTGAAGTTGTATTTCACAAAATGTTACTCACGCAAAACCATTTTGGCTCCATTTAACTGCAGCCACAGCCGATTTTTTCCACAGACTTAACATGGAGGCTTTTGACTTCAATTATCTGAGTCTGCAGATCGAATTTTAAAATTTGGGCTTTATCATGATCTGCAGCTTGATGAACATTATAAATATTTCAACTTTTGCACAAATTGGCCAAATAGTTGCTGAAAACAGCATCACCAATAGAAACATTTTTGAATCAATGCCAAAAAAAGTTGCACTCATACCTTGCTGCACTTTAATTGATTTATGTCCTTTCTTAATGTAGAAAAGTCCATTTTTATCACTTTTTCATTACATTACTTATTCGGATGTTTTAATTTTAATTTAGGTTAGATAGTTTTCATGTGGTCTTTGGTCAAGTGATTAATGGCATGGAGGTTGTAAAAAGAATTGAGGTAAGAAAATTTGTCTCTACTATTTTGTTGAAAATGTTCTCATGTTACTATAGTCCAGGGTTCGAAAAATCTATTGCCCGACATGCCCGGGGCATATAAAAATTTCAACCGGGCATGTATTAATTTTTATTACATGCCCAGTCGGGCATGTAATAAAACTTTATTTGACATTAACCTGATTAGGTCAATCGGTAGCCGAATTCGAGTAACCAGCACTCCACTGCAAATATTTTATGTTCAACTTTTAAAGCCGAGTAAAAGAAGAGGATGAAAAAGAAAAGTCTAAATTATTCAGCGATGGACTATGAATGGCTTTCGCAGCGAGTTAGTTGATAACTGTGGGGAGAAAACAAAGTTTCACAGTTTACGGGCGACAGTGACGTCACCAAAAGAAACAAGCAGAGCCTCTGACACAGTGCCAAAGCAACTCCTCGTTCTCTTCTCTCTCTCTTTCTCTCATTCATTTGCGCTTGATTCCTCGGATAGCTTTGGGAGGTTTGTGGACGTGCACAAGTGTTGATAAGCAGAGATACAGATTGCTATAGAATCTCTGCAGTTTCTATCTGAAGCATCCTCATACTATATACAAAATTTGCATAGCTTCCTACAAAAAATTCCATTCTGTCTAAGCCTATATAAATTTAAGGCCACATGCACGGTAATGTCAATCATGATGATGGGGATTTACAGTCGCATGTAATGTAAATTAAGATCGCGATCGCTTTTTTATGGAAGTAATAAATATGCTTCTTCAAAAGTTGTCTAGTCTAATTCGGCATAAATCGCTAAACAGTTAGTTTAAAAATTATTTTAGCATAAATAGTATTCAATTCCCATTTTTGATATATTTACTTCATTAAAAGTAATTAATTTTCTAATTTTGACATTTAATTATAGACTACATATATGATATTTAAATATATTTACTTTCATGGCCGCCAGAGCTATCAACAATGAAAAATGTCATTAGGAAAATGTTGGGCATGTAAAATTTTATCTTGGGCATCTATATATTTGGACAACATGTCCGAAGGGCATGTAGAAATTTTTTGATTTTTAGTCAATGAACACATAACTATAGTCCTAACTATAGTCAATGAACACCTAACCTGTAGCACTGTGGAAGCTGCAAGGGACTTTTCACTCGGTCACCAGTAGTTGGGTTGCCAGATCAAGCACGTACTGTGAATTTTGACAACAGATAATTATTGCATCCACACATGCAGTATTTCTAACTCACAATTGATTATATGCACACTAAATACAGGGAACTCTCTTTGACGGCACCTGTTATAATTGACTTCTCGTTATTACGTACAAATATAAGTTCCCCATTATGGTCTATGGACATTATACATTCATCGCTGTCGCATGGACATTATCGTTCTATCGCATTATCGTTCATTAAAACATTGCTTAATACGTATCGTTCATTCGTTAAGATGGACAAAATTTATTATCTGAAAACATATGTTTAGGAAAAGTTAATTTGCAAAAATATTTTCAACTCAACTGAGATTTTCTGTCATGGAAAGAAGAAAATTGTCAATCCAGCATAGGGTGTATCTTTTTTTCTTCAGTTTGTGGTTATCTTCTGATTGTAAATTTTTTGAGTAGAAATTCCAGTCATCGCCATGACACCTTGGGTTGATATTGATTGATGGCCTGTTTGGCACTATCAATCAATGTATGGCTGAAACAAAAAGCTCCTCGAAGGACTGAAACTGGGTAGAGCAAGAGTTGTAGCCAATTAAATAAACTTGTGGTAAAATTGGACAGGACAGTGAAGTAGGGGATGATGAGAACAGACAAGAAAGCAACCATGTGATCTCTATTGGTGAAGAAACCATAGAATCATCTGTTATAGACGGTCATTGATAACCTTACACACACACACAGGAAAACGCATTTTCTTCTGCTACGACTACAGTTTCAAACAAGAAAATTCCATTAACTTTGAAGGAGAAAGTGAAAATTCTCAAAAGAATTGAAAATGGATCCAAACAAACTGATTTGGTCTTGGACTTAAACATTCTACTGTGAGTTCAATATGGCTGAAAAAAAACTATGGAATCTGGAGTTCCCTTGGGATCACGAAAGAAAATGAGAGGATCGAGCTACCCTGAACTGGAAAGTGCATTATTTCAGTGGTTGAAACAATTGTAATCTGAAAATGTTGCAATTAATGGCCCTCTTTTAAAAGTAATGGCATCAGAAATGATCAAGACAATGAAAATTGAATCCTTCACTGCAAGCGAGGGATGGTTGATGCAGTTCAAGAATCGGCATAGTTTAGTTTTTAGAACAGTGAGCTGTGAAGTCAGTGATATTCCAGCTAAAGACATAAAAGTATGGAAAGAAGTTTTGTCATGTCTTATCAAGGACTACGATTCCAGAAACATTTTCAACGTTAATGAAACTGAACTTTTTTATAAGGCTCAGCCATCTCAAAGTTTACACTTTCGAGGAGAAAAGTGTATCGGCAGCAAACATTCCAATTATGTATTACTGTTCTTGTAGGGGCTAACATGGATGGTTCAGAAAAACTCACTTCTCATCACTGGAAAATCAATAAAGCGACGATGCTTTAAAGGAGTCAAAAGTCTTCCCACAAAATATGAAGCCAACTCTAAAGCATAGATGACGATATAATTCTTTGAAATGCATATAAGGGAGTTGGATAGATTTTTCTTCAAAGAAAAAAGACAAGTGCTGATATTTGTAGATAACTGTCGGGCCCATTCCCCAGAAATACCTAGACTGAAATCGGTGAAACTGTTATTCTTTCCTGCCAACTGTATCAGTGTCTTGCAACCAATGGCCCAAAGGATCATAAAGGACATTATTGTCGAATGCTTCTGGGACATTTGATCAATTCAATTGAAGCATCAAAAAGCTCCAACGTCAATGTGCTTCAATCCATCCTGGGCAGTGACTACAATTCAAATTGCTTTAGGCATGTAGAATTTGACAGAGGAGGTGAAGCATCGTCGGACAAGATTGGTTATGATCTAGATTTACTTTAGGCATTGCTACAAGAAGTAATATCTGCAGGATGTGAGGTTCCGGCAGAAATAGACGTCAACAGCTTTGCAAGTTTTGACAATGATGTCATAATTGTTGACAAATTATCCAACCAGAAAATAATCAATGACATAATATTCGAAATGCCTGGAACATTAAGTGATAGTAAAAAAGAGGAGGCACCGACACCAAATGTGCGAGAAGTCCGTGATATGTTAGCGAAAGTTAGGAAATTTTATCACTCAATAGAAAATGTACCAGATAATACTTTTGAACAATTGGCTAAGATTGAGAATGACATAGAAAGAAGATCGGTTTTCAAAAGAAACAAATGAGAATTACTTCATTTTTCAAATAATATGTATAAATAATATTTTTTAATTAAAATTATCTTTATTTTTCTTTTCTAATTGATTTTCCTCATTTTCGTTAATTTTTATTATAGCATAAGTTACATAATGTTTAGGAAAACATACTTCCATTGATATTTTACAAAATTAGTACTTCAGATGTATGAACTCCTGTTATAATAGACTCTCATTAATATAGGCAATAAATGTTGACCCTTGACTGTCCATCTTAACGAAAGTTCACTGTATAATACAATTAAATTTGCTTAATATGAATATAAACTCATGTATGTGCATATAAAATTAAGAAATATTATAAAATTAATATAACTTAATCAGTTAATAATGCAAAGAATTCATGTCAACCATATTTATTTATTTTATAACACTATCATAAAAGTTAATGAATACAGAATAGTTAAATTTAAAACATTTTGCTTTTCTTTGCAACCTTTTATTTAACTTGATCTAGTTTCTTGTCATTGTCATCCAAATCTTTGAGACTCTAACTAATTAGGTTCCATTTCACATAGTAACAAGAAATATGGTATGTGGTCTTTTGTGGTACATTTTAGTTCTTTAGATTTTGAGCCGTATCAGGATTTAGTAAGTGGGTATTTTATTTTTCAAGATAAAAAACATGATGCACTTTTCTTTGAATTGCACTTAAAGTAAGTCCGTCATATTTTTAATACCATATTTGAGTTCCTACTTTAAAAGGTATTTTTTCTCAGGTGTCAAAAATTTCCAAAATTTCAGGAATTCGTCTTTCAGCCAATAAACACTGGCTGTACACATGCTTATTAAATTTGACACCATTTCCACAATCTCATTTTCAGAACATCCAAATTGTTGTGTCTGAAATTTATAATAAACATTCATCACTATTAATTTAGCCGAACGATGCAAAGGCTTTCCTGACCCATACAAACTGAAAATGGAATGTTTGTTCAAAGAACCTGGAGCAGAATTCTCCATGTTGGAATAAAAAAAAACACACAATATCACATATCAAATGACATCAGGCTAAATTGAACAGTAGAACAAATGATTTTAGTTTTGGCTATAAAAGAGAAAAAAATCTTTATCAATAAAACTTATATGCACCATATCTGCTGATAATAATGTGGAGAAAATATATATATATTTTTTTAATTTTAAATACGTTTTTATCATGTAGGGTATGTAATTAAGGTGAAATATTCTAAAATTTTCAAATCCATTTAAATTTTGGTTCTATCTTTAATATTTTAAAAAATAGAAAGTTTGTCTGGAAATAAAAAAAAAACTTTTAACTTTTGCAAAACCCATTGTTGGTCTCTTGCATATGTCTGGCACACAGCAATTTCTCGCCAAGACAAAGCCAATTAATTCTACCATGGAAGTACATAGATACATATTTAAATTTTACTTTAAATCTATTTTATTTACTCTGTTCATTTTGCAGTTGAAATCTTTTAAAAATTATGATTTAAAAGAAAATGTATTTTATCAACTTTTAGTTCCACATTATTTATTTTGGTAAAGGATTAAATCTTGTACCTTCAATTCCATTACAGGTGTTCATCCAGTATAAGCAGAGTTCTCTGTTTTTTCAATGTTTGTCTATATGAAATTTTGCAAGAGTTATTGATGTCTGTAGTGGTTCCGATCCACTTACCGTAGGTCCAGAAAGGTGTAATGTGATCTACCTCCTATAGTGCACCAGGGTAATTTGTTTTACGGCAAAAGAGCTCACTCCTCGACTACTTATTTGGGCTGATGATCAAATGCTGGCTATTTATCAATAACAACAACATCATATACTAAATGAAAATCTATAGGCAAATAATACACTATATGCCACTTTTTTGAAGAAAAATACAAATTTTTACTTTATATCAAAATAATCTGATGTGGGCATCACATGACTTTCCTTATATAATGCAATGAATTTACTACTGTTACAGTTAAAAAAATGTTATTCTTATAGTAGGTACTTATATTCTTTCCAAGATATTGGATTTTCTTCAATTAGTCATCATTTTCATTCATGCTGCATCATTTTTATCCATTTGGTAAGATTTTTACTTGATTTTTTGATAAATTTATTTGAAAAATGTGCAATTTCTCGAGAGTGGTTAATGCTAGCATCCTACAGTTTGTGTCAATTATTTTCTAAGGGCAAATTACATAAGAAATGTCTATTTGCATAACTTTATTAAAGGTTTTGATTTTTTGATGATTTTTTCAAAATTTCATTTAAAACTTTAGGAGGGTTCTGAACATTCGATTGTGTTTAAAAACAATAGACTTCCAGTATTCACAGATTGTGATTTTTGTACCGAATTTCATTCGCATCGCTCCATTCATTCGTGAGATATCATCTCCACAGACTCACTGACACACACACACAGACATCACCTCAAAAATTTTCGATTCGTGATCAGGGATGCTTGAAACGTTCTCTCCCATCGAAAACTCAAATTCGAATTTTCGACCTCTTCACAATACTTTCCTTATACATTATGTATATAAGGAAAGTGATAATATTCATACTAATTATTGACTGGTGCAGGAAGCTATCTCACATTACAGAAAATTTATAAGAATATGAAGAACAACATAAAATTCAGGGCTTAAACATAGAAGTTTTTTTTTAAACATTCAAGAGATAGTTTGCTAATTTTGCTTACATATTTCAATTTGTTTAATTTAGCCTCTGATTTATATTGTCAGAAAGTATAATGAATTTATAAAGTTTTTTAATGGCCAGTCACATGATTGTTCCATCATTCATCACCTTTTTTAGCAGCTAGATCATAAACCAATTTGTCGTTATATGACATTACCCCGACACACCAGAGAGGATAAAACACATTATATTCTTAATGGACACCACAACATCCATGCTTGCGGTGAAACTCACCCACAATCCTACAACCGAGAAAACATGAGGAAATGCTTGCCTTAGACCTCTCAGCCACCGACCCAGCTGAATTTATAGAAATTGGATGTATCCCTTTGGTTCTCATTCATTCATCCTTTTCCTCAATAAAAAATCTGTAGATCCCTTCTCTTTTTACTTTCCTTATATGCGTATAATGTATAAGGAAATAATTGTGACGAGGTCGGAAATTCGAATTCGAGTTTTCGAAGGGAGAGCATATTTCAAGCTTCTATGAACACTAATCAGACGTTTTTGAGGTGATGTCTGTCTGTGTGTCAGTGAGTCTATGGAAACGATAAGTGACGAACTAATGGACCGATTCGAACGAAATTTGGTACAAAAATTACAATCCGTGAATACTGGAGGCCTATTGTTACTTTCCTTATATACATATAATGTATAAGGAAAGTATTGTGATGGGCTCGAAAATTCGAATTCGAGCTTTTGATGGGAAAGCACATTTCAAGCATCCCTGAACACTAATTAGATGTTTCTGAGATGATGTCTGTGTATATGTGAAAGTATGTGTGTGTGTCAGTGAGTCTGTGGAGATAACTGACGAACGAATGGACCGATTCAAACAGAATTTGGGACAAAAATGACAATGCATGAATACTGGAAGCCCATTGTTTTTATATGCAATCGAATGTTCAGAATCCCCCTAAATTTTCGAGTGAATTTTGCAAAAATCATTAAAAAAATTAACCTTTAGTAAAGTTACGCAAATAGTCATTTCTTTTGAAATTTTTCCATAGAAAACGATTGACATAAATTTTAGAACTCTAGCATGAACCGTTCTTGAGATATTGCACATTTTTCAAATACATTTATCAAAACATCCCATAAATTAAAAAAAAAATTAACTATTGAGAAACATGTTTACTTGTCATATGTAATATCATGCGATCAGTTTGGTGACATCTTTCTCGTGGATCTAGATCGTTCCATTCATGAGAAAAATACTTTGAGTAATACTTTTGCATGTGAACACCAATAGTCACTTATCTGCTATAAGAATAACTTATTTCTCCGTCCATAACACTTGGCGAGATTTTGTCGACGAATTTGGCGGAATGTTGCCAACTTGGCGACTTTTTTAAATGTTGGAGAATTAACGAAAATCTCGACAAATGGATAAAAATGATGCTAAATCAATGAAAATGACGACTAATTGATGAAAATTCAATATCTTAGAAAGAATATAAGTATCTCCTATAAGAATAACCTATTTTTTTTTACTGTAAAAGTGTGTAAATTCATTGCATTATATAAGGAAAGTCATGTGCTGTCCACATCCAATTTTCTTTAAACGCAATCGAATGTTCAGAACCCCCCTAAATTTTCAAGTGCAATTTTGAAAAAATCATCAAAAAATTAAAACCTTTACTAAAGTTACGCAAATAGACATTTCTTATGCAATTTTTCCTTAGAAAACAATTAACATAAACTTTAGAATGCTAGCACGAACCGTTCTCGAGATATTGCACATTTTTCAAATAAATTTATCAAAATATCCCATAGATTAAAAAAAATATTAACTGATTAGAAATATGTTCACTTTTCATGTGTAATATCATGCGAAAAATTTGGTAATATCATTCTCATGGATCTAGCTTGTTCCATTCATCAGAAAAGGTACTTTGAGTAATACTTTTGTATTTGAATGCCAATAATCATTTATATGCTATAAGAATAACTTATTTCTTCGTCCATAACGTTTGACGAGATCTTGGCGACGAATTTGGCGGAATGTCGTCAACTTGGCGACTTTTTAAAATGTTGCCAAATTAACGAAAATCTCGCCAAATGGATAAAATGGCGCTAAATCAATGAAAATGACGACTCATTGATGAAAATTCAATACCTCGGAAAGAATATAAGTATCTACTATAAGGATAACCTATTTTTTTTACTGTAAAAGTTGTAAATTCATTGCATTATATAAGGAAGTCAGGTACAGCCCACATCAGATTTTTTCCTTTTAAAATAGAAATCTAAATAATCAATGTTTTTCATAAGGCTACTTGCTTTTCAAAAAAGCAACGTGGAAAGAATATTACATTTTATTTTTACATTAATTAAAAAGTAAACAGTTTTCTGAAATTTTTATATTTCTAAAAAATTTTTTGGCCCATATCTCTAGTTGGAATATTTGGTATTTCAATGAAGCAGAAACATCATAATATTTGATTCGTTATGTTGTTAGTTGAGAAATGAACTATTTTATGTCAGATTAGAGACTTTTTGATACAAGTGTGTTTTTTGCTGGATAGTCCACCCTGCTACCCCCAGAAATAAAAAAAAATCTGATGTGGGCAGCACATGTCTTTCCTTATATAATGCAATAAATTTACTACTTTTACAGTAAAAAAAATAGGTTATCCTTATAATAGATACTTATATTCTTTCCAAGATATTGAATTTTCGTCAATTAGTTGTTATTTTCATTGATTTAGCATCATTTTTATCCATTTGTCGAGATTTTCGTTAATATTTTAAAAAGGCAACATTTAAAAAAGTTGCCAAATTGGCGATATTCCACCAAATTCGTCACCAAAATCGCACCAAGCTTTATGGATGGAGAAATAAGTTATTCTTATACAGTACAACCTCCAAAATCCGGACGTTTTCCAAATTTTGGGGTTTTTTTTTTTACCCCGGACTGACGAAGTCGCGGATTTAAAAAACAACAGGGTAAGATTATTTATTTTATACATAAGAATATTTATTTTACCGTATTTTCCGGTCGACTTTCTGAACCCGGAAATGAAACGAAAGTTTAGATGGACGGCCGTAGATAGTAGATAGGCTCGTGGTTGGATCGTGAATTGCGTTGTTAGCGTTAATCACTCTTCCCCCTGATTCAAGTCACAACTCCTGATGAATTATTTCGCGTAAAATATACATCGTTATTTAAATACGGAATTTTTATTATCAAAATTTCCTTTTCTCATTATTGAAAAAGACATTTTTCTAAAACAATGTAATTTTTAATATTAAACACTTTAAAACGTTATCGTAACATTTTATCACAGATGTTCAATTAAATCTAAAAATCCCGAGAATTCATATTAACGCTCACGGAAATTTATTTTGTTCACTTCTTAGTACGATTTCCATTCTTCAATGTATTCTGTTTTGTCTTCAGAATCTCCTCCCCCTCCCGATATCTGATGATTTTTTTGTTCTCGTCGAACGTGTCAGCTTGAAATCGGCTGTATATTTTGCCTTTTTTGTTTAGTAAGCCATATTTACATACTGTAAATAGTAAATAAACTAGCCGCATACCCGTTGAAAATCAACGGCCCCACATTAAGCAACCCCTGAATAATGTAAATTTTTTAATAATTCGCGTTTCTTATTTATTCGACAAATCGAACATTTAGTTTTGAGGCACACCCAAAAGTTCAAAATATCGGAAAACTGAAATTGCACATGTTCTTCCTTTCGAACTATCTACCTGTACTCCAAATTTGAAGTCTGTATCTTATTTCAAAGCATGTTTTTTTTTATCAATTCACATTTCGAACGTTTTCCTCTGGAAAACCCCCTTAAACGAACATTTTTCAAAAATTATATTCGTTTTGGGTGTTTTCATCAAATGATTAGTATATATTTAAAATTTTGAGCCTCTATCAAATTTTAAAGGGGCCGTTTCTCATTTATTCGGAAAATCGAACATTTTTGTGTGCGATACCCCCTTAAGTAGGAAATATTGGAAATCTGAAATTACACACTTTCTTCCTTTCTAACGGTTTACCTATATACCAAATTTGAAGTTTCTATCTCATCGCAAAGCATGCTTTCCCGTCATTTCACTTTTCGAACGTTTTGGTGTGCTGCAACCCCCCTTAAGTAGAAAATATTGGAAATCTGAAATTGCACACTTTCTTCCTTTCGAACGATTTACCCATACACCAAATTTGAAGTCTCTATCTCATCGCAAAGCATGCTTTCCCGTCATTTCACTTTTCGAACGTTTTGGTGTGGGGCACCGCCTCTATAGAACGTTTTCGAAAAATTCGATTTTTCCAGGGGGTTTTATCGAACGACCGAGCCGTGTACCAAATTGCAAGTCTCTATCTATTCGGGAAGTGCCTAAAAAAAGCGTGACAGACGGACAGACAGACGGACACTTGGCAATTAGTATATATAGATAACTAAATAATATCGTATCGCACAGAACCGAGCAACGAGGTCATTAACACACAGACCTCTCAAAGTGGTTGGCTTGCCACCGGGGACGGTCGGCTGCTTTTTCGATTAGGAACTAAGCAAATTCCTTTCTTCGCTTTCCCTGCCCCACCACGTCCGGGTGCTGCTGTAACCTAGTAATGACTCATCGTAAATTAGAAAAATCATTGAGAGGAGAGATATTTTTCTTTTTTGGAAAAGATATTTATTTTATCTACTGTGATATTTTTTACATATTTGACTATTACTAATAAAGTTTTTACTTTTTTCAGAGTCATCAGTCTTTTTAAACATAACATTATATAGATGCTAGATAATAAATAAAATTTTTAAGTTCTTATTTTTTGTGTTTCGTTCGTTAATAGCGAAAACGGTTTAAACACATTTACACCTTTAAATATATCGTTAAAAGTGCTAATCCTCGATCTTTATTAAATCTTGGCACTGCATTAAATCTTCCGGCGCTTCATTAAATCTCGACAAAGCCGATATAACGGAAGTTCTGCACTTTGATGATGATACGCCAATCGTAAATAAATTGAATGATGGCGAAATTCGCGATATGATATTAAATAAAAAAAGATCGAAGTAGTGACAATAAATGAGGAGAAGAAAAAATACCCATTGATAATCTTATTAAAAAAATCGATCATGCAATTAAAGGTCTTGAACAAAGAAGCATTACAACCGAGCAGAAGTAATCTCCATCTACAGGATAAAGAAAGCTGCTTTTCCATAAACCAAAATTAATGAAATAACAAATGTTAATTCAAATATTTAAGCGAAATGATAAAATGGAATTTTATCATTTCGTTTCGTTCACACATTCTAAATTATTAATGTGTATATTTTTTCTTAGAAATTTCTTTTGCCCTATTTTTTAGATTAAATAATATGTTTTAATTGATTAACTTAACTTTTGCCATTATTTTTACTAAAAATAGTGCTTTATAGTGTATTTAGTTAGTATCAAATCTGAATTTTATTCAAATTCTATAATCCGGAAAAATCGAAAGTCCGGATTTTCGAGGTTGTACTGTAGCAGAAAAATGACTATTGGCGTTCAAATACAAAAGTATTACTCAAACTATCTTTTCTCATGAATGGAACGATCTAGATCCATGAGAAAGATGTCACCAAATTGATCTCATGATATTACATATGAAAAGTGAACATGTTTCTCAACAGTTAATATATTTTTTTTAATTTATGGGATTTTTTGATAAATTTATTTGAAAAATGTGCAATATCTCGAAAACGGTTCATGCTAGCATTCTAAAGTTTATGGCAATCGTTTTTTAAGGAAAAATTACATAAGAAATATCTATTTGTGTAACTTTATTAAAGGTTTTGATTTTTTGATGATTTTTTTAAAATTTCATTAGAAAATTTAGGGGTTTCTGAACATTGGATTACGTTTAAAAACAATAGGCACGTAGTATTCACGGATTGTGATTTTTGTACCAAATTTCATTCGAATCTCTCCATTCGTTCATGAGATTTCGTCTCCTCAGACTTACACACACATACTTTCACACATATACACAGATAATCACCTAAAAAATGTTTGATTCGTAATCAGGGATCCTTGAAACGTGCTCTCCCGTCGAAAACTCGGAATTCGAATTTTCGACCTCATCACAATACTTTCCTTATACATTATGCGTATAAGGAAAATAAAAATCATTCTGCCTGCCTCAGTACTACAATTTTGCACCTTGACATCGAAAACTGCTGACCCATTTTTCTGGAGAAATGGCAATCCCTACCTCAGAATTTCAAAATTTTGCTGATGCTGTTTATTTGTATAATGCATTTGTACCAGATTATACAATAAAAAATTTCTATTTTAATGCTTCCAGTACAATTTTATTCCTATTTTAAAGGGGAAGAGGCAGGACCCGATTAAGGCATTAACAAAGCAAGCAGCTACTTGAGGTTGCACATTGTTGTATGATGGTAATCTGACATTTGCCAATTGCGTGTTGGTTAGTCAAAAGTTGAGCTTGCTTTTCCAATCAAGTCTAATAAAAAAGATTCTGAAGAAAGTGGAGATTTAATTGAAACAATGGGGTACCTTGAACCTACCTTGCAGAAGAACAGATAGTTCTCATGCCAAGATAACCAACCTACTATCCATTTTTAGTCCCTCTTCTCCTTTTGTGCATTTACGCTAATCCATTCATTTGTATAATGCATTAAACATGTACCCCAGACTAATTACCAAAACATGTACCCCAGATGAAAACGATTTCCATGGTAACAAAACTCATTCCTTATTGTGACAATATTTGATGATCTTCATGTCAGTGGAGGTGTAAAGAAAGGAACACAGAAAAAATTCCGAAGCTGTGTAAAACAGAGCTAATTGCGAGTCTGCAATTGTTTTGAACGCAGATTTCTTATCAGTGGGTTTGGTTCTCAAGGGGACTGGCCACTCTACACTGTCCTTCCTTTGTAGCATGAAGAATTTCGTGAGAGATACTTGTTCTATTTAGTTACCCACTGAGAGTAAAGTTTGTTATTTTCATTCTAACATTCATTTCCTCTATCAGTTGATTTTACTATATATTTGAAACTTTTCTGGACAAATAAAACAGTTTGTATGTAGCAGTTTGATGAAAACTCAGTGTATAGTAAGGTAAATTAGTTATAATTATTTTTATAATTGTTTAAAATTATACTCTTACTTAAATATAACATAGTGCATTTTTTGTAATACCTACAATAAAATTGTTTGTATTAAGCCTGTTTTAAGTCTGAATCATTATTTTTTTAGTCATAAGAAAAAATACTAACTATCCCGCTAAGATTCTGTATTTATTTCTAGAATGTGGTGATTTTGTCTTATTTATAGAATTCCAATAAATTATTTGTAGCAATTGAAAATTTGAGATAATTTTTATTGATTTCAGTTTTTTAAACATTGTATGGTAACTGTCAAACTATTTACTAATGTTAATCAGTTTCACTTCTGTCAAATCGTACTTTCGGGAAATAAAGAAAATTAAATTAGCATTTTCCATCTTCACATTGGAGAGTGCAAAGCTTTTCTTTTCACAGAGTCCAGTGAGAATGCACCAATAACAACTGATGGATAGAAATTTTTGCTTTAATATTGTGAATTAACTATGATTAACTAATAATTAACTAAAAGAATTAACTAGGCTTAACTAATAATTACTGCTTTTTGTTTGTTAATTGGCATTGAGAAAAATTGTATTAATGAGATTGACTAAGGAGCACATGTCACTATAAAATCTGAAAAAATTCAGTAATTTAGATTGATATTTTTAATTTACATTAATATTTATATCATTTAAATGTATGTTTGAAAGTGAAGGATATTATAATACTTATACATTATTTATTTTTCAAAATGCCATTGAAGTTCTACGCCTCTTCCTTATAATCACTGCTGATTTTTTTAAATTTATTTAACTTCAACATTTATTTTTACTTAACAGAAAGTATAAATGTGGATTTTCTGAAAATTTTTCCGAAAAATTTAATCTTGTTCTTAAATATTAAATTGAAGCTAAAATAATATGTCAAGTAATTTTTAAAAGTATTTGTTCTTACATTAGAGTTACAATCATATATATATACTAAATGATATGATTAAAAAAGGGTTTAAATTTAGAAATATATAAAAATATATGCACAAAAATTTCTAATGCATATATATTGAAGTCAGCAGCTGCAATTTAATATTGTCATTGAGTACCTGTGCTTTTTAAAAATTATAAAATAATTATATTTTATAACTTTTAAAAATATTATTGTAAATCATAACTTTAAAACATTATAATAAATTAAAAATAAATAAAAATTGCTAAACGTTTTCTGAATCATAAATAATTTGCTGTTTATTTCAGGTGTAAATAAATTATTAAATATATAACTTTCATATGTTTGTAGTTTTTATTTATTGTGATATAAAATTATAAGAAAAAATGAAAACTACTTATAATTTAAAAATAAATAATTAAATATATTATATTAATAATGTTTGAAAGGTGCATGCTGAACAGCATTAGAAAATAAAATGGGATATTTTTAAAACCGAAATCCATGGTTTAAACAAAAAAAAAAAAAACATTATTTAGACCAATGGAATTTTAATCAGCCAACTCTACTGCTGATAATTGAAAAGAAAATTAGAAGGACTCCTATGCCCTATAGTACATAAATTAGCCCAGCATGAGCCCTGAATCTACCACTTTCTTGAATGACTACTGCTCTCTACTATTTAGTAATTAATAATAATAAAAAACAGAAAAATAAATTGTTTAGTTTATTAAAGGTATAAGAAATATATTATTGAATATTTAAAAATATTAAATACATATAATTAAACCCTTTTTTAAAAATACCTGTTTATAATTTAATATGTGAATACCATGAGATATGAGACAATTTTATGGACATTGAGTTAAATATACAGGGTGTCCAGTGCTATCGGTGCCCCATGGCTATTTCCTCAATCGTTAGTCACAGAGATATACTTCCAATTGCAAAAATGTTTTAAATTTTAAAATCTATTATCTTAGAAACAGTTTAAATCAATAAATTCATTTTTGAAAGAAATACGAAATATAAATTTTTATATGGTTCCCCGGTCCTACCAGTTACAGTCCAGAATATTTAGGAAAATCATCCTCATACAATTTCATGCAAAATTTTAAAAAATCATCCGTTTATGACCAAAATTACGACCAGAGTTGTGAAGCATTAAACTTTGACTTAAGTCGCTTTTCTATGCATAAAAATGTTCCGTTTCAGACAACCTTTAAGGGGCTGTATAAATATTGAAATTCCGTATTCAAAGTATTATGTTTTATTTGCAATTGTTGACATATCAAGAATAAAGCAAAGCTTTTTATCGAATAGTAATTCGTTTAGAAGGTATTATAGTCAGGGCCCGACTAAGATCTTCTGGTGTCTTTTTAAGATCTATATTGTAAATGAGGTAACCCATTATTGTAAGAGTCGTTTAAGTCAATAAATGCATTTCTGTAAA
The DNA here is from genome assembly GCA_951213105.1 of Amaurobius ferox. Classification (NCBI taxonomy): domain Eukaryota; kingdom Metazoa; phylum Arthropoda; class Arachnida; order Araneae; family Amaurobiidae; genus Amaurobius; species Amaurobius ferox. The sequence continues at coordinate 1,397,898 of OX578153.1, forward strand.
AATTATGAAATTTAAATTTTTATGCAGTAATAGACCAATAATGAGACCAGTTACAGCTTACTTGCAGACAAAAATAAAAAAATACGCACATTAAATCTAAAATAATAAAGGCATATAACACCTAAAAAAATAGATTTGTGTATATAATTATTTTGTGTATAACCCCCATTTCTCAGCACAAAAAGTTCTCTAACTTTAAGCAGCTATAAGTTGGTCAATTTTGGTCGTAATTTTTTTTTTTTTTTTTTTTTTTAATTATTATTATTGCATGAAATTGTATGAGGATGGTTTTCCTAAATATAACTGGTAGGACCGGGGTACCGTATAAAAATTTATATTTCGTATTTCTTTCATAAATGCATCTATTGATTTAAACTGTTTCGAAGATAATAGATTTTAAAATTTAAAACATTTTTGCAATTGGAAGTATATCTCTGTGACTAACGGTTGAAGAAATAGCCATTGGGCCCCGATAGCACTGGACACCCTGTATATTTAATGCTATTAAAGTATTTTCCTTTGGCCAAATCACTTGGAAAATATTCCATATTTGTTATATTTTCATAAATTTTACAGAATGTATTGAAGAAATTTTTCTAAAAATATTACCTGCCGTTTTATGAGAATAAGTAAAATGTCACTTATACCCACCTTTCTAGTTCTTGTCTATCCTTTTTCTTCAAAATAAGGCATTCCCTTTCCTCCTTAAAATTAGAAAACTAAATAATCAAAAACTTCTTGTAAAGTTACCTACTTTTCAAAAGTAGTATGGAAAGAAATTACATTTCATATGAATTGGGGAGGAAAAAAATCTGGAAAATTTTCCGACCCACAGCTCTAACAGCAGATGGCAAGAAAAAAGTAGAATTTGGTCCGAAATGGGAACAATTATCTTCTCATTGATTCTATAATCTTTAACCAAAAAGTTGCTGATGTCCTATCTTTAAATGTAGGGTGCCAATTTCAGTCAATGTTTTCATTTTCTACAGCATAAGCATGAGGCTGCACCTTTTATTCATTGATAAAGTAACTGCAATTTTTGACTAATTAATTTGTAATCGAACCTCCAAACATAAGAGCAAAAATTGCTAAGGCCATAAATTACTGGATTACATCCTAAAATACTGCGCAAATTCCTTATTATCCTTAGTGTAATAAATAGACTTATGTGTAGAAAATTTTTTCCTTTTTCAATGCGAATAAGCTTAGAGCTTAACACCAAATGAATGCATGACTTCCAATCAAAAAGCAAAATGGTTTCAGTGTTGCTGTTTGCTTGGAATGGTCAAACTCTCATTTGGTATTCAATTCTAGACTTGCTATTACACTGAAGGAAATTCAAGCATTTCTAAAATGCATGTCTGCTTACTTGATTTGCACAGCATTTTACATTGTAATCTTTCTATTTATTATTTGTACGCAAAGTCACATTCTGTAAGTGCCAAGTTTGAATAACCTTATTTTTGGGTATGCCCCTTTCTGGAGAATTTTTATGTTGTTAGGGGCTTTAATTATTATCTTTAATTTGTGCAATTAGGAAAATAAGCTTATAAAGATTATTTTAAAGTAAGAGATGTGTAATTATAAAATGAATTTTCTGTATATTTACAATTTTGTTTTAATATCGATTACATATTTTTAATTTGTTTTGTATATTGAGTTGAGTATATATAGCATTACATTCCCTAAACAAAGAAATTGTAATCTATGATTTCTGTTATTTTAACTGTTTCTTCCTCTTTCAGAAATGTGGTACAAAAGGAGGAAAACCTACACAAAAAGTTGTAATAAACAACTGTGGACAACTCTCTTAGCTGTACATATTTGTAAAAATAAATGTTTTATTTAATTATTAATAGCATTTGTTTTACTTGCAGTAGATTTCAAATAGTGAAAGTAACCTGGATTTTTATTTCCCTGTTCATGTGGAAGTATGTTTCTGTCATATTTCCACATACAGTAGACTCGCATTATACTATATCGACTCTAATGGGACCTTTGCCCCCACAGAGATGTCATATCAAATGGCTGTTATATCAGACATTCCTCCACAAAGTTTTTTTTATGGAGGGTGGTGGAAGAAAATGCCAATTTTCACATCTTATAAATTTTACAATGGTATCAAATAAATTATAATTTATAGTGTAGTTAAAAATTAAAAAATAAACAGTTAATTTATAGTATAATTAAAAATTAAAAAAAAAATAAACTAAAAATTGCAAAAATCAATTTAATGCGACACACTTTTAGTGATTTTGAATGAAATCGTGAATTTTAGTACATTCAAAAGAAAAACACAAGTTTAAGTGTTTTGCAAATTAAATTGAAAACTTCAGTGCTTTTTCCTAAAAATCATGAATTTTGACACTATTAAACATTAGCATTTTTTAATAAAATCTTGAATTTGAATGATTTGCCTTTTAAATAAAATTGTGTATTTTAGTGCTTTTAAATAAATTCTCAAATTTAAGCTCTTTTAAATAAAATCATGAACTTAAGTGCTTTATATATATATATATATATATATATATATATAAATCTGCTTTTAAGAAACGTGAATTTTGATGCTTTTGAATAAATCACATATAAACACTTTTAAAGAAAATTGTAAATTTTAATACTTTTAAATCAAATTGCAAACTTTGGCGCTTTTAAAATAAAATTATGAATATTAGTGCTTATAATATCACTAATTTTAGCACATTCTGTAAAAGTGCTCGGTTGATATTGACAATAGCCAATTGCGAACATAAAATAAGTTGCTGAAAAATTGTGTTACTACAAAAAATCTATATCTGAAGAAGTGAAATTCTTAACATTAAATAATGGGTTACAGTAACTTCTATATTTTATTAAGTAAATATCCTGCTTTAGTAATTTTTATTTATGTTCTTTGAACTTAATAAAAAATGTTTACTAATTTTCCATTCAAATATTTTATTGTATGTGGCATACAATAAAATATTATGGTATGTGCTGAAATTTTGTAAAATTGGGATCCTGAATTTGGTTTTCTGTTAGTACTACCCCTGAATACATACTTTATAGCTTTTATTAAAGAATGCTGTTTTTTGTGTCTTCTGTAAGTTCTGTCTATACCATTTTTAACATCTTAATAAATAGATTGCTCCTATTCACAGCAATTACGTAAAATTCATTGCTGTGCATTCCAGAGTCTCCATTTTGACAAGTGCCTCATTCAATGCCCTCTAAAGAATAGGAGGGCAATCCAGCAGCCAAAATTTCTAGAAACCCCTCATGAGATGTTTCCAGCTTTTGTCTACATGTGATAGTAGAAGGAAAAATGGGGTGCAATTCAATTCAAGGAAAAGTTTGAATTCCAGTCCCTTTATTCAGTAGGTATGGGAGAAATGATATTGTACTGTAAGCCCGTGGTTCTCAAACCATGGTCCGCGGAACACTGGTACTCCATGAAGCCACGTCAAGTGTTCCGTGAAAAAATCAAATACGCGATTAAAAATTGTTGCAAAAGAAAAATCAATATAATGTAAAGTAAATACTAGTATTGTAAGTGTTCTGTGCAAAAAAATGTCAAAGTTTAGTGTTCCCCGACTTCAAAAAGATTGAGAATCACTGCTGTAGGCAGATGCGTCCACCCCTAAGTGGTGAAGGGCAAGATTACATCCCTGAGCATAAAGCTATTATAGCCACCCCTAGGTGGTGAAGGGCAAGATTAATTACATCCCTGAGCATAAAGCTATTATCAGGGGTGGAAAATCTGCGCCAATTGCGCCAAACTGCTACAATTTCCGTTCACTGCTACATCCTGCTACAAAAGTACCTAAAATCTCAATATCTGCGCCAAAAACGCAATTTTTTTACACGTGCAAAAGCGAAAGTTCCGCACTGATCGGTCCGAAATACGAGAAGAAAAATCCGATTATCTGCAGTTATTCGGCGCGATTTCAGACCGCTTTTTCAGTAAAACAAGTTTGCGTATCACATGACCACATCACGAGTACAACCTTGAAAATCCGGACTTTACCGATTCCGGCAAAGTCACAAATTCCGGCAAAATACACTATAAAGCACTATCTTTAGTAAAAATAATGACAAAAGTTAAGTTAATAAATTAAAACATATTATTTAATCTAAAAAATAGGGCAAAAGAAATTTCTAAGAAAAAATATATACACATTAGTAATTTAGAATGTGTGAACGAAACGAAATGATAAAATGTAATTTTATCATTTCGTTTAAATATTGGAATTAACATTTGTTATTTCATTAATTTTAGTTTATAAGAAAGCAGTTTTCTTTATCCTGTAGATGGTCATTATATCTGTTCGGCTTTAAAGCTTCTTTATTCAAGACCTTTAATTACATGATCGATTGTTTGCATAAGATTATCAATGGGTATTTTTTCTTCTCCACATTTATCATCCCTATTTTGATATTTTTTTATTTAATATCATATCGCGAATTTCGCCATCACTCCATTTATTTACGATTGGTGCATCATCATCACAGTGCAGAACTTCCGTTTTATCGGCTTTGTCGAGATTTAATGAAGCACCAGAAGAATTTAATGTAGCACCGAGATTTAGTAAAGCGCGAGGATTAGCACTTTTGCTGATATATTTAAAGGTGTAAATGCGTTTAAACCGTTTTCGCTATTAACGAACGAAAAGCAAAAAATAAGAATTTAAAAGTTTTATTTATTTTCTAGCATCTATATAATGTTATGTTTAATATAAGGCTGATGACTCTGGTAAAAGTAAAAACTTTATTAGTAATAGTTATATATGTAAAAAGTATCGCAGTAGATAAAATAAATGTATTTCCTAAAAAAGAAAAATATCTCTCCTCTCTATGATTTTTCTAAATTACGATGAGTCATTACTAGGCTGCTGCAACACCGGGACGTGGTGGGGCAGAGAAAGGGAAGAAAGGAATTTGCTTAGTTCCTAATCGTAAACACAGCTGACCCCGTTGAGAGGTCTGTATGTTAATGACCTTGGTGCTCGGTTCTGTGCGATACGATATTATTTAGTTATTTATTTGCTATTTATAGTATGTAAATATGGCTTTCTAAACAAAAAAGGCAAAATATACTGTCGATTTTAAGCTGACACGTTCGACGAAAACGAAAAAATCGTCAGATATTGGGAGGGAGAGGAAATTCTGAAGACAAAACAGAATTCATTGAAGAATGGGATTCATACTACGAAGTGAACAAAATAAATTTCTGTGAGCGTTAATATGAATTCTCGGGATTTTTAGATTTAATTAAACAGTCTGTGATAAAATGTTACGATAACGTTTTAAACTGCTTAATATTAAAAATTACATTGTTTCAGAAAAATGTCTTTTTCAATAATGAGGAAAGGAAATTTTAATAATAAAAATTCAGTACTTAAATAACGATGTATATTTTACGCGAAATAATTCATCGGGAGTTGTGACTTGAATAAGGGGGAGGAGAGATTAACGCCAACAACGTAATTCACGCTCCAACCACGAGCCGATCTACGGCCATCCATCTAAACTTTCGTTTCATTTCGGGGTTCAGAAAGTCGACCGGAAAATACGGTATTTGTTTATAAAATATAATTCCATATAAATAATCTTACCCTGTTGTTTTAAATCTGCGACTTCGTCAGTCCGGGGGAAAAAAAACGAAAATTTGGAAAACAACCGGATTTTCGAGGTTGTACTGTACTATTTTTTAATAGCTTCTTTTTCAAGTTATTTTATGTTTGTTGTTTAAAAGTATAGAAATTCCGACTTTTACGAATTTTCTGCAGTTGTACCGATTTTTACTTCAGATAGATAGATCGTTAGAGATAGTCGTTAAGTACCCTTTTGCATCTATTTAAATTTTCATCTTTTAATTATTCCATATTAGAGCAACAAAACTCTTATTTTAATAGTGCGGGTAAAAAAATAAATAAATATTTTATTAAAATAAATAATTTTCACATAAATTTGCGCTGCAATTTGCCGGAACATGTATCTATTTATGTTGAACAAGTCAAAATACAGGATGATAAGAAGGGAATGAAAAGTTGTATTTAGAATAACGCGTTACACTAGCATTGCATGGATCTTCACTGGCTTTGATGAAATACTGGAAAATGTATTTCCTTCATATTATTTAATTACGGAGTTCGGTGATCAGCCCTAAAGTTCTTTGCAATAGATGTCGATCACTCACCACCGCTACGCATCTAAGTCACGGCTAACGGTGCAATTTAGGAAGTAGCTGTCGATGATCGCAGTGCAGTTTAGGAAGTAGTTTTAGATTGCGTATCTCTGCTACGCATGCAAGTCACCTCGGGCTCTCGGCTAATGTTAAAAATACTTCAGAGGGGCATGCAATCCGCGTAAGTTATATACAATAACGATGACTCCACTTCATGCAATAACGATGCGCGAGCATATGCAATTCGCATCGCATTACAAAATGAATCTTCTTTTATTAGCGGATGCTGGCATGCAATAACGCTATGCACGCTGGGCACATACAATCTGCGTAGCATTGAAATGGCTGTCAATCGCGCACGCGCTCATTATGCGCGTTCAAGGCCGCTCGTGTTTCGTGCACCATTTGTGCGGGAGTGTGGCACCGGTGTAGCGAATTCACAATATAAATTGCACTTTATTGCACTTTTTATTCGCGTATTCGCCTTTAACGCGCTACGCGGGTGCATCAATAACCAAACTCAATTCAATAAAGATTTACGCGGACTCACAACTGACAATGCTTTGCACAATAAATAAAATAGTATGTATAAATACTTTTATATGTCTTAAGCATTACTTATATTTGCATAGAAAAATAAATTATATAATAATTATAGGGAAAATTTCGTATTTATTCGAACTTAAAACTTTCCCCACCTTATAAAATAACATTAAAATCTGTTTTTTCTTATAATGTTAGCAAGTATAGATCGAAAATAGATTTTGATCATTCATAAATTTATTAAATATTTTTTATTTTACTTTTTTGGAAACTGAAGCTATGAATTATTATTTCAAATTTAGTTACGCTAGAACCTAAAAAATACATATGAACTTTTCTAAAATGGATATTCAGAAAGTGAAATTTATAAACTAACTTCAATATTTAAATGAGAAGGAATTTAACAAAACTAAAAAAGCAATTAAATTCAGATATTCTTGATAATAGTTTGACAGTGATTTTTTATCTTTTATTAAATTTCACATTTATTAGTATTCTGTAACTTAGTGTCTTTATGTAGTCCCCTTTTTCTGGCCTTTTTTAGTCCTAGGGAAAAACTGGTTGTAATATAAAGTGATGCAAAAATTTTTTTTTATATTTTAATAATAAAACTCCTGACTTTTTGAAGTTTTCCTCTTAAGATTTTGAAAATCTACTAAATGGAGATGTGAGCAATTTGTCAATAACTGAAGAACTTTTAAAATCTGTAAAAGCAGGAGAAAAATATAGACAAAGAATGGAGGAAACAGCAGAAAAGGAGTTAAGCCAAAAGCTGAACACGAGAAAGATGTATTAAAGAGTTTGAAAATAGACAGTGATGAATTAAAAAAAAAGTTACAATCACAAAAAGTGCTTTCTACAGCAGAGAAGATGATTGAAGGCAGCATAAAAAAGAAAGATTTATCAGTGATTGAAAATGGCCAAGTTCTCTTAAAAGAGGCAAAATCAAATATTGAAAAAAATCTCACAAAATTAGAAGAGCACAGAAACTCGAATTAATTCGGTGTGTCCAAACTGTTAAAAAACAAGCATCTCGGACATAAACTATTTGTATTTTGGATAAAAAAAATTTAGTGTGTATTATTTAACTAGCAGGCAACTTCTGTTCTTTAAGATTAGATAGTATCATTAAATCTTTTTCTCATTTTTCTAGCTTAACTTTTTAAGATTTAATACTCTTCATGCTTTAATTAATGTAAAATGAAATTTTTATATGCCTAAAATAACTATCGAGTGTGCGCAACATCATTTTCTAGCTGCTACAAAACTGTTCTGCACTGCTACGAAACAGCAATATTTCCTGCTACAAAGGTGCTACAAAACTCAGTTTTCAGTTTTCCACCCCTGTATTATAGTCTAACTTGACTTCACTGGGAAGTTTTAAGAAAAGCTCTTCTGTTGTGTGGGAACTGGGGACAAAGATTAGTTTTTGTGCCTCAGGTCTGCTGATCAGTGTTCCATAAGGTTGCAGTAACAAGATTAATGCTTTTTCGGTGGTTGTTATAACAATAGTAAAATAGCATTATATCTATAGGAAAACTGAAGGGATTGTCTGAATCGGTTACTATATCACAGTAATTTACTATATAAAGCGAGTCTATTGTGTATGTTACAGTGAAAGTTAATTTTTCAATCATATTCAGCAATCACTCAGAGGCATCATTTTACCATATTCTAAGGGGGTGCAAAGTCCAATGTCTTTGTTGCAACTTACAGATATGACTATTTTAACACTCATTACTTTTATTAGTAGCAATAAATTAATAAATTTGTTTCAAGGACATAAAGCTGCAATTTTATGTTTTGTTAGACTTCAACATAAGCTTTTGACAAAATTCTACGAAAAGCGAACATTTTTTTTTTTTAATTATATATTATATTGTCTTTTCTAATTATTCAAGTGTATATAAAAATTACTTTAGTTAAAAAACATAAATTAAATTTTTGTGAATGAGTATTTTTTTTTTTAAACTTATGACTTCAGAATTTACACGAAAGTTAAAATGAATACACAAATATACTTATTTAAATTTAATAAAATTTGCATGAATACAAAGAGGCCTTATATACTTGCTTATTTCAGGTTAATAGGTATCAAAATATTAAATTATATCTGCTTTGCTTGTAACGTTTCAAGCAATCTATATATGTATGCAACACCATTTCAGTGAAGAAAAAGAAATGATTGATAAAGTTAAATTAATAATGGGTAACAGTAAACACCTCAGAGTCTCATAATCTCATAGTTTCTAATCTAACAACCAATGCAATAGCTTCTAGAACTTTTTTAATATTTTAGAGAATAGAACTCATATCATAATTGGCAAAATTACTGGAAAATTGTAACAAGGGTGCTAAATGTGTACATCTGAAAATCATGTATAATTTAAATACAAAAAACTTAATATAAAATTTAAGCCAAATGATAATATCTTTCACATTTTTGCAAATACACCTGTCCCCCGATTTACATGGAAGATAGGTTTTGCACAAAACCGTGTAAATTGAAATCTTGGATTTTGCCAAGTAAAATTGTGTAAATCGAAAATAACCCCAAAATGTGCATGATTCAGTCATTTATTTAAGTAAAACAAAAGTAAGACATCTTAGAAAACTTCTTTATAACATCTTTATAAAACAACAAACATATGAATGTAGTAATATAACATATTTAATTTATTTTACATTAGGAACAAAGAACAAAAAAACAAAAAGACCCTTAAAAATTAATTATAAGTTTAATCACTGTCATCACTTTAATGTACTTACTATCAGTCTTTTCTTTCTGATAGGTATGATGTCACTTTCATCACTTGAGCTTTCTGGATGCGATTCTGGCTCAATGCTTGATGAATTAGGCAAGATCTCGGGTTGACAAGACTTTGTCATGAAATCGGTAATTAACAATTGCGTAGGTTTTTTTTACTAAATCTTTATACACCTCTTCATGTTGATTTAAGCATTTACGAAGGTCTTGCTGGAATCGATCGAGAGCTCGATCAACATTTGTGTCATATTGTAAGAAATGGTTGCCCAATTTTCTTCCCAAATCAAGTCCTACGCTTATGATTCTTGCTGTGAACGCAACTGGTTCAGATTGCTCTTCATCAGAATTATTGTCTTCATCCATGTTTGTTTGTTTCATAAATCATGTTAATTAAATCATCTTCCATTCTTCATCAACCATTCCATCATGTTTGTTTGTTTCACGAATCATGTTAATTAAATCATCTTCAATTCTTCATCAACCATTATTTCTTCAATATCTGCCTGAGCTAAATCTTCAAAACCTTCTCCTCCTATAGTATGGGCCAACTCAGTGATCTGAGAATATTCATGCTCTATTGGTGATTTATCATTTCCACTTTCAACAACATCCGACCATATTGCTTTCCGGCAGGCGTTGATCGTTGATTGTTTGATCTGAGTGTTTGACAGTCCAACATGCTTAACACAATCTAAAATTGTAAATTTCTTCCAAGCATCCATCAGAGTAAAAGATTCATCATTCTCCATTTGTTCTAAGATATACCTGAAAGTTTGCTTGATGTACAGTGCTTTAAAAGTCGAAATTATCCCTTGATCTAACGGCTGTAATAAGGAAGTTGTATTCTTTGGTAAAAAAACAACTTTTACATTTTCGTGTTGTAAATCTGGAGGATGACCTGGTGCATTATCAATTAATAGAAGAGCCTTAAAAGGCAATCCTTTTTTAGTTAAATAGTTTTTGACATCTGGAACAAAGAAGTTATGGAACCATTGACCCATGCTTTTCTATTAGCCATCCAATAGACTTGAAGGTTTTTGATATTTATTCCTTTGAGAATGATCGTGGTGATTTTGATTTGTTAATCACCAATGGTTTCATCATATAATCGCCAGAAGCATTGCAACAGAAAAGAACTGTTATACGACTTTTCGCTACTTTATGACCACTAGCTGATTTGTGAGTTTTAGCTATAAAGGTTCTTTCCGGCATTTTTTTACAGAATAATTCAGACTCTTCAGCATTGAAAACCTGATCAGAAGTGTAGGAGTTAGCGGCAATGATTTCAGCAAGTTTTGCCGGATATTGTTGTGCCGCATCCGAATCAGCAGATGCACTTTCACCTTTCATTCTCAGATTATGTAAAGAATGTCTTTGAATTTCTTGAACCACCCATGGCTTGCGGAAAAAGATACCTTCTTTTCATCGGACGAAATCGACGGCAACTGATTCTTAAGTGATTGATAAATCTTCAAAGCTTTATTTGTAATAGTATTGGTATCGATCAGAATTCGCTTTTGAGTTTGGTCTTCTATCCATATCACTAAGGCTTTTTCCATATTTTCCATTGTAACATCTCTAACATATGAAGTCGTACTCATACTGCTGCAGGTTCCAGCTGCTACACTTTTTCTAATGGAGTCTTCATTTTTTCTTATTGTCCTTATTGTGGCTTCATTCATGGAGTAAAATTTAGCAACATCCGTTACTCTTTCTCTATTACGTAGACGGTCTAATATTTGAATTTTAGTTTCTAAAGAAATAACTTTTCTTTTCATTTGATTTTTCTTCAAATCCTTTGACATTATAGAACCTTAACAAATTTACGCAAACTATAAAGATGCAAGAAAAACTATAAATGTTGAAAACTTGCCAGTTCAAAAGATAAAAGCACAATAATATAAGCTTTGCTGCTAAAATGTTTCTGCACTATGTACTTGCATGAACCAGATAACTTTACTGTTGTGAAATACATACGGGGATTCCCCTAAATGTATACATTTCACAACACCGGTTGAATGCCCCTGTTGTTTTCATCAGTGTTACCAAAAGAATAAAATTCAAAAATGTCAGCAAATCTTTGTATAGGCGTATATGGAGCGGAATATACATTTTTATCAATTTTTTTTAAATCTGTTAATTTATAAACCATGTAAAAGCGAAATCGTGTAAAACAAGTGCCGTGTAAATCGGGGGATAAGTGTACATCTATTGCTGTCTCAATAGCCATTGTTTTGGCTTTTGGCTTCTTTGCTCACTACAGCTATGACAAGCAAGTCACCCAATCTTTCATTTCCCATCAAATTCCTTCAATAATTCTTAATTCCCTGCAATGCTGAGAAGAAACTTTAATTTCTTGCATTAGTCACACATGGAGTGAGAATTGCATCCATTTCAAAATTTCTTAAAATACTGATTATAAAATGCTCAAGTAACTATGCATTTCTTGAAGGCTGGAACTTTCACGCATTTTTGATAAGGAAAGCTTTTATACTGTCCATTTCTGTAGCAGTTCGGTATTGTTGTAATCCAAGCATATTTTGTAGTGAGCACTATAAATTATTTTGATGTCACCGATGTCAAATTGATATCACTTTTAAAACCTGTTTGATTACGTGTACCTCTGCATAATTTTATTAACAGATGCAAACCAGTAAATATATTACACATCTACTACATGTTCTAGGTGCATAACAGCACATCATTTATTTCTTATATTTTAATTAAAAAAAAAATGCATATCTCTTGTACATTCTAGCATTCATTAGAAAAAAAAAATACAATTCTTGAACAAGATACAAAATGTGAGTCAACAAAGTGATATTTTTTTATAATATAGACTAAACATAAATTTAAACTATGGGTATAGCAGTGGACATAGACAGCATGAACTACAACCTTCTTATTTTTTTTCTGTACCCCTGAAAACTGTTCACTTATTACAGATGCTCCATAAAAGCATTGAGCAATGGAAAGTCTTACCTGGTAGTATAAAACTGAGGCGATGCAATTGTATTCTTTTGGCAGTAAGCCGGCTACATTTTGACACTACCCTGCTCCCCCTAAATGACACCCCTGAAATCACTAGCAGCTGTTAACATTCAATAGCAGTGTTAGTGAAAGTTGATTCAGGAGCCGAAATTGTAGATTGTAATCAACTCTCACTAGTGAAAGTAGTTTGTTTCAAAGCTGTTTTGTGAAAGTTTCTTTCAATAAAGGAAAAAATGTCTGGTAGTAAATCACCTCTCATCTACCATGAGGTACATCCGAAAAGTAAAGATACAACAGATTGCATTTATTCCAAACATTTTTATTTGGCAAAACGTCCACTACAAATTATTTTTTAGCATGTATTATTTTTTGTCATAATTGCCGCCATTGTCCAAACACTTGTTAAAGTCTGGCTACTAGCTTCTGTATCCCAGAGTCATAGCATTCTATTGCCTGCTGCCAGAATCACATTTCCATATTTTATCCCATCATCGTCATGAAAGTGTTGTCCTGCAAGATGTTTTTTCAGGTAAAGAAACAAGTGGAAGTCTCTGGGTGCAAGTTCTGGGCTGTATGGATGGTTGAAAACTTCCCACTTGAATCTTTCGATAAGTGCTTTGGTGATAATTGCTGTGTGAGCTCGAGCATTGTCATGAAGCAGGCAGACATGAAACCACTTGTCAACTTTCCTCTCCATTTATTTTGAATGGCCTGTCGAAAGCATTGCACAGTTTGGCAATATGCAGCAGCATTAATTGTGGTGCCAGGCAGCATGAAGTCAATCAGAAGCCATGATTTATTTTTTGCTGAAATTGAAGTTTTGAATTTTGCGGCTTTTGGGGAATACATATGGCATCATTGCAGTGATTGTTGCTTGGATTCAGGCATATGAAGGTAATAAACCCATGTTTCATCACTTGTCCAGCGTAGTCGAGAAACTCATCTCCTGTGCATGCATTGTGTGTGTAAGGAAATCGAGTGCAAAGCCCATCTGTTTCGTTTTGTGTTTGTCCATTATAGTTTTAGGTACCCAGTGCGCACACAATTTCCTGTACCCTAATTCTACAGTCACAGCTTCATGAAACATTGTCTTAGACACTTCTGAAATGATTTTATGCAATTTTCTCATTGTGAAATGCTGATTTGCACGAATTGCTTCCTCAGTTCTTTGAAGAAGTTCATCAGAAATCACAGATAGCCTACTGCTCTTGTGTTCGTCGTGAACTTCGGTCCTGACTCCAGAGAATTCACGACACCACTTTGTTACATTTTGTTGATTCATAATGTTCTCATAAACGGAAACAATTTTTGTATGAATATCTGCTGATTGCTCACCTTTTGCACTGAGAAAATGTATGATGAAGGGCACTTCACATTTGGTAGGATTCTGAATCTGTTGTAAACATGTACTTCTCGAATCAGACTCAGCATAGCAATGATGAATGACAGTGAGGGGCGAGTGAAAGAATCGATGTCAAAGCCAGTGTCACCGACGTATGCACCAAAACATTACCTCTCCGCATTGTATATAAGCAATGTATCTTTAATTTGGGCCATGCCTCATGTATCGAAAGATGTTAAAGGAACTGAGTTTTATTTAAATGTACAGTTGAAACCCGCAATATATGAACTCAAAATATCCTTAATTGGTTTAAGGGTGAGCGTCAGTAAATTTTCTGCCCTATCCGCGCTTTGTTAACTTTCGCGGTACACATATTTCGCCGAAATTCTGCTCAAACAGTTGCGAAATATGTTTTGAAAAATAAAATGCAATGCTTAGATTATATTAAAACTAAATTTAATGCCCCAAAAAACATAGAATATATTTTTTATTTTAATCCAAAATATTTTTGGTGCTGCCATCTGTTGTCGTATTTTAATACATACCGATTATTTTTATTTTTTAATGAGCATTTTTAAATATCTATTCCTTCTAATACAGTGTTAAATACAACAACAGATCATACATAATAATGCCACAATCACGGAAAGGTAATTTATCATTCTATAAATTTGATAAGGGATCTGAATGTACATGACTGAGGACTGCAGTTTTGTCTTCAAGTCCAAGTTCAATTACGTTTCCGTGATTATGGCATTATATATGATCTGTTGTTGTATTTAATAGCGTATTAGAAGGAATAGACATTTAAAAATGTTCATTAAAAAAAAAAATAGTCGGTATGAATTAAATTACGACAACAGATGGCAGCACCAAAAATATTTTAAATTAAAATAAAACATATATTCTATGTTTTATTGGGTATTCAATTTAGTTTTAATATAATCTAAGCATAGCATTTTATCTATGAGAAAATATTTTGCAACTGTTTGAGCAGAATTTCGGCGAAATATGTGTGCCGCGAAAGTTAACAAAGCGCGGATAGGGCAGAAAATTTACTGACGCTCACCCTTAAATTGAATAAATGGGACTACAATTTTTAAATAAAGGTCAATTATGCAGTCATCTTATTTTGTACATGACTAAAAAAATCAAAGAATTTATTAAATTGAAGTTTTAAACTGTATTTAAAAAATGCTATAAATATGCATAAACTTTTTATTATATACTATTAATTAAAATTAAGAATAAAGCAGATTTACCGTGAATATGAAATATATATATATTGCGCTGTTAATGTATGTGAACAATTTACTTAAAGACTGGTTGATTCATTTAATTTAATTTCATTGTTCTGGGAGATTCTGTATAAGCAATCTTGTTAATGAGCTGTAAAATACGATATTTCGTTTCTAGCTTTCAATAATGGTGGTTTTGTTTTAAAAAACCAAAATATAATTATAAAGCAGCATTAAATAAGAAGTATACACTGCCAAACTCTGTATTAACAAATTACTCAGTTCGGTCCACAGTTCTAAAAAGATGATCTAAAGGAATTTACTCCGAATGAATGAATAAAACTAGTGAACCTTTTCAGGTAACTTAATTTGGGTTTTTGCATATGTATTTATAACTCATGTTTTTGAGTTTCTTCCGAAACAGAGAAAAAAGACATTTTTTCCCACACTGGAAGAAACTTACCAACCTTGATTATAGGCACAAGCCTACTGAGGTGGGGGACATAGGACACAGTGATCTATGCACCCTGTTTTATTTCTGTTATTCTGATTTCAGTAAACTTGATGTGTATGGCTAGTTACAGAATTTCTAAGAAATATCCCCAAGCATGGAAAATCACTCAAGAAGGTTATAGGTACAAGCTTGCTGAAAGAAAGTAGGACACTATGGCCTTTGTACTGTCTTTTAGTTTCTAATCATTTTAATTTCAGCAAACCTGGTTTGTGTGCTAGATATTACTTCATTCAAAACTAATTTGATATTACATCTATCTGGTATGAAATCAAATAATATACTATGAGATATTAAGTGCAGTATAAGGAAAATTATTACAGATATTAAACGAAAATATTTTTCAAAAAGCAAAATTATCTGTCGATCAAAGGTTTGCAACCTGTTGCTCATGAGTACCAAAGTGCTCATGCACTTAGTGATCATTTCAGTCATGTAAAAGTGCTTGCAAATAATTCAATTTGGCAATAATTTCAAAATCTGATTTATGAAAACAGTATATTAAATATTGTACTGTTTAATTACATAAATTAACTAATTACTTTCCTTATATACATAATGTATAAGGAAAGTATTGTGACGGGGTCGAAAATTCGAATTCGAGTTTTCGACGGGAGAGCACGTTTCAAACATCCCTGTTCACGAATCAAACATTTTTGAAGTGATGTCTGTGTGTGTGTGTGTGAAAGTATGTGTGTGTGTGTGTGTGTGTGTGTGTGTGAAAGTATGTGTGTGTGTGTGTGTCAGTGAGACTGTGGAGACGATAACTGACGAACGAATGGACCGATTCGAACCAAATTTGGTACAAAAATCACAATCCGTAAACACTGGAAGCCTATTGTTTTTATACGTAATCGAATGTTCTGAACCCCCCTAAATTTTCGAATGAAATTTTGAAAAAATCGTCAAAAAATCAAAACCGCTGATAAAGTTACGCAAATAGACATTTCTTATGTAATTTTTCATTAGAAAACGATTGGCATAAATTTTAGAACGCTAATATGAACCGTTCTCGAGATATTGTACATTTTTCAAAAAAATTATGAAAAAGTCACATAAAAAAAATAAATTCCTATTGAGAAACATGTTCACTTTTCATATGTAATATCATGCGATAAATTGGGTGACATCATTCTCGTGGATCTAGCTCGTTCCATTCATGAAAAAATATACTTTGAATAATACTTTTGTATTTGAACGCCAATAGTCATTTATCTGCTGTAAGAATAACTTTTTTCTTAGTGCATAACGCTTGGCGAGATTTTGGCGACGAATTTGGCGCAATGTCGCCAACTTGGCGACTTTTTTGAAATGTTGCCAAATTAATGAAAATCTCGCCAAATGGATAAAAATGATGCTAAATCAATGAAAATTACGACTAATTGTCGAAAATTCAATATCTTGGAAAGAATATTACTATCTACTATAAGAAAAACCTATTTTTTTACTGTAAAAGTAGTAAATTCATTACATTATATAAGGAAAGTCATGTGTTGCCCACATCAGATTTTTTTTAATTTATTGCTATCTGTAATTGCAGCAAAATCGTATGGTTTTATGCTCCCACATGTGTTAGAACAAAAATTAAATAGATTCTCCCGTTGACCGATAATATACGTTTTTAACACTTTACAACAAAGTTGAAAAGTGTTTATGACTTTGTTCATTCTGTCTGTCTGTCTGTCCGTTAGCACGATAACTGCCGTAAAAATGACTTAATCAAAATGAAATTTTAGTATGTTGTTCAGACGGTCTGTAGGACCTATGGGAATATAAATGAAAAATATCACCCAATCAGTTTTGGATTGAACCCGGGTTGAAAAAATGAAATACATTGAGCCCTATGGGGCCTAATTTTTTCAAACATTTTTTAAGCGGATTTAAAATTCACAAATTGCTTCGAAAATTTTAGGTAATATTCAAATTGTTCCATAAAATATATAAAAAAAAATTCAGCGAAATATATTCAGCAGTTTTTTAAATAAGAATTAAAATAATAATAACCCTCTTATATGAAGCGATCACGTGACCATGATATGAAAAGATCACGTGACCCAGTTCAAAATGATATATGGCATCCATCTTGTCTCAAAATCGTGATGTTTAAAGTTCTTTTTAATTCATATTGAGTGTTGTTGAAGACCCAGACCGTCCGACTCGTCCAGAGGACTAAGAGCAACTATTTGGACGGCCGGATATTGAGTGTTGTATCCGTCCTAAAACTACTTTATTTTTGCTTAAATTCTATGCATCTACATACTGAAACAACGTAATTACAATATATTTGAGTTTAAATACTCATCCAAATTTGATTATTTCTACAACGAAGCCTATTTTTCACCTATGTAAAATGTAAACAGCAAAATATGTAGAATGAGTTGCATTACAATTGCTGTATTTCTTTAATACAATATCATTTAGTTCATGGAGTCTGCATAGATGATATGAACGAAATAATCAATGATTTTAAAAAGAGAAGGACGATTTTTTTCGATGAAGTTTTACGCATAGTGTTTAATTACTTGTAGCTCCATGGTCTTAATTTTTAAATTAAATAAATTATTATATAGTATTGTGATGAATGACATGAATGGGAAATTATTTATGAATGAAATGTTGCTTTTATAGAGAGAGCCAGGCGTGTTATTTTTTCTATGACGTCATTTGAATGAATTTCAGTTGTTTTCGATGAAGTTTTCAAATATAATAAATTATCGTAGTATTATGATAATTCTAAAATTATTACCGAGGAATGTATCACATTTTAGAGAAGTTTAAACCAGGCAATTTATATTTCAATGCCGTCATTTGAATGTAGTTCATTTTTTTTCGATGAAGGTTTAAGTTTTCAAATATAATAAATTAATGTAGTATTGTGATAAGTTTTAAAATATTACCGAGGAATGTATTGCATTTTAGACATGTTTAAATAAAATTGCATTGAAGTTGGAAAGTGTTTCATAATCAATGTTTTAAGCATGATTGATCTTTCTTGTTCTAACTCAATTATTAATTATGTATGAGCATTCAAATCTATACAAATTCTGTAGTTTAATCTAATTGGTCATTTTAAGCTACCATACATTTTCAAACGAATATTCAAAATAATCATTTTATCCTCGGACTAAGATAAAGAAATTACAGTAAATAATATATCTGATGTACAATGGAATATCTTTAAATGAAAGCTTTTGCTATTATAGTATACTTCAGGTATTTCTAAACATTTAAAAATCAGAATTTAGTAGCAATTTAGTTCATTTTATTAAAAGATTGTAAAAAAAATTTGAAAATTTTTAAATGTATAGATTTACCAGGTATATATATATATTATCAAACATTTTCAAAATTAATACTGCTATGTTGGTGCACATGGTGAAAATATTTAGCTGTGCTAGTGCTTCCTGGAGGAATTTAGTGCTCCATGCTGTCAAAAGGTTGCAGATTGCTGATGTAGATTGTACATGTCAAAAAGCGAGAAGTTACTGAAATAATGATGAACAACAATCTACCCATCAAGAGAAATAAGAGCAACATATCTAAGTACAAATAAAATAATGTCGCATACGGCTGTTTCGAGGATACGTTGAATCCCCTTTGTCAGTGCAAGAGACGATGGGGATCCAATGTATCAATATCACAAAGGATAGAAAAATTCTTTTAAAATGTTAAATATATGAGAAATGCTATAAATTAAACCACAATGTTGTAGCCCTATGTGATTATGATTCTTAGGACACAGAATTCATTGAGGCCCTCATAACATCCAATTCTTGGATACAACAAAAATATGTATAAAGGTAATGTTACAAAAAATTTAAAGACAGACAACCCTTGAATAACACAGTACTTGAATTACACGAAAATTAGTATAATATGGTCAAAAATAGAACCCACCTTCTTCAATTACACGTTTTTTAAAGTTTCCTCTATAATAATTTGAAGAATTATTTTTCGCATTTGATGTAAATGTTGTAGTTAATAACATACAAGTACTCAGCAGTCAGTGTCATTATTTACTGTTATCAATGGTAACCTCATTTGATTACAGGTTATCAGTAGGACCAAAGTGAAATTTATTTAGTACAAATTTAAGTGCAAAGTTGTTTAAAAATATAAAAATTTGAGTATAGTTAGGAAATACAGAAACACCGTTTTCTAGCACCAATGACCTGTCAACAATGAGCAATAAAAGTTTTTCCTGTTATGAGAACCTTCTACCCATTAGAAAAAAGATAATTCACCTTTTGGATGATGACAGTGCTGAAGAATAATTAAAGAAACATAACATTATGTAAATATGGGTAGGTAATAAAAATTGTTTCCCATTAGAATCGCTTAATTTAAAATAAACATTTGGAACTGAATGTCCATTTATACAGGGTGCCCACTTATATCCGTTACACCCACCTTAACTTCTAAACGGTGACAGCTTTGGCCATAAAGTTGGTGTCTAGGTATAGTAAAAAGGCTATGCGCTACTCGATGAGACAACTTACAATGCCATCTATCGGCAAATTTTAGAATTAGCGGTCCTATCTCGTAAACGGTGAAAGATACGTAAAAAAAGTCAATTAGAAAGTTGTAGAGCACTCTCGATTTAGTATGAAAAGATACCTTGCGCACATTAATATTCAAAACAGAATGCAAAAAATTAACATTTGTTTGGTCACGATTCCAAAAATTGTCATGTCATAAAGAGTGGAAGAAAGAAACTGAGACACTTCCCTGTCTTCAGGATCATTTATTTACAATAGCATATTGCTCAAAATGCTCTCCGTTAGCCACTATACACATTTGCACTCTGGACTGGATTTCTTGCTGCACATTGTGCAACATGGCAGGTGTTACGGATGCACAAGCATCAGTAATGTGTCGTCGAAGATCCTGCAATGTTGGCGGAGGGGTCGCATATACCTGCCTTTTTATGTGTCCCCGTAAGAAGTCCAATGGGGTCAAATCAGGTGAGCGCGGGGGCCACTCGACAGAACCACCATACCCTATGACTTGATTCTGGAATGTATCTATTAGGTACTGCTAAACGTTTGAAATCTTATGCGGAGGTGCCCCGTCATGTTGGAACCATACATTTAGCAGTTGATGCAATGGTAGATTCTCAACAAAGTAGGTTATTACATCCGGCAGAAGCTGCAAATACCGTTAACGCGCCCTCGTAATATGAACCTCTCATTAAAAATTCTGCACCAGCGGTGTTGATGTCGAAGTTCGACGACATGTCTCGGATTTTCCAGCGACCAGGTATGAACGTTCTGTCTATTAAACATTCCGTTCCTCGAAAAACATGCCTCATCCGTCCATATTATGTCTGCCAGGAATGTTAGGTGCACAGAATACTATATTCAGAAGGTTCACTCCCATAGGAACCTATGGCAACATTGTTAACATAGGATTTCGCATAGACATTAGCTTTCGAGGAGCCAACCATCGTAGCTACGACGTATAAAAAGCTCGACTGCTAGATTTGACGACTATCGCTCAATTGGCGATTTTATGTTAATGCGGCCAAAAAAAAAAAAAAAAAAATTACTGAACGGTACTTTTATAATTTTTTAAACTATAAACATGATCAGCATTTAAAAATACTTTTATCAGTAATATGTGTAAATTTAAATAAATAAACATAGATATATATTTAATTCATGCAATCATAAACTAAATAAAAAAATTGACGCATTGTATTACTGTAAATCATTATACACCAAAAATTACAAGCTAACATACCCAAAAGACTAAAATATTATATAATATTTCCAGCCCAAAAAGTATAGTAGCGTGTTGATTGTTAAATTGTTTAGTTCTTATTTTATTCCGGGATGCTGTTATTATATATATATATATATATATATTTAAATACACTAATATTCTCATACTAAATAGCAAATTTACATAAATGCATTATCAAAGGTGTCGATTTCAATCGTTAATTAGAAAGGGGGGGTTATTTTCCACATTACGTCAGTTAGTAAAAAGCATGTAAAATATATACACATTCAATATTATATTCAACTTTCTCTAGAAAAAGCTATCCAAATATCAATTTGTATTCATTTTATATAAATGAGGAAAAGGTTTTTTAACTAATAATGCCACTGCTTCTTAGAATTTAATCAAGTCGGCAGTGATAATACTGCACCAATTTCTTATGATGAACACGTGCATAGGATGAAATATGGGATGGATAGCAAATAATTCTTTTATTTAAATAAAAATAAATTACATACCTTGTAAACGTAATTCCTTTTTTTTTAGTAATCCATAAAAAATCAAATAATTCATTATAAAATCCAAAATAGCAGCGAAATTATGTTTACCACGTGTAAACATGCGATGATAGAACAACGTTCTTCCAAGTTCCAAGTGTTTCGTTTAGTGCCAAATAGGGTTATAATCGCAGAACGTCTTGGGGAAAATCGTCACAGACCATCGCCAAGCGTGCCAACCTTGAGATTTTGGTTGGCGGTTGAGGGCGCTGCGGTCGAGTGAAAAGTCTGTTTATATTAGTCTGTGGTTGGGTGGACCTCCAAGTTATTCATCACAAAGTTGCACCATGTTGAAGACCCAGACCGTCCGACTCGTCACCAAGGACTTGAGCATCTATTTGGACGGCCGGAAAGTTGCACCATGCGTAACGTTTCTCAGTATCTCTTGGCAACAATCACAGGTGTGGATCGGTATGGATGAGCACCTGATTCTGTTAGAAAAACTTCAATTGTAAACAAGCACATACGTGAATCAGTCGAGGTACCGTCTAAATCCAAAAATTACTTCGTTCTGATTGGCTAATCGCTTTCGGATCGCTTGTTAAAAAGTTTTACCCCCATGGTCTGTGTTAGAGATTAGCATACTCCGGAAGAAAAACATTTACTTTAACTTCAATGATACGGCACTATTTAAGCTAGTGTTTGTATCAGTTGAGCATCTTCGTGATATATCTTCATGATCGTGGTATGCTCCATGAGACAACTACATACAGAGACATTTGTATATTCTGATGTGGGCGTAAGGGACCTTCGGTCCCATGGTAACCCGAAAGTAAGCGGCTTGGCTCTTCATGATCACGTATGCATGTTCCGAAAACGTACCCGCTAGAACACATATATTGAAAGGGAGTATGGAAATGACTACTTTGTACGACTTCTCCTCCGTCCCACCCATATTGTGGGCGGGCCATTGTGACGTACAACCCAAAAGTCACTGCTCTATCCGTACATGTACATGCTATTTTCTTTACGCCATTATTTAGCAAGATATAATTTTTTAAACAATTTAAAGTTATCTGATGTATTTCAGAAAGAGGATTTTCATAAATTCCCATGTATGTGTTCTAAAACACGGAGATTTAATTTTTTGGGTTTTTTTTCGTCGTATTACGGATGGATATCTTTTTCTATTTACGTATGTGTAATTATCGAAACTCATTCAAACTACGATTCGTATTAATTTGAGCACATAGTGTAATACTTTGTGGTATTACACTATGTGCTCAAAATATTTGAAATATTTCAGCGAGCTGGGTGTTTTTCTTTGGATTAGGCGGGTTTTAAAACATCTGATTCATTGTAAACTTATCTTCGCATTTTTAAAATCATTTTAATCATCAGTATTATTTTGTGTTGAATTCGAGTTGCTATTACTTTCAAGTTTTCTACGACATATTTAAAGCTTGCAAACATGAATGTCAAATATTTTTATTCTGTGCTTAATGCTTTCTTGCTACAATTACAAATGACAATTAGTAAATACTACTGCATGATTCATGTATGTAGTTACAATATTTCACAACTGCCTAACATTTCACCAGAGTTGGGTAGTATTGAAAATACATGTATTTGAAATACATTTTCGAAATACATTTTTATTTTGTATTTTAAACTGAGAAACTTAAAAGTATTTTGGTAATGTATCGAAAATACATTTTCAGAGTACTTTGTATTTTCAAAATACATTTCTGCAGGTTTCAAACTACTGTGTTTAAACCCCAGATGAATGATTCGCAAAAGAGGAAACGGCTAATGTGTATTCTGTCTAGTCATTGAATGCATTTCTAGGTGTCAATCTAAACAGCCTTTTGCAATCTGTTGCCGAATCAATGAAATGTTTAGTATCTGTGGTGGATTCTGAAAAGTATAGTTTCTGCAATAAACTTTACTTTCATATAGGAATCATACAATGATGCTGTTTGGTAGATGTCTCTTTCCTGTCTATATAAAGAAAAGGGGCATTCTTTGTGAAAACAGAAACACGGGCAATTCCAGCTCTGCTACGCATTGTATATATTTTTTAAGTAAATTAAAGAGATGTAAGGCAGTTAGTTATTGCAAAAATGTGAGAAAAGATGGAAAAAACTGCCGCACATGATGCAAATGTATTTTGGGAAGTATTAGATGAAAAATCTTTCAAAGTTATATCATAATAATGGAATAGTAAGGCGGAATGCCAATTATGCAAACCAAAATGTACGGTTATAAATAGGACTTTCGAAGCCACAACAAATTTTAAACTAAAGGTAAGATTTTGGTTTTATGTGGGAGTCCCTCGATTTAACGAGTATGTATGCTAGGCCCTTAGCATTTGTTTAAATGAGGTAGTACTATATTATGTAATAAGTTTTATTGCTGGTAAACATTTGCTATACTATATTTTTTCAGAAAAATGCTTCCTTGAAACATCTCTTTCTTGAGATTTGCTATAGAAAGCTCAGATGATGACTGATTTGAAGTTAAAATCACATTTCGAAGGGGTTGGAGGTTCACTATGGATTTCTATCCCCTCCCCCTTCTAGTTCTTTTTTTATTTCCAATTCAAAAATTATCATTTTGCTTGAAATGTCTATATCTCAAAATTGGCTGTAGATAGAGCTTAGATGATAACTGATGATATGGATTCTGCATCAAATTCTAGAGGGTGTAGGGTGGTTCACTGAGAATTTGCACTTCCGGTTTCATTTCCACATCTGGTTCAAACATTTTCCATAAAACATCTAGTTTTCAGAATTGGTTATAGATAGGGATAACAACTGATATGGATTAAGCATCAAATTCCGGAGCAGAACGGGGATTTACTAAGGATATCCACCTCCAGTTCTTTTCCACTTCCGGTTAAAAAATGTTTTTTGACACTTTATTTCTTAAGATTGGTTATAGATAGAACTGAGATAGTGACGTATGAATTCAGCATTAAATTCGGGAGATGGTTGGGGATATACTAAAGATTTCTATTTCTGTTTTTGTTTTCATTTCTTTTTAGTTTTATTTATTTTTATTTATTTTTTTTCACTTTCGATTCAAAACAATTTCCTTGAAACATCTATTTCTAAGGTCTGGCTATAGATAGAGCTTAGATGATGAATATGGATTCAGCGTCGGGGGGATTCACTAAGAGTTTTGATTTTCAATTTTGGAGATGTCGCTATCAGTTTTCCTGAAAATTCGTATGACTGTAAGAAATATGTATGCAAAAGAGAATTAAAATGCTTAATAGTTACGTCAAAAATGAAATATACCAACCATTTGTCACCATATGATGATATCTTCATAAATTTCTTGTTTATTATTACATCATTGTCTGTTACATAAAATGTGTTCTCCCATAGATTCATTTATTATTTTCCTTATATAGTACATAGTGCAATGTATGAGAAAAGTATTGTGACGGGGTCAAAAATTCGAATTTGAGTTTTCGACGGGAGAGCAAGTTTCAAGCATCCTTGAACACGAATAGTCCGGTCAGTAGATACATTGTACCTTGCAAAAGGTGGAGTAGAAGATTTTTTTTTTGCATTTGTATATATTGATGCCAACATGAAAAAACTAAGTTATCCAACATGGCCGATCCCGGGAGAACTTTTGGCGGCCGAAAAACAACGAAATTTTATGACTTTTTTTGGTTTTTTCAAAATATCTCAGAAACGATCAACTTTTGCGATTTTTTCTCAATATAAAATTTAAATATAATTAAATTTCCTACAATTTTTACTATTATAACTATTTTATAGCACGAATAGTAAGCGCACTACAGCTTCTTAAAAATTTGACATTTTTTCTTAGTAAAAAAACGCATTAACACCCCTTGCCCACCTGACCCCGCAGTCACAATTCTCCCCCTCACATTTCGCAGACGACTCGATCAGACCCCAATAACAGCACATGTTCGTATTGTACAACTGCAACATATATTATACTTCACAATACATTTTATTCTGATGTTCTACCTACACAGAAGCGATATTTGAATGTGAATGAATAAATATGGGGGTGATAATAAGCGAAATAATAATAAAGCATTAATAAGCAAAAATTCATGACGTGTGTGTTGTAATTCAACTAATTTTCTAGGTATAATGCATTAACATAATGAATAATAATACCAATGCACCAAATTAAATTTAAATAATCTCCACAAATGGCCAAATTTGTTTGAAGTACAAAAACAAATAATTATCTTCAAAAATATAATTTGCAGAAATTTAACATTTATATACAAATTACAAGAAGATTCATACAGGTTAGAAACAATTAAACAAAAGGAAATTAATAAGTAAAACTGAAAACATACATATTTGTCTTCTTCGAAGACGTTTTGAAGATGTGTGTTCTTCTTCGGGTTCAACAACCGTCGGAGGTGGAAGGAAGTTGCCATCCTCAAGTTGTTCATTCACGTGTTGCAGTGGTTCCAAGAGCTAGATACACTCTTTTAGATTATACACTTTTTTTTATTCTTTACATTTATCTGTATTTAATACCATATGTCTGGCGCAGCTTATCCTCTTTGGATCTTGTGCCAAAAATCTTTAATCAACCAACCAACCAATCCAAGAGCTAGTGGAGTAAGTCATCTTCCTCTTCAGTATCATCCAAAGATGAAATTGGTACAACATTGTCCCACCCCATGTCACTGCAGTGCTTGCACTTGTTGGAGCATTTCAAACCTGCCTTGCGACAAGAGCAGGGTCCACTATACCCTTTTTTGCAAGCGCAAGACACACTCTTCAGAAGATTCTCAGAAGCTGAATTTCTTTTTGTGTCAACAGGCAATAGACCTTCCATGCTGCACGCCAATCCCATTCCTCCGGGTTGGTGCCATTGCCTAACCAGCTTTGAACTTGGTAGTAGCACCTGTAGGAATGGTAGTTTGCAGCATCGCACGTAGGTGGTAGTCGTGCGAGATTTATTTTTCTGTTGGAGACTGATTTTGCAAACAGATTAAATCGCAAAGCATTCAAGGATTGGTCGGAATGGATGTCGCCTGTGTATAATGTTTTCAGAATTTCTTCTCCAGCTGCAGCCATGTCATCGTGACTGCTGCGTGGATCCATGAATGTTTTAGTGACTTTCTTCACTTCAGGCGATTTGTTGACAATCTTGCACAATTTAATTCTGCCTTGACTAAAGATGGCTGATGTGGAATCACATCCACTAAATGCATGGATGAACAGGATATTGCTTGAGTCAAACTTAAATGATATAGTTGAAAATAACACATTGCCAGCATTCCCTCTCCTAGGCTTAAGAAAGAATAAGTTGCTGAATGACTGGCCTAACCCTGTCATCAGAACTAGCAGATCAATATCCTCCCCAACTACGATCCCATTTTCAAGTTCTTTTGCCTTCAAAATGGCAGTGTTGACGATCAGTAAGTCAGCGTCCTCTTGAGCATGCTTGACTTCAATATCACACTCTTCAAAATTGGCTTTCAGAAGTTCGATCAGACGACTCTTGTTTTGATTATTTGCCAAAAATTTTTCTTGGGCGACTTGGTTGATCGTATTCGCTTCAAAGATTACTTCAGGGGAATGGTGCATCCTCATACGCCGCAATCGCTCAGATCTTTTGGTGCCAGTACGTGCAGGATACCCATCGAATACAACCACAACTCGCGATCCATAATGTTTCTTAAGAAATGAAGAATAATGCTTAGTTATGGTAGCAAAGTAAGCATTTTGAGGCCAAATAACTTTGTGTAGGAGGTATCCTCCATCTATAACAGCAAACTGTTTCTTCCCTGCAATTTCTTTGCAATCGGCAGGGGTGAAAGCCATGTATAATGAAGATTTTGTATCTTTCCGTATGCCTTCTTCGGAGAAAAGTGATATCGGGTAGGGTGCAAGTTCATAAGTAAAAAACATTTTTAAGTCTTCATCAGACTGTTTCGAAAGACACAATCTTTGGAAAAGTGTCAGCGGATCAATAGCAATTACTTTGAGGGTTCCTGCTTTAATACTGCTGACAACCGATGCAAGAGTTACAACCTTGTCTTTCCTCTGGAAGGTCACATTTTTAAAATTTCCATGAGCGACCATTTTCATAACCCTTTCCATGCCAACCTCTTGAGCCAAATGACAGTTTACATCTGCTCCTCCAACAATACCACTGCTTAATGACATTACGGCATCAATGTCTGAAAAGGGGGGATGTTGAGAAAGCAACTCTCGCAGTCTAATTGAGTCACTTCTGTCTCTGTCGATACGAGAACTTCGCATGTCCACATGCTGCTCTGATGTTTCATAATGTACATCACAGAAATGTTCAATTTCATCACAAACATTTTGCATAATTATCATTGCCAAAGTCCATTTTGCCAAAACACCGTCTGAAAATCCTCTCCCACGTGTGACCCCTTCACAGGCTTTCATATTCCTCATAAGTGTCTGTTCAATGGTCTGGTCAAACGAAATTCCACACTAGTACTTATTGGAGCGTCTTATGGTGAACTTCCCTTTAGTGGAGAAGTCGTGAATTTCAGTTGGGTCCATTAATTGTTCTAGTTTCAACATGTCTTGAAGGTAGAGATGCGTACTTTTGGCGTATAAGAAATGGCCAGCTGCATGGAAAAATGGTAGTGCTTTTTGAATGGAGTCAAGATGAAGCTTCCAGTTGCCTGTACGCTCAGCCTCGGTGAACTGTTTGAGGAGTGTTATCATACGAAAATATTGAACCCATAATTTTGCTGTGGGTCCCTTACATTCGAGCACACACAAGGCTTGTCTAAATTTTGCAGCAATACCCAATAGACAGGCATTATTGGTGCAGGTTGTGAGTAATATGGCTTATCTCGCTTTCAGCTGTGAAGCAGCCGCCATTCCTCAAGGCCACCCCCAACTAGCGACGTTTCCCCTCTCCCTCCCCATCCTCCGACACCTTTTCATGCATCCAATATTTTACGCATCAACAATATAAGCAAAAGAAGTGTTGTGCATTTGGAGGAGAAGTAAATAGAAATTAAGAGTAAAATAAAACCGATTTTTATTTTGAGTTTTATCAAATTGAGAAAAAAATGTTAACTTTCAAAAATCTGTAGCGCACTTACTATTCGTGTTATAAAAAAGTTGTAATTGTAAAAATTGTAGGAAATTTAATTATCTTTAAATTTTATATTGAGAAAGAATCGCAAAAGTCGATCGTTTCTGAGATATTTCGAAAAAATCAAAAAAACTCGCAAAATTTCATAGTTTTTTGGTTGCCAAAATTTCCCCCTAGGTCGGCCATGTTGGATAACTTGGTTTTTTCATGTTGGCAGCAATACATACAAATACAAAAAATAAAATCTTCTACTCCACCTTTTGCAAGGCAAGCCCCTTTTTCCATACCTACTGACTGTACTAGAATCAGACATTTTTGAGATATCTCTTTCTCTCCCCCTCTGTGTGTATGTGTGTGGAGACGATATCTCACGAACCAATAGAGCGATTTAAAAAAAAATTGGAACAAAAATTACAATCCATGAATACTGGAAGCATATTGTTTTTAAACGCAATCGAATGTTCAGAACTCTCCAAAATTTTCAAATGAAATTTTGAAAAAATCATACCCTTTAATAAAGTTACTTAAATAGTCACGTCT
This sequence comes from Amaurobius ferox, assembly GCA_951213105.1. Taxonomy (NCBI): domain Eukaryota; kingdom Metazoa; phylum Arthropoda; class Arachnida; order Araneae; family Amaurobiidae; genus Amaurobius; species Amaurobius ferox. The sequence goes on from OX578153.1 coordinate 1,427,315, forward strand.
TATGTACTTTTTCATTAGTAAACGATTGATACAAACTTTAGAATGCTAGTATGAACAGTTCTCGAGATTTTGCACATTTTTCAAATAAATTTATCAAAAAATCACGTAAAATAAAAAAAAAAATATTAACAATTGTAAAATATGTTCACTTTTCATGTTATATCATTCGATAAATTTGTTGACATTCTCATGGATCTAGCTCGTTCCATGCATAAGAAAAGATTCTTTGCAGAATACTTTTGCAGTTGGATGCCAATAGTCATTTATTTGCTATAAGAATAAATGATTTCTCAGTCCATAATGCTTAGCGAGATTTTAGCAAAGAATCTGCGGCATGTCACCAACTTGATGACATTTTAAAATATTGCCATATTAAAGAAAATGTTGCTAAATTGATAAAAATGATGCTAAATCAATGAAAATGATGACTAATTGATGAATATTCAATGTCTTGGAAAGAATATATGAAACTACAAGTACTATAAGAATAAACCATATTTTCGTCCGTAACGTTTGGATATGACTTTGGTGATGAATTTTTCGAAATATATCTAACTTGGTGACTTTTTAAATGTTGCCAAATTGATGAAAATGTCTCCCAATTGATATAAATTATTCGTCAAATTGATGAAACTGATACTGAATCAATGAAATAACAACTGATTGATAAAAGTTCAATATCTTGGTAAAAACATAAGAATACACTACAAGAATAACCCATTTCTCCACTGTCCATCCGTAAAGCTTGACGAGAAATTTAGTGGGACATCGCCAACTTGGCAACTATAGTGCTAAATTAACGAAAATATCACCAATTGATAAAAATGATGCCAAATGATAATAATGTTTAGCAAATTCTGATTTCCGTCATATGATGGGCATACATTCTAATATAGAAGAAATACTCTTATCTCCGTTTGTCTGTAACAATTGGTGATGTATTTGGCAAACTTGGTGGATAATGTAGTGTAAAGTATCACCCACTTGGCCATATTTCACTCCAGATTGATGAAAATTTCGCCAAAATTACAAAAATGAATCTAAATTAGTGAAAATGATGCCTAATTGATGAATTAATTATTAAAATATTTTAATACATGGACTATATCGTTTATTGAGGGTGCTATCAATATTGATAATTGTTAATTTAGAGTTGTGTAAAATATAAGTTAATTAAGTACTTTGAAATAGTATTACATGTTGTCATCCGGAAAATCGCCAAATGTACAATTCAACGCTAAAAACACAGTACCATCGATCTTATAGTTCTTCCGAAAGATACAGTCCCTGTGGATACTGCCCCATTGGGTTCTGGCCTAAATTGAATGGCACTTCCCGGCCATTTAAGCATATACCTTACACTTTCGGGTAGGTCAGATGGTCTGAGTAAGAAAAAATGAAGGTTCCCAGGCCCCTATGCAAAGTATTCTTTTGCCTTACCTATCAGTGCCTCTGTACTAGGCTGCGGTTTGAGAGGTATGTAATACTGTATTAAGTAATGTTTCGGTAATAACTGAATTACAATTAAAATAAATTAATGATATCTACAATTTATTGAAGTGAAATCCGGTTTTGTAATACCAACATTATATGCAGGAAAACAAAATACAAGGAAACTCCATTTTAATGAGAATATAAAAATCAAAAATTTAATCAAGAACAATTTCAAATATATATTCGCATATTACATTCAAGATTGATTTGGTTTCCATAAGAATTTTTTACCTTGACCTTAATACATAGACTTGTAAAATTCTTTATTATAAACAACTATGCTACTTCTAATTTATACAAAAAAATGAAGCAAATAATAAATAAATATCAAAGAATGTAAGGTGAAATTGAATAAATTAAAACATCAGGATATTTGAAGTCAAATTTCCTATTAACTATTAAGAAAACAGCCACGTCCTTATAGCTTAGACATGTCTATCAAAGACTTGCTGTAGCTCGAGTATAAATTGTGTGCATATTTTCTTTAAGTTCCATTTCCAATGGAATATCATCTGATGCCGGTAGACAGAGAGAGATTCGTCACTCCTGAAAATCCCGCTTGACGCTTAGCTTTACTAGACAAAGTACACATACTTTGTTTATTTACAAATTATTTGGATAGATGTTATCTCCCTTGTCAGCCATAAACCCAAAATAAATAAAATATTTCTACAAAATTAACTCTTTATAAAAACTTAAAACAAAATTGTAACATGTTACATGTATAAACGAACAAGGTTACAGAATTGATTTTTAAATGAAATTATAAAATCAGTGTTGTGCAGCGATATTTTGCATTAGGCAAACACAACATTTAATTCTGGTATATAAAAACGACAGAAAAAATATATTGCAGTCAACCCTTCTATATCGTGGTACTCTCATAATGCGGATTCTATATAACGTGGAGCAAAAACTGTGACAGCCCTGTCATAAGGCAATATTCATAAAACGCGATAGTCTTATAAAGCGGTTTCTCTATAATACCACTCAGTTTAAGCAGTCTCCCTACAGGATTTTTTCTATTACACTTTTGCAGTTTGAAATAATGGGGAATTTCTCTGATTTTTCATCCACGTACATCACCATATTTCAATTTCAGTTATCAGGGAAATCCTCTGTAAAATAAATTAATAAATTCACCTCAAATGCATTGGTAGACGAAATATGGGTAAAGAATGGATTTCAAATTTCAATTTAAGTGATGTGAAAAGAGGACTGACTGGGTTTGGGTATACAATTAGAAAATTACCTTATTGAAAATGATCCTTCATCAGTGCGAAGTGAAACGTTTAAAAGATAATTGCAAAATTGTTTAGCTCCTTTTAGGGAGATTTTGGTAGAGTTACAAATTAAAACTACGTTTGAAAACGAAAATGAAGATATGCAAAGTGAAAAGGACATTAAAAGAATTAGGCCACTAATATTTAAAAGCGATGATGAATATTAATAGAATTTTTGTTGGAAAAAGTTATTAAGTTTATATTTCACATTGTTTTTTAATTTTCTTATAAAGTCTTAATAAAATAATTCAAAATATGTAAAATAGTTTTTCCTTACTTTTGTATCTATAAACTTATATTTCATAACCATATTCACCATAACATGCTACTCTAAAAATACAATTTTATATAACGTTGAATGAATCAGTTTGATTTATATGTTCTGAGTTCCACTTAATGCGGTTTTCGTATAACACAGTACGAATTGTTCTGAGTTTCTTATAACACAGTATGCTGTTTCCATATAACATGGTACGAATTAATCTGATGTGCACTAATCTGTGTTTCTTAATATAAAGCGGTATGAATTAACACTAGAACGACGGAAGCGGTCATTTTGACCGCATAACTATTTTGAGAAACGATTCCTCCAAAACAACTAATCCCAGCCCATTGAAATTTTACGACTTTTCTTATTTTCTTTGCAAAAAATGTGTCGAAGAAACATCCTAAATTTTGTAACTATGATGTTTTGGTTATGAATTAAAGGTTATGGCGGTCAAATTGACCGCTGCCCGTCGTTCTAGATAGTTCAAAATATCAGTCATTTTAGTGTTAATCACATTTGGGACGGTTGACTGTACTGTTGAACCTATTTGTACATGAATTCCAATCTTCTACTTTTTCTACAAACGCATTAATGACATTTTCGTGGAAATTAAGAGTTCTTATTTCTCAAATTTGAAGAAAACTTTTTAAGATACAACAAAAAAGTGTATCTTTGCTATTGTTAATTACGATTAATTTGAGTTTGGTCACCAATGACCTATCATCAATCACCGTTTCACAAATTGTGCTGAAACATTATAGTAAAAATTTTTTATTTTTTTTTAAACTGATGTAAGGTAAGCAATGGTTGCATTGCTTCTATGGACTGCATACCACTGGACAAAATCTAACTGAAAATGATAATATTTGGGAGACAATGGAAGAGTTTCTACAATTATAACAGGTGACCACCAGTCATGACCAGAGAGTTCAAAAACTTTTTCATAACCACTGTCATTTAATAACGTGTTTCAGTCACAGAATAGTTATAATCAGAATTATCGAGGATTTTCTCAATCAATGTTATGTAGTCATATGATACACAGAACACGTGTTTTGCTTGCAATGCTGTCTAGAATCGTGCTGAATAACCATGCTGTTTTTCCTGTGGTGAGTGACTTGATAACTGATAAATAATTCTTATCGGAGATAACCATTCAGTTAATTTTTCAAACATGCCCTTGTTATGTACAAAAGTTATACAATAAAATAAATGCGCAACTCATTGATTCTTTCAAAACTGGATCAAGTTAGTCTTGCTTAACATAAATGATAACAGAAACTGAATATCACAGCAAAATTACTTACTTCTACAAAAGAAAGCTTGTTGAATGAAAGTTTGTCGAAAAGTACATACAAAATTAGTTAAAATATTTTTCTACATGTGTGTATGCCTGCATTGTGTAACTATTTATTACCATATATGGGATGGTTTGTGTGAAAAAATGGTAGTATGAATTAATATAAAGATTGGCAAATAATTGATCAGGTGCACATGCAATATAATTTTTACATATAGATATCTTTACAAATTCTTGGCCAGAAAAACAGTGGAAAGTATTACCGATATTTTATACAGAGTAAAAACTTCATTGTGTTCATCTAGCCTTTCCGATGTTTAGCAAAATATGCAGTCTTTTAGTGTGTCCTACTTTTATACACGATTGATAAGAATTTGATATTTTTGGAAATAATACTTGTATTTGATATAAAACAATCTTGAAATGATGTTAGATTATTGTTAAAAGGAAATCTGCGTTGTTATACATATTAAAATGTAACACTTACTTGATTGATACTTCGTTAAAATATTATATCCAGCAAAATAACCATAATAGCATTATAGCGATAGCGTAAAGAAAATAGGATGTACGGGAAGAGAAGTGACGTTTGGGTGCTACATCACAATGGCCCGCCCCCAATATGAGCGGGAAGAAGGTGGAGCCGTAGTAAGTAGGAATTTGGATACACCAAATCAATATATGCATAAGGTAGCCAAGCCAAGACGCTTGCTTACGGTCTTCCTGGGACCGAAGGTCCCTCACGGCCACATCGAATGTTTAAAAGTCCACTGTAGATGATTTTTTCAGTAAAAGCAATATGGAATAGCATTCATCTTCGAGAGGTTGCTGTGTAGGAGGCAGAGGCGACTGGTATGTCGCCTTCGTCTTGGAGTGGCTGCTGATGGCTGAGTGCTGAGCTGTGGCTGCAAGAGAGGGGGAGGGCGGGGCCAGGGATACGAGCGGGCCAATAGAAAATCATCAAGGTATTGGTATCCGTCACTCACATGTCCAGGCGTTACGTGGGCTTCGTCGCTCATCTCGGGAGCACTCATCATCACGTCCTACTAGCTCGAAGTCTAGACTCCGAATCTCCAACGAACTTTTAGAGCCCTAGCTATAAAAGAAACTCTATAGCGGGTACGTTTTCGTAACATGCAACCTATGCGTAAGGGAAGAGAACTTTCCAGTTCAGCTTACGACGTTGTGGTGTACGGAACTGTTCGTGCTCCGCTCCTGACCAGTGCCACATGGTGATTCTTACGTATTCTCATTTGTCAGTACATGCTTGAGCTGCCTTGTGCGCTCAACATGGCTGAGGATGGAGGACCATAAGTGCGGATGGAAAGTGTGTTAGGAAAGCCTTCTTTAAGACTAAAAGTCTAGTTAAAAGCAAAAAGATCAAGAGTGTTATCTAGAAAAAGTCATATGTCCCGGGGCATACACGTTCAAGCAACCGGAACTTCAAGCAAGCTGGTTGAAGTTCCTGCAACAGGAAACCCGCTACGAGACAGCAGCGACCTTCGAAAATGAATATCTAAAAACTCTGGATATCCCCAAAGATGTAATTCCTAGAGACTCTATCACCTGGAAGATAGTAACCTATTTCATCTGTTATGATTACGTCATTGCCAGACTTGAAGAGGAGGACGAGGACGCTGAATAAAGCCAAACCAAGATATTACAGAAAATCATCACAGGTAGTATTCTTGATGCTTCTGCGCTGCTGCAAAAACACTGATCCCCATACGTTAGTTAATCGCGATACGTATAATTTCATAAACGATATTAAAGAACTGGAAAAAAACACCGATGATGACTTGTATATAATTTTTAAAGACGAGATGTACAAGAAAATTGAGGGTTATGTTACCCCTAGTAATTGGAAGAAGCCAAAACTTTCGGCCCAACCTGAGCCAGAACCTGAGACTCAAAATAAATTTTCAGAACTTGAGAGTGAGGAAGCCACTATGGCTATTGAGCACCCCCCCCCCCCCCCAAGGATAGAGTCTCCTCCTTCTATGTGGACTCCTCAAGTGATTAGGGAGCCCTCATAGAGGAGCTTAATAGTATGCTTAAGTACAGGGCTTTCTTATGGGAAGGGTGATCCGAATCACTCCTGGGTCCGTTGAGAACTTTAGGAGTGTGCAAGCCCACTTGACCATTAAGAAGATCCCATTCCATGCCATCAATTTGAAACAGGAAAGGCCTAAACAGATAGTCTTTAAAGGACTGCCGTCCAATACCGATAGTGAAAAAGTAAAAACTGCCCTTGCTAGTGAAGGATTCAAAGTCATCAGAGTTGCTCAACTTAGAAATAGGAAAGATAGGAACCCCCTCCCCATTTTTCTGGTAGATCTCGAGCCTACAGAAGACTAGGCGAGGATCCATGAGATAAAAAGTATACTCTACATGCAGGTTAAAATTGAAACATTTAAAAGCAAAGGTTCAAAATGTGTTATAATTGCCAACTTTTCAACCATCACAGTGCTTAATGTACCCTCCCCCCTCGCTGTTTAAATTGTGGCGAAGACCAAATGTGAGAAATCGAGAGTTACCTGTAAAATGTTGCAACTGCGGCGGAAATCACTCCTACAATTTTAGGCATTGCCCCCAAAACCCCTGGAACCGTAAAAAGTTCCAGGCCGCTAAAAAACCCCTTCCAAATTCTAAATTGACCCCCCCCCCAAACCTTGGTGAGGAAAACTTCCCCTCCCTTCTAAAAGCATCCCCCCTGTTCAGGAAGTGCAGGCGAGTGCTGAGACGGTCTCAAGAAAAACCGGAAAGCACTCTGCCCAGGCACGACCTGACACAGGAATTGACCCCTCCCTAAGACCTCGAACGCATTTCTTGACTTCATTAAATTTTTTAAGGAGGTAGAAAAACGCTTCGATCTGAGTAACCTGCAGGACTTATTAAACAACATCCTTAAAATCATAACCTCTGAAGATAATCCCATGGCAAAATTTTTTGCATCATTAAAATGGTCGAAGATATCAGAAAACCCCAATCCCCCCCAGAATTAGTGTATTCAGGGCCAGCAGCAAGTTGATCAGAATACTTCCACCAGTACCACGTGCATCTTCTTCAGCACGTGCCATCGCCAGACCCTTTTCAGGACCCAACTGACGCCCCGCCCATCTGGGGTGCTCTTATGGACAGACCCACGACAACTCAGCTAATGTCACAGACAAAAATGTCAAAAGTAAAGAGGAAATCGAGGATTAAGACGCCTTCGGCGTCAGGTGCCTCATGACTTTTCGATATAACGGAGGGAAGAGAAGTGACGTTTGGGTTCTACGTCACAATGGCCCGCCCCCAGTATGGGCGGGTAGAAGATGGAACCGTAGTAAGTAGGAATTTGGATACACCAAATCAATATATGCGTAAAGTAGCCAAGCCAAGACTCTTACTTACGGTCTTTTTGGAACCGAAGGTCCCTCACGGCCACATCGAATGTATAAAAGTCCACTGTAGATGGTATTTTCAGTAAAACTCCTCTGAGAACTGCAGTATGCCAACCAAGTGCCTTAAGATGCCACCCAAGTGCTGAAGATCATTTCACACGGGACTGCCAGAGACCCAGGACGGAGAAGGCAACGTGTGCAAATTGCAATGGAGACCACCCGGCGAACTTCAGGCAATGCCCAAAGAACCCCTGGAATAGAGGAAAGGCACCGGGGTACACCCCACCCCACCCCAAAAAAACCAGATACCTCCCTGGAGGCAAAAGGCCCTCGGTTTAAACTCCCAGGCATCCCCTCAGGGCTCCTCGCACGCAGTGCCACAGAAAATAAGAACTCAACCGTCAGCACCTACCAGATCGGTGCAAGAGCAGGCCCCCAAATCATCGACCTCCAGAGAATTGACCCTGGAAGAAGTAAGAGTAGCTACAGCTGACATTAAAAGGAAATCGGAATTAGATAAAGCCAGACAGGCAAAGGATAGACTTGACAGAAAGGTCCAGGATTGGAAACAAACTAAACGAGTCAGCGATGAAGAGCTCGCGCAAACCCAGCTGTTAGTTAAAACTGGTGAAAAAAAGCACAAGACTATCGAGTTCCAAAAGGACACTAACAAAAAAGTGCAAACCGCGGCTGAGGATGAGGAAATGGAAGCTGAGACTGAACCGACTGATAAATCTGATGCTGCAAAGATGGATGATATACTCAACCTCATCAGAAGATTTATCAGTATGTTCAATTTGGACGATATAAAACATCTGTTGATGCAGTTCGCAGAGTTGGTACAAAAAAAGAGCGATCCAATGGTAATGGTCTTTGAGGCCCTTAAAATATTCGCGGATTTAAAAAGTAACAGTGAAAATCAAGCCCCTCATGGCTGGGTCCCAAAAAGAATCCTTTAAAATAATATTTTGGAATGCGAACGGCATATCTCCAAGAATAAATGAACTTAGGAACTATGTAAACGAAAATGACGTAGACGCCTTACTAATTCAGGAAACTAGAGTTAGAGAACATAAAAACAAAATATAGCTAACTACTATGGCTATCATAATCTTAGCTCATATACTAATGCTAGAACGCCCCATGGAGGAACAGCAATATACATTAAAAGAAATATTCCCCATTAGGAACTAAACAACATAAATCTTCAAGGTATAGAAAATCCTAGTAAAAAAATTAAAATTAATAATACTAGCCTGTTTATCCTAACCTCAACATATGTCAAAAATATGAGTGGAGTAAATGTAGCTGCGCAACTGGAACTGCTTTTCTCGCGACATCCAAACACGATAATCGCAGGTGACTTCAACGCACACCATCGACCGTAGGGCTGTAGGAGATCCAATTCACTCGGTACATAGATACACAGACTGCTGAACACGACAAACACCAACATTATTGCACCGTCGACACCAACCTGCTTCTTAAGCGCCAACGGCTCATTCATAGACTTTGTCCTAACAAGAAACATAGATTGCGCTCACACTATTAGTACACTGGATTAGTACCCCCACTCTTCGAGCCCCACTTAACAGTACCTGACATAATGAGTACGGCAGATATTGACTCTGCCACGCACACACTCACAACAGAAATCAAGAGAGTAATTGCCTCTACCACAACACATCGTGAGTCTCCAAAAATGCCCACACTTTCCCACCATGTCAAAAAATTAGTCAGGCAAAGAAATAGAATACGTAAGACAAGGCAGGGTAACAGAGACTCCGCCCCTAAAAGGGAGCTTAACAGACTCACGTGCAAAGTCAGGGATAAAATTGTCGCAGAAAAGCAGCAACAGTATAAAGAACTAATCGAATCCCTTAGCCCTTGAAGACGTATCGCTCTGGCAATTCGCAAAAAGACTCAGGAAACCTCAAATTAAGCTTCCGCCACTAATAGATGGCGCTAAAATCGCGTACTCAGACGAGGAAAAAGCCGAGGCGCTCGCAAGCCATTATGAAAAACAATTCCAACCAAACCACGATCAAACGTGTCAGGACACCCTAAGAATGGTTAGACAAACTTTAATTAACTTCAGTAATTCCCCAGTAACGGCTGAGATTAACCCAGCCACCCCGCTGGAGATAGTAGAAATTATCAAAAACCGTAAAAGCCCAGGGCACGACAATATCAGAAATATTGCGGTTAAAAATCTGCCCCTAAACGTAATATGTTACTTGACTATCTTAATAAATAAAATATTAAAACTAAACTATTTTCCCAAAGAATGGAAGGAAGCGATAATTATAACAATCCATAAGCCAGGTGAGGATGCCACAATTCCAGCCAACTACAGACCAATTAGCTTGCTACCGACACTTAGTAAAATTACTGAGAAAATAATTCTTAAGAGACTGAACACGCACCTTAGTGAGAATGACATTAACATTCCGGAGCAGTTTGGATTTCGGCCAAAGCACTCCACCACTCATCGATTGTTGAAAGTAGTAGAGTACATATCTTCTGGTCTCAATAACAAGACACCCACAGCTGCGACTTTTCTGGACATAAAAAAAGCCTTTGATAAAGTGTGGCACTGTGGATTAGCGTACAAATTGATCGCTTTAAAAGTCCCTGACGCTCTTGTCAAACTTTTAATCTCATACTTAAATAACAGACACTTTCAAGTCAGAGTAGGTGGTAACTTATCTACAACTAAGCATATTCTTTTACATCATCTTCTTTAACATATACCTGAACGACATCCCCAGGACTCCAAACACAGAGCTGGCACTCTATGCAGACGACAGTGCGATACTTGCAAAACACCCGTATGTCTCAGTAATGCACAGACAGCTACAACAACAGTTAGACCAACTCCAAACTTAGAAAAATGGCGGAAACCAGCTGGAAAAATAGCGAATAAAATTAAACTCCAATAAATGTCATTGGATTTATTTCTCGAGGAAACATAAACCTCCGCCTCCACTGTACATAAACAACCATGCCTTACGCGCCGAAAAATCTACGAAATACCTAGGTGTAACGATAGATTCCCACTTAACCTGGAAACAGCACGTAACGAACTTAATCTAAAAATCATATATAACTACAGGAGCCTTATACCCAATGATAGGAAACGGAAATCTCAGTCATCAAAACAAACTGCTAATTTATAAATCGGTCATCCGCCAGGGAATGCTGTATGCAGCACCCGTATGGGGATATGCCTGTAAAACTACAATAGACCTCCTAGAGACAAAACAAAACAAAATCCTACGGATTATCAGGAAAGCTCCCAGGTACTTAAGAAACTCGGTAATTAGGAATGACGTCAAAATAAAAGCTGTTAGAGCAGAAATCAAATAGCTAGCGCTTAAATTTTACAAAAATTTGTCATCCGTTCCAAATGAACTATTATGCAATCTGCATGACTATGATCATCGCAAGACCAAATCTCGTATGAGACCCCGCGCTGTTCTAAACATCGATACTCAAAATTAATAAAATCTCACCTCAAACATCTGATATTAAATAAAACTCGCGACTAATGTTTTATACAAAAAAATATTCTAAAGGCTAAACTGCCAAAATGCGAGGTAACCCTCAGATCTGCATCAACCCCCCAAACTGCTTAAACTCTAAATGTGCAACAAACTGCAAATAATAACAAGAAAGATCAATCATGCTTAAAGCATTGATTATGAAACACTTTCCAACTTCAATGCAATTTTATTTAAACATGTCTAAAATGCAATATATTCCTCGGTAATATTTTAAAACTTATCACAATACTACATTAATTTATTATATTTGAAACCTTAAACCTTCATAAAAAAAAATGAACTTCATTCAAATGACGGCATTAAAGTATAAATTGCCTGGTTTAAACATCTCTAAAATGTGATACATTCCTCGGTAATAATTTTAGAATTGTCATAATACTACGATAATTTAATATATTTGAAAACTTCATCGAAAACAACTGAAATCCATTCAAATGACGTCATAGAAAAAATAACACGCCTGGCTCTCTCTATAAAAGCAACATTTCATTCATAAATAATTCCCCCATTCATGTCATTCATCACAATACTATAATAATTTATTTTATTTAAAAATTAAGACCATGGATCTACAAGTAATTGAACTATATGCGTAAAACTTCATCAAAAAATATCGTCCTCCTCTTTCTAAAATCAATGAATATTTCATTCATATCAGCTAAGCAGACTCCATGGACTAAATGATTTTGTGTTAAAGAATTACAGCAATTCTAATTCAACTCATTCTACATGTTTTGCTGTTTACATTTTACATAGGTGAAAAATAGGCTTAGTTGTAGAAATAATCAAATTTGGGATGAGCATTTAAACACAAATATATTGTCATTGCGTTGTTTCAGTATGTAGATGCACAGAATTTAGGCAAAAATAAAGTAGTTTTAGGACGGATACAACACTCAATATGAATTAAAAAGAACTTTAAAAATCATGATTTTGAGACAAGATGGATGCCATATATCATTTTGAAGTATGTCACGTGATCGTTTCATATCATGGTCACGTGATCGCTTCATATAAGAGGTGTTATTAATATTTTAATTTTTATTTAAAAAACTACTGAATATATTACGTTGAATTTTTTTTTATATATTTTATGGAGCAATTTGAATATTGCCTAAAATTTTCGAAGCAATTTGTGAATTTTAAATCCGCTTAAAAAATGCTTGAAAAATTAGGTCCAATAGGGCTCAATGTATTTCATTTTTTCAACCCAGGTTCAATCCAAAACTAATTGGGTGATATTATTCATTTATGTTCCCATAGGTCCTACAGACCGTCTGAACAACATACTAAAATTTTATTTTGATTAAGTCATTTTTACGGCAGTTATCGTGCTAACGGACAGACAGACAGACAGACAGACAGAATGAACAAAGCCATAAACACTTTTCAACTTTGTTGTAAAGTGTTAAAAAGTAGTAAATAAAAACCTCGAACCTCCAATTAGGGTCACAGAATTAATGTCACAGTTTGACGATAAGAACCACATATTGAAACTGGAGAATAAAGGCGTTTTGCGCCAGGTGCTCTGTCCTGTACGACACTCTACGTTTTTCAGCGAAAGCAATATGGAATAGCATTCATCTTCGAGAGGTTGCTAATTCGTCGTTCAGAACAGAGCACCAAGCGCTTTTAATCTCCAGTCTCCAGATATGGTTCTTATCATCATACTGTGACATTAATTCATTAGCCCATAGTTGGAGGTTCGAGGTTTTTCATTTACTGTTTTTAACACTTTACAACAAAGTTGAAATGTGCTTATGATTTTGTTCATTCTGTCTGTCCGTTAGCACGATAACTGCCGTAAAAATGACTTCATCAAAATGAAATTTTAGTATGTTGTTCAGACGGTCTGTAGAACCTATGGAAATATAAATGAATAATATCACCCAATTAGTTTTGGATTGAACCCGGGTCGAAAAAATTAAATACATTGAGCCCTATGGGACCTAATTTTTCAAACATTTTTAAGCGGATTTAAAGTTCACAAATTGCTTCGAAAATTTTAGGTAATATTCAAATTGTTCCATAAAATATATAAAAAAAAATTCAGCGAAATATATTTAGTAGTTTTTTAAATAAAAATTAAAATAATAATTACACCTCTTATATGAAACGATCACGTGACCATGATATGAAACGATCACATGACCCACTTCAAAATGATATATGGCATCCATCTTGTTTCAAAATCGTGATTTTTTTAAGTTCTTTTTAATTCTTATTGAGTGTTGTATCCGTCCTAAAACTACTTTATTTTTGCTTAAATTCTGTGCATCTACATACTGAAACAACGCAATGACAATATATTTAAGTTTAAATGCTCATCTAAATTTGATTATTTCTACAACTAAGCCTATTTTTCACCTATGTAAAATGTAAACAGCAAAATATATAGAATAAGTTGTATTAGAATTCCTGTATTTTTTTAACACAAAATAATTTAGTCCATGGAGTGTGCATGGCTGATATGAATGAAATATTAATTGATTTCATAAAGAGATTCGATGAAGTTTCAAGCATAGAGTTTAATTTTTTGTAGCTCCATGGTCTTAAACAAAATGTTTAAATAAAATAAATTATTATAGTATTGTGATGAATGAAATGAATGGGAGAAAGGTATGAATGAAATCCTGTTTTTATAGAGAGATCCAGGCGTGTAATTTTTTCTATGACGTCATTTGAATTAATTTCAGTTGTTTTCGATGAAGTTTTCAAATATAATAAATTATCGTAGTATTATGATAATTCTAAAACTATTACCGAGGAATGTATAACATTTTAGAGATGTTTAAACCAGGCAATTTATATTTCAATGCCGTCATTTGAATGAAGTTCATTTTTTTCGATGAAGGTTTAAGTTTTCAAATATAATAAATTAATGCAGTATTGTGATAAGTTTCAAAATATTACCGCGGAATGTATTGCATTTTAGACTTGTTTAAATAAAATTGCATTGAAGTTGGAAAGTGCTTCATAATCAATGCTTTAAGCATGATTGATCTTTCTTGTTATTATTTCACCTAGCTCCTAGTGTGGCAGTTTGTTGCACATTTAGAGTTTAAGCAGTTTGGGGGTTGATGCAGATCGGAAGGTTACCTAGCGTTTTTAGCAGTTTAGTGTTTAAGACATTTTTCTAGAAAAAACATGGATCACGAATTTTATTTAATTTCTGCTGTTTGTAGTGGGACATTTCTAGTTCCGAATATCAAAGTTAAGTACCGCGCGGGGTCTCTTATGACATCTGGCCTTGCGATGATCATAGTCATGCAGATTGAATAATAGTTCATTTAGAACAAACAGATGGCACATTTTTGTAGAATTTAAGCGCTAACTTTTTAATTTGAGCTCTAACAGTTTTTATTTTAAAGTCATTTCTAATTACCGAGTTTCTGAAGTATCCAGGGGCTTTCCTGATAATCCTTAGGATATTATTTTGTTTTGTCTCTAAGAAGTCTATGCTGGCTTTACAGGCATATCCCCATACGGGTGCTGTATACAGCATTTCCTGGCGGATGACCGATTTATAAATGAGTAATTTGGTTTGGTAACTAAGATTTCCGTTTCCTATCATTGGGTATAAGGCACCGGTGGCCGCATGCGCTTTTTTGATTATATTTGTTACGTGTAATTTCCAGGTTAGGTGGGAATCTATCGTTACACCTAGGTGTTTAGTGTTCTTTTCCGCTCGTGGGGCATGTTTGTTTATATACTGAGGCGGCGGAGGTTTATGTTTCCTAGAGAAATAAATCAAATGACATTTATTGGGGTTTAATTTTATTCGCCATTTTTCCAGCCATGTTTGGAGTATGTCTAAGTATTGTTGTAGCTGTCTGTGCATTAGAGAGATATGTGTGTTTTGCAAGTATCGCACTGTCGTCTGCATAGAGTGCCAGCTCTGTGTTAGGAGTCCTGGGGATGTCGTTCAGGTATATGTTAAAAAGTGTCGGATCCAGGATGGAACCTTGCGGTACACTACCTTTTTTTTGGTGCAGATAAGTTATCTTTTACTCTAACTTGAAAGTGTCTGTTACTTAGGTATGAGATTAAAAGTTTGACAAGTGCGTCAGGGACTTTTAGAGTGATCAGTTTGTATGCTAATCGACAGTGCCACACTTTATCAAAAGCTTTTTGTATGTCAAGAAAAATCGCAGCTGTGTGTGTCTTACTATTAAATCCAGAAGATAAGTCCAGAAGATATGTACTCTCCCACTCTCAGCAATTGATGAGAGGTGGAGTGTTTCGGCCGAAAACCAAACTACTCCGGGATGATAGTGTCATTCTCACTAAGGTGCGTGTTCAGTCTCTTAAGAATTATTTTCTCAGTAATTTTACTAAGTGTCGATAGCAAGCTAATTGGGCTGTACTTGGCTGGAATTGTGGCATATTCACCAGGCTTTTGAATTGCTATGATTATTGCTTCCTTTCATTCATTGGGGAAATAGATAAGGTTTAGTATTTTATTTATTAAGGTGGTCAAGTACCATATTATGTTTAAGGGTAGGTTTTTACAGCTATATTCCTGATATTGTCGTGCCCTGGGCTTTTACGGTTCTTGATAATATCTGCTATCTCTTGCGGTGTGGCTGGGTTAATCTCAGCCGTAACAGGGGAATTCCTGAAATTGTTTAAAGTTTGCCTAACCAATCTTAGGGTGTCCTGACACATTAGATCGTGGTTTGGTTCGAAATGCTTTTCGTAATGCCTTGCAAGCGCCTCGGCTTTTTCTTCGTCGGAGTACGCGGTTTGATTCGGTTGGTGTTGTGCCGCCTTTGTCTTGGAGTGGCTGCTGATGGCTGAGTGCTGAGCGGTGGCTGTAAGAGATGGAGAGGGCGGGGCCAGGGATATGAGCGGGCGAATAGAAAATCACCAAGGTATTGGTGAATGAGAAGTCCAAATTTGACTGATTTTAAGACACAACTTGAAGTACAAATTTGAGATTACTTAAGAATTTAAAATTATTTAAATACAAGGTTTGGATTAAGAAGTTAAGATTGAATTACAAGTTTAAGATTTACAATTTGAAGATGCAGTCCGAGATAATTAGAAGTTTACAATGAAAGTTTAATAAGTTTAAGAATTATTGGATTTACAGCTAAGTTTAGTTACATGAAAAAGAAGGCCTTTTTTAGCCACACAATTTTACAAAATTTGCAATTTAAACACAGTTATTTGAATATTCACAACAAACGATCAGCTTGTGCTGATTCACTACTGAAGAGAAGACTGGGCTGGCAAAAAATTCGCGAGCAAAGCAGGGTCATTGTTCTCATGGATTGAGAGCTCACCGGGGAGGACGAATCAGGTTTCTCCATTTCACCCGGAATTGCCAGGGCAATTTCAAGGTGAAATAGCCATCAGTCGCCGCCCGGCGGACTAGGTTAGGGAACACCTGCCTGGGGCGTAGAATATCTGGGGCGCTTCCACGAGGGCACCGTAGGCCTTCTTTTCCTAAAATAGGAAGGTGTGGAAGTGTCGTAGCTACTATCCACGTTTCTCAGGCAGGGTTTGCTTGTGTTTTTCCTGAAAAAATTTAGTGAAGTTTTCCGAATCTGCCCAGCAACGTGTGGGACTTTAAAATCGTGGTGTATTACCTCGTTCTGTACAAACTGATTGGCCGAAGAGAAGAGTATGATTGTTCAATTCGTACGCGGAAAGAACGCTTAGCAAGATACGAGTTGATGAGTGTTGGTCCGCCTTCCTCAAGCCCAACCAAAATCATTCTGAACCTTCGAACTACCGCCTTATCTCTTTACTTTCCTGTATCTCTAAACTTTTCGAGTATGTCATGGTTCAGCATCTGGACGAGTTCTGCAACCTTAACGATATTATCATTCCTGAACAATATGGGTTCAGGAGGAAGCACTCCACGCAACATCAGTTGCTTAGGGTTGCGGAACTCATCCATGAGGCTCGCTCCAAGCATCTCAACTCTACTATTGTCTACCTGGATATCCAAAAAAGCTTTTGATAAAGTATGGATAAACGGGCTCCTCTTTAAACTAATCGCTCTCCATTTTCCTGCTCACCTCATTAAAATCCTTCAATCTTACCTAACGGAGCGTAGCTTCGCGGTAAGAGTCTCTACTTCTATCTCCTCTCCCAGGAATATACTCAGCGGGGTCCCACAAGGCTCCCTTGTAGGCCCCCAAATTGTTCAACCTATACATTAATGATCTTTCACGTTTCCCCGGTGTCACCTTAGGCTTTTACGCCGACGACACGGTCCTGCTTGCACAACATAAACAAACACAAGTCGTGCACGAAACCCTCCAAACCTATCTTGACTCCAAGACGCAATGGTTAACAAATTGGCGAATCAAAGTCAATGTCAGCAAATGTGCCGCCGTCAGTCCCCCCCCCCCCCGCCGGACCACAGCCACTAATTTAACTTTGAACAACGAGCCGATTCCCTGGCAAACTAGTTACATGTACCTTTGAGTGTACTTAGATTCAAATCTTACGTGGAAACTTCACATCTCTGAAATCTGTCAGAAAGTGAAGTCTGCACTCGCCCATATGCGCCCCCTCTTGGCTGGAAACAGCCGCCTGTCCATGAGAAATAAGTTATTGCTATACAAGTCCTGCATACGTCCAATTATGACGTACGGATCCCCAATCTGGGGAGCCGCAGCTGAGATTCACTTTAGGAAGCTTCAAGTTGTGCAAAATATTGCACTTCGTACTTTTTTAACACTTTACAACAAAGTTGAAAAGTGTTTATGACTTTGTTCATTCTGTCTGTCTGTCTGTCTGTCTGTCTGTCTGTCTGTCCGTTAGCACGATAACTGCCGTAAAAATGAGTTTATCAAAATGAAATTTTAGTATGTTGTTCAGACGGTCTGTAGGACCTATGGGAATATAAATAAATAATATTACCCAATTAGTTTTTTATTGAACCCGGGTTGAAAAAATGAAATACATTGAACCCTATGGGACCTAATTTTTCAAACATTTTTTAAGTAAATTTAAAATTCACAAATTGCTTCGAAATTTTTAGGAAATATTCACATTATCCCATAGAATATATAAAAAAAAATTCAGTAAAATATGTTAAGTAGTTTTTTAATTAAAAAAATTATTTAATATAGGGAAAAAAACAAATTCAATTAAATTCTGACTTTGGGATATCTTCCAGAAAGAAAAGAGAGAGATATTATATAATAAATATCTCTCCATTTGTTTAAACGTTTTGCATATGGGAGTGGCTTCATATTTTAAGATAAATTTGGTAGATAACAATTTTTCATTTTTTTTTTTAAATTTTATATAACTCTTCATGATAAATTGAATTCATGGCATTTTAAATGCACTTTCCTACTTCCTAGAGAGTTAAAATTTGGTACACAGCTTAAATTTGTTGAACATTTTATTCGACAAAAATTTGATGGATCTTTAAATATAGATTATACATTTTTTTCGAAATGGCCTGAAAATAATCCCCGTTCACTTCTATAAATCATTGGTGTAATATTGTTAAAAATTCTGATGTGGACAGCACATGTCTTTCTCTGCAGACTCATATTCGTTCTCTTTATTTATTCAATGATAATTTGAGTTTATCTGCACAACATAAGTATTTTAAATGACATTGAATTTACACGTTAAACTTAAATTTGGTTCTCATTTGATAGCTGGACTTATTGTCAAAGGTGGCGTAGCGAAAACGCGAAAAAACTAGAATATCTCAAGAACGGCTAGTCCTAGAGTAATGGGGTTAGTCTTATTCTTTTTGTTGTCAAAAATCACATATAAAATAGGAATTTAATTGATATAATTGAGCACACGTAGTCTTTTATTTTTATATATAACGATTTTTGCTGGCCATTTCGCAAAAATAGCCCTTTTCCCGAATCGTAGTTCCTTTTTCCCGAATCGTAGTAGAATAACCTACAAATGATTTATATACAAAATTTTGTTAAATTTGGTATATAAATCACTTGTAGGTTATTGAAATATTATACTCCAAATTTTGTTAAATTTGGTTCATTAGTTTTTAGCTAGAGTGGATAAAGGCAATTTCTGCGGCCATTTCGCAAAGAAGGCAGATTCTTTTATTACGAATCGTACTATAATCTAATGAACATCAGGATTTCCCACAAAAAACATACCTACCAAATTGTATGAAATTCGGTCCATTAGTTTTTCAATTAGAGTGGATGTAATATCCACACAGACACACAGAAACATACACAGATACACCCTTACACACACAGACGTCTTCCTAAAAGTAGTTTTTTCGTGTTCTAGAAGTCCCAAAACGTGTAGATACTTTGAAAATTCGAGTTCCGATCTTCGGCACGATTCCAATACTTTGAGTATATACACATACACATATATATTATCTGTGTATTATCTGTGTATCTAAATTCCGTGCCTATGCAATTACAATAGTTGTGATTTTAAATGATCCCTAAACTTTTATTATTTCTTCAAGGAAGCCTAATTTTAACATATGCAGAATGCAAATATCTCAAGCGATTGTAAGATGAATTACATAAGAATTGCTGAATTTTTTTCACACAAAATTATTTAGCTCTGGAGTCTGGAATACAAATTATATGAATGAAATATTCATTGATTTTGCATAAAGAATCAGATGATTTATATTTCGATACAGTTTTAAATATTTATGTATAATAAATTACTGTAGTACTGTGGTAATGAAAAAGATATTACCACTGAATGAATCACATTTTAGAAATTTTTAAATGAAATTACATTTCAGTTGGAAAGTGTTTCATAATCAATGCTTATGCATGATTGATCTTTCTTGTTTATTAAGTTTCCAAGTTACGTCCGGTTAGAAGTTCTGCACAGAGATCTAAACATTAAACCCTTTTTAGAACATATTCAAAATCTTGCTCAAAATTTCTTCAAAGATCTCAGTAGAGTAAATAATTCCACGCTAGATAGCATCCCGAGGTACAACCCGGCACACCAGAAGGCGCTCAAGCTCCCCAGGGCACTGCTGTGGCGACGTCCGAAAGGTGCATTTTTCCGCCCCACTCGGGATCGGCCCATCTAGCATTGTTTTATATCTGCTCTACCCTCTTTATTTTTTCTTTGAACTCTAGCTAACTCCGTGCCCCTCTCTGGCATTTGGGAACTCGCGTTTTTTCGACGAACCTTTTTAAGCTCAATGGCTTTGGTGTATTTTACCCCCCCCCCCTCTCCTGTTCTCAAGCTCAAGGCCCTGCGTCCCTAGGGGCGCGCTTCTACCTCCCCTCTCTCTTTTTTTCCTCTCGCTGGGTGCCTGCTTGGGCCCCAGCCCTTTCCTCTTTCTGTAAGACTCAGGATGGGACGACCTCGGTCG
Source organism: Amaurobius ferox (assembly GCA_951213105.1). Taxonomy (NCBI): domain Eukaryota; kingdom Metazoa; phylum Arthropoda; class Arachnida; order Araneae; family Amaurobiidae; genus Amaurobius; species Amaurobius ferox. Next base: position 1,447,928 of record OX578153.1, read on the forward strand.
CCCCCCCCCCCCCCCAAGCGAACTCTAGATTTAAACTCTCATTTATGTAATTATTCTTCGTATTTCTTTTTCCTTTTCGCTCAGAGTTTAAAGGGGGGATTTTTCCCCTCCTGGGCACTCCGTATACCCCGTCCTTGAGACCTTGAGTTGATGAGAGCCAAAAGTTGTGCCGAAATGCCAAGTCAGACCAGCTTGATTAACAGACCCGGAATAAAAGTTTTATCAAAAGCCTTGCTTATGTCGAAAAGTACTATGCTGGTAAACTGCTTGTTGGTAGAGTTTTTGTGAATAGTTTCCACTACACGCATGAGTTGGGAATGCGTAGAAAAATCAGATCGGAAGCCGTGCTGTTCAGGAATTAAAATATATTTCAATCTGCAGAAACTAGTCAAACGTCTAAGCAACACCAACTCAAAAATTTTGGAAGGGCTTGATAGAAGACTAATTGGTCTGTAGCTTCCTGCTAAATTAGGATTTTGGTTAATTTTGATCAGAGGGATGACGTCGGCAGTCTTCCAACTTTGGGGGAAGTAGCAAAGATCCAACATATGATTTAAGAGCACGGTGAGCCAGCACTTATAAGAAAGGGGAAGGTTTTTCACCATTCTGTTGCTGATTTTATCAAAGCCGGGCGATTTCTTCACTTTGAAGCTGTGTATAATGTGATGAACTTCAGCCAGGTGAATGGCATCAAAGTCGTTTGGTGCTTGTACGTTAAGTGCATTCTGATTGGTCTGTTGGAAATCGTGTAAAGTGCCTGTGTAAAGATGGCTGAAGTTAGCCGAGACTATTCCACGTGGTGACTTTTAGTGTTAGCCTGGGTAAAATTGTACTAAGTTTTGGTAGAATATATCGAACTAAGCTAATCAAGATGTTTTCGCCGGAGGAAAAAGAGAAATTGATGCTTATTAGAGATTTATTTGTAAAGAACTTTGGAGCAATAGAGGAGCAGGTACAGTCGAAATTTGAGAAATTCAAATGGACTTCAAAGGAGAGTGAACCTGAGGAACAAAAGGAGCCAGCAGAGATACCTAGGCCTAAAGACAAGGCGGCACTCATCAAAGGCGGCACTCATCAAAGAGATATTGGTAAGCATAACTTCTGATGCTATCTTGCTAGCGGATACCCCTACCCCGAAGAACCTCTTGGTTAGGAAATCTTATCAGGCTACGGATTATATCATCCAAAAATGGCATAGTTCAACTGAGGAAATTTTGTATAGTCAATACAAAACTAAAATTGCGAAATCTTTCAATCTAAATTTTGAGCTCCTGCGCAATAAGCGCAAGAAGCTTAATGAGAAGATGATTAACGCAGCTGAGTTAGCTGAGGTTATGCCACGTGGTGCTGTTCCTAGAGAGAACTTCCCTCTACTTAAAAATAAATTTAAGCCACTTGATAATCAGGAAGAAGAAAATGAAAATTGTGATCCCAAACCTAATCCAAAAATTTCTTCCTTCTATGTTGACTCCTCGAGTAATTGGGGATCCCTCATAGAAGAACTAAACAAAACTTTAGGCACTAAAATTGAAAGACTATTAATAAGAAAGGCGATTAGGTTCACTCCTGGATCCGTTGAGGATTATAGGAGTGTACAGACTCACCTAACTCAAAATAAAATCGTTTTCAGCTCCATCTGCTTAAAAAACGAAAGACCAAAAATGTAGTGATAATAGGACTGCCAACCAACACTAGCATAGATTCTATTGAAGATGCTGCATCCCGTGAAGGATTCAGGATTTTTAGGATTTCACAACTTAGGTCACCCCTCCTCATCTTCTTGGTCTGCCTAGAGTCGGCTGAGGGGTGGCAGGAAATTTACACCTCACCTCCATTCTCTGTATGAGAATTATAGTACAAGCCTTCAAATCAAAGGGAATAAAAATTTGCTACAATTGTCAAAATTTTAACCATTCTTCGGATAATTGCCCGCTTCCCGCCAAGTGTTTAAATTGCGGAGAAAACCATCAAACAGCTCTCTAGGAATGCCTTAAACCTAGAGACCTCCCGGCAAAGTGTGCTAATTGTGGTGAGGCTCACCCCTCCAAGTTTTGGCTCTGCCCCCAAAACCCCTGGAACCGTAAGAAGTTCCAGGAACCTAAAACTAAACCCCAAAACCTTCGTATCAACAGATTAGACGGACCAAACCTGAGCATGGAGAATTTTCCACAGCTCCTTAAATCATAAAACTTAGAAATTGTAACAAACAACGAAGCGATGGCGCGTACTGAGACAGAAATTCCAAGTTCTGGAGAGTACGTGGCCTACACGCAATCTGTAACCCAAATATCATCAAATCAAACCCCTAACCTCTTTCTAGAATTCATAAAATTCTTTAAAGAAATACAGAATTATTTCAATATCAACGATGTCAGGACTTTCTTAAATCAAATCACCAAAATAATCAAAGCAGACGTAGATCCGGTGCAAAAGCTCTTTAACATTATCACGCTAATTGCAGACCAAAAACCTCCAAAATTTCCCCAAAACATAAACTAACTTACGAGTGTCGTACAGGACAGAGCACCAGGAGTGAAGCGGCTTAGTTTCAATATGTGGTTCTTATCGTCAAACTCTGACATTAATTCTATGACCCTAATTGGAGGTTCGAGGTTTTTATTTACTACTTTTTATTATTTGTCCTAGCTCCTAGTGGGGTAGTTTGTTGCACATTTAGAGTTTAAGCAGTTTGGGGAGTTGATGCAGATCTAAGGGTTACCTAGCATTTTGCCAGTTTAGAGTTTAGAACACTTTTTATAAAACATTAGTCGCGAGTTTTATTTAATATCAGATGTTTGAGGTGGGATTTTTAAATTCCGATTATTGATGTTTAGAACAGCGCGGGGTCTCCTACGAGATTTGGCCTTGCGATGATCATAGTCATGCAGATTGAATAGTAGTTCATTTGGAACGGATGGCAAATTTTTGTAAAATTTAGACGCTAGCTTTTTTATTTGGGCTCTAACAGTTTTTATTTTGAAGACATTCCTAATTACCGAGTTTCTTAAGTACCTGGAAGCTTTCCTGATAATCCGTAGGAATTTGTTTTGTTTTGCCTCTAGGAAGTCTACTGTAGTTTTACAGGCATATCCCCATATGGGTGCTGCATACAGCATTCCCGGGCGGATGACCGATTTATAAATTAGCAGTTTGTTTTGATGACTGAGATTTCCGTTTCCTATCATTGGGTATAAGGCTCCTGTAGTTATATACGCTTTTTTGATTAAGTTCGTTACGTGCTGTTTCCAGGTTAGGTGGGAATCTATCGTTACACCTAAGTATTCAATAGATTTTTCCGCGGTTAGGGCATGGTTGTTTATGTACAGTGGCGGCGGAGGTTCATGTTTCTTCGAGAAATAAATCCAATGACATTTATTGTTGTTTAATTTTATTCGCCATTTTTCCAACGAAGTTTGGAGTATGTCTAAGTGTTGTTGTAGCTGTCTGTGCATTTCTGAGGCATAGGAGTGTTTTGCAAGTATCGCACTGTCGTCTGCATAGAGTGCCAGCTCTGAGTTTGGAGTCCTGGGAATGTCGTTCAGGCATATGTTAGAGAGTGTCGGGCCCAGGATAGAACCTTGCGGAACACTACTTTTAATGAGCTTGGGTGTAGATAAGTTACCTCCTACTCTGACTTGAAAGTGTCTGTTACTTAAATATGAGATTAAAAGTTTGACAAGAGCGTCAGGGACTTTTAAAGTGATCAATTTGTACGCTAATCCACAGTACCACACTTAATCAAAGGCTTTTTGTATGTCCAGAAAAATCGCAGCTGTGGGTGTCTTGTTATTGAGACCAGAAGATATGTACTCTACCACTTTCAGCAATTGATGAGTGCTGGAGTGCTTTGGCGGAAATCCAAACTGCTCCGGAATGATAATGTCATTCTCACTAAGATGCGTGTTCAATCTCTTAAGAATTATTTTCGCAGTAATTTTACTAAGTATCGGTAGCAAGCTAATTGGTCTGTAGTTGGCTGGAATTGTGGCATCCTCACCTGGCTTATGGAGTGTTATAATTATCGCTTCCTTCCATTCTTTGGGGAAATAGTTTAGCTTTAATTTTTTATTTATTAAGATAGTCAAGTAACATATTACGTTTAGGGGTAGGTTTTTAGCCGCAATATTTCTGATTTTGTCGTGCCCTGAGCTTTTACGGTTTTTGAAGTTTTTGATAATTTCTATCTCCTGCGGGGTGGCTAGGTTAATATCAGCCCTTACCGGGGAGTTCCAGAAGTTATTTAAAGTTTGTCTAACCATTCTTAGGGTGCCCTGACACATTAGATCGTGGTTTGGTTGGAATTGTTTTTCATAATGCTTGCGAATGCCTCGGCTTTTTCCTCGTCTGAGTATGCGATTTTAGCGCCATCTATTAGTGGCGGGAGCTTAATTTTAGGTTTCCTAAGTCTTTTTGCGAATTGCCAGAGCTATACGTCTTCTGGGCTAAGGGATTCGATTAGTTCTTTATACTGTTGCTGCTTTTCTGCGACAATTTTTTCCCTGACTTTGCACGTGAGTCTGTTAAGCTCCCTTTTAAGGGCGGGGTCTCTGTTAGCCTGCCATGTCTTACGCATTCTATTTCTTTGCCTGACTAATTGTTTGATATGGTGGGAAAGTGTGGGCATTTTTGGAGACTCACGATGTGCTGTGGCAGAGGCAATTGCTCTCTTTATTTCTGTTGTGAGTGTGTGCGTGGCAGAGTCAATATCTGCTGCCGTGCTCATTATGTCAGGTACTGTTAAGTGCGGCTCGAAAAGTGCTCTTTTGAATACTTCCCAGTTGACCCTCTCTTGTCCCAGAGAGGCTAGAAGAGATGTGTTCAGGTCGAATGTCACCAGTACCGGTAGATGATCTGAATCGAATTCATCCAGGGTACTAATAGTGTGAGCGCAATCTATGTTTCTTGTTAGGACAAAGTCTATGAATGAGCCGTTGGCGCTTAAGAAGCAGGTTGGTGTCGACGGTGCAATAATGTTGGTGTTTGTCGTGTTCAGCAGTCTGTGTACCGAGTGAATTGGATCTCCTACAGCCCTACGGTCGATGGTGTGCGTTGAAGTCACCTGCGAGTATCGTGTTTGGATGTCGCGAGAAAAGCAGTTCCAGTTGCGCAGCTACATTTACTCCACTCATATTTTTTCTTGTGGAAAATTTAAAATTTGAAGATAGCAAAGCACGCACTGTCAGAGTCAATAAGTGTTGGCTGGGTTATGAAAGTACACAAGTCCAGTTTTAAAGAAAAACTTCGTTCACTTTATTTGGTGAAAAACACAACTCGGCATATTACACGTACCTGGTAATTTTCCATGCCGTAAAACATCAAAAATATACTATGTACAAAAGATTTTTTAGTTGTAAATGACTAGACAGAGATTCCTTGAAGCATTTGGTAGTAAGTTACTATACTACCTCTATCACTTGCGTGTATTTCAGCCACCATCACTTGGCAAAGGGAAACCAAAGGATAGAACATCAGGAAAATATTTAAAGCGGCTTCCGAACGTTTGTAAGTAAATTTAACGTTCAATACATGCTGGTCCAAACTGACCACATCTGCATCCGTTTCGACTATTCACCGTCGTCAAACGATATTCCGCAGTACTTCAGTCAAAAAAATTTCTGTCTGTCTGCATCAGACCATCAGTGTCTATCTCGTCTGACTTCTTCAGACGTCTGATCTCGATCGACCTCTTTCGACCTTCTCATTTGCTTCAAGAAACCTCTGCCCTATATATCCGAGAATGGACAGTTCCGGAAACGCCCCCGGATATGCAAATCAGATGCGTACGCATTGAGAACTGATTTGCATGAAACGTCATGTTGAAAAACGTCACGGTTCACGCCGGTGAACGGGAAGAGTCGTTCATATTAAATTTGCATAAACGCCCGTTCACAGGAACGTGAATCGCGATGTATTGATTATTTCCAACAATCGGCCCCCTCATGCAAATCCTTAAGTCTCAATGCATATGCAAAAGAAAACTTACTCTGAGAAACCAAGGTATATCAATAAACACCAAGGCCCCCAGTATCCTATCAAACATATAATGAAGGAAAAAATTTAAAGTATTATATCATTATTAAATTTAAAATAAAATGCATAAGTACTTATAGCATCTGAAAAATAGTTAAGTATTGTCGACAATATTGTAACAACAACATTTCACATCAAGTAGAAATTTATATACAACACAACTTCAATGCTTAAGTATCAGCATTCAAAAATTGAAATTTTAGTTTAAATTTAATTATAAGTATCCAAAATTTAAGTATAAGCACATTATATTAAACAAGTCAACTTTAAAAGATTAAGATTTTGTATAAGCATAGAATTTAAGTTTACTTTAAATTTGAGTATAAACACTATAATTCAAAAAGCTTAAAAAAAATTTAGTCTATTAACACAATATAAGTATACAAAATTAATACTATTAGACTGCATTGATATACCAAATATTTAAAAATACATGATGCAAGTAATTAGATAATAAAATTCCTTTATCAAAACTTTCAACACATACTTTTTACCAAGTTGAAAAATACAAAATTTTATACACATAAGCTATTATTTAGCATCATGCGGGTCATGGAAAATGGATGTATATACAAAGGTGTAAAGTGAAAAAGATTCAATATCACAAAAATTTATACTCAAGATATACTATCTTATATCAATGAGATTTAAGATAAACAATAATGTATATATATGACATCTTTTAAAAAAAAAATTCCCAAGTTGTAAATTCAATTTAGTATTTAAAATTTTCTTTAGACTAAACATTTAATCTCAAAAAGTTTTGATTTAGTTTTTAAAAATTTTATTACAAAATTCAAGTATTATTTCCTTAGTCATTAGTTTAGTAAAGTGATCTGCTAAGTTATCTTTACTATTTACAAATTTAACATTAAAAGATTCATTGACTATTAAATTTCTTAGGAAATGATATCTAACATCAATATGCTTAGTTCTATTGTTTTCAATTGGAGAGTTAGAAAAATTAATGGCTGCTTGGTTGTCGCTAAAAATAACACTGTTACTTTTATTAAAGTTTAACCCAAGTAAATGACATTCTTCAATTATGTTTTGTACCCATACCATTTCCTTAGCGGCTTCAGTTAGTGATACGTATTCAGCTTCCATGGTTGATAAGCTGACACACTTATGTTTAAAGGTACGCCAAGAAATAGGTACATTGTCAATAAAGAGTATCATGCCTCCAAGTGAAACACGGTCATCTCTGTTTGCAGCAAAGTCAGAATCTGAATAACCATTCAATTTTAACTCCTGAATGTTAGATAAATTCAACATATAGTTTTTAGTCTTTTCAACATATCCTAAAAGTCTTAACAATGCATCCCAATGCTTAATTCCAGGGTTTTCTTGAAATTGAGATAATATATTGATGGCGTAACAAATATCAGGTCTAGTCCTACTAGATATAAAAGCCAAACACCCAATTAAGCTCCTGTAAGGAAAACTTTGCATTTGCTTTATTTCTTCACTTGTCTTTGGACAATCTATTTTACTTAGAATATTCCCTTTAGAAATGGGAAGTGAAGTAACTGGATATATATACTGTTGAAACATTTGACATACTTTATCTATATACTGACTTTGATGTATAAAAAATTTATTGTCACACTCTTTAAATTCCACGCCTAAAAGTTTTCTAATTTTTCCTAATACCTTGATATCAAATTCTATGCTAAGTAATGAAACAATGTGGTCTATGTCCCTTTGATACTTTGAGAAGAGAATTATGTCATCCACATAGACTAGCATAAGAACTTTGCTATTGTAAATATATGCACAATTACACCATTGAAGTTTTAAAAAATTTAATTCTTTTAATTTGGTGTCAAGTTCATTAAACCATTCTCTTCCACTTTGATGAAGACCGTAAATGGCTTTCTTCAACAAACAAACATAATCAGGCTGTTCCTGATTGACATAACCTTGAGGCTGTTTCATATATACCTTTTGACTCAATTTAGCATAGAGATAGGCAGATTTGATATCTAATTGGAAATGCATCCAGCCAAGCATGCATACGAAAATTGAGAAGAATGCTCTAATTAAGTTGAAGTTAACAACAGGGCTAAAAACTTCATCGTATGATTCTCCCTTTTTCTGACCATACCCCTGGGCTACCAAACGAGCTTTAAACCTCTTGATTTTCCCATTCTCATCTTTCTTAATGGTGTAGACCCATCTATTGCCTATATGCTTCTGTGAGGTGGATGCAGGAACTAGTTCCCAGACACCCCTCTCTTGCATTACGGCCATTTCTTCATCCATAGCATTACACCATTTCTCGGACTGGGAAGATTTAATAGCAGCGTTGTACCCTTTTGGTATATTTATTTCAATATTGCTTGCTTCTGGTCTGCCTCTGACCCTTTTAAGACCTTTATTTTCCCGAAAATTAAACAGTTGCTGATCAAATTGTATATTCCTTTTATCACAATATTTCTTAACATCATTGTGTGACCTCAGCCTTTTATTATCTCCTTGAGCGTAATAATACACATCGGTTCTACTCCCATCGGGTCTTGGAACCGTCTTTCGCTGCCAAGCAATATCCGAGCAAGGAGTCATACTGGAGTCAGCAGGAGAGTCCGTTTCCTCACTGGATTCAGACTGATCGTCACCAGTGTCTTCACTCTCTCCTGCCCCCCCCATCAGACTGCTCTCTCGGATATTCCCCGTCGGAGTATTCTGAAAGGTTATCTCTTGATATCCCTGAGGAGATATTTCTGGGACAAATTGGGTCCAGGATGCCTTCCACTACATCACCCTCATCAAACCTCACATTGCAGGTCTCAATTGTTCGTTTTTCCCCTGACAAAAATATCCTATAGCCCTTAGTTTTTGTAGCATAGCCTACCATCACCCCTTCTGTAGCTTTCATGTCTAACTTCTTTCTGAGCTGACTGGGTTTGCCTACATATGCTCTACAACCAAAGGTTCTAAGATGTTTGACTGACGGTTTTCTACCACTGTAGAGTTCATGTGGAGTTTTTGTCTTAAATTTGTGACATATTCGATTTTTAGTGTATGCAAAACACAATATTGCTTCCGCCCAGAATCTGTCATGTAATTTGCTGTCGTTCAACATGGCTCTAACACAGTCAAATGCGGTTAAGTTGAATCGCTCTGATACTCCATTTTGCTGTGGGGTATATGTGTTAGTCCTCTCAGCCTTAATACCGATATCCTTCAGGTAATTTTTGAACTTATCATGGCAGAATTCCATCCCATTATCCGTCCGGATACATAGAATTTTAGTACCTAACTGCCTTTCTTCTCTGGCCTGAAACTCTTTAAAATGTGAAAATACTTCTGACTTCTGTTTCATGAGGTAAACAAAAACTTTTCTACTATAATCATCTGTTATAGTTAAAACATACTTGTTCCCACCATATGAGGCTGTGGGTAAGGGACCACACACATCCATGTGTAACAATTGCAATGGTTTAGTGGACCTTATCCTACCGGTGGGTTTATACGATACTCTCCTAGACTTAGCCAATTTACACGATTTACAATTTAACTTTTTGTATTTAAGCCTAGGAAGTCCGTTTACGGCAGAAACTTTGCTGGTTTGGAGAAGATATTCAGCGTTTATGTGGCAATATCGTTTATGCCAAAGACAGTTTGTACTATTAAGTTCAGTTACTGAACTGCTAGGCTTAGATATTGAACTATTCACATTTTCATTCTGCTTAGTTTTTGTTTTGTCAGATTTAAATTTAGTTTCTTTAAGATTAGGTGCTATTTTTACTTTGTCTATTTTTCTGGAAGCACTTGGATCCCTATCCTTGGATTTCTTATCCTTTTTGTGTTTCTTGTCTCCATCTCGATCCCTATCTTTAGATTGACGGTTTTCTACGTTATGTTGTTCCTGGGTACTATACTTAGGTTTTAAAAAATATAACCCATCCTTTCTTTTTGCATAAAAGAATTTCTCCCCTTTAGGTGTAAAAAACCATAGAACCCCATTAGCTCCATTAAAACTAAAATTTTGTTCCTCAAGAACAGATGCAGCTAATAAATTTCTCCTAAGTTTAGGAGAATACATAACATTTTCCAATTTGATAATACTTTGCTTATCCTTAAATTGGACATACATTTCCACCGTCCCGATAGCCTCAACTGGACTTTCGACATCCCCTACTGCTAGCGACATTGAAGTGCCTTTGCACTCATTAAATTTTGAAAATAACTTAATGTTATTACAGAAATGTCGCGTAGCAGCAGTGTCTACTACCCAGCTGAGTCTATCGCTAGGATCGATTACAGTATTAGCCTCAATCTGTGGAGACCCAAGAAATTCCACAATACTAGATCCATTATTTCTACTGCAATTAGATTTAGTATGACCTAGTTTGTTACACTTAAAACACTTAATTTTACTTTTAGAAATATTTACATTATGACTAGAAGTATTTACATTAGACACATTATGAGATACATTTGGCAGTTTAGACACTTTTACTCTATTTACAAATTTCTTAGAAGTAAAATATGCAGAATTTGAACTCACAGTTTTGGAAAAGTCACTTGCTTGCTGCCTCAGCCGGCTCGCCTCCGCTGCTAGCTCTGCTTGTATTTTGCTGAGCTTGAAGTCCGAGTCATTCCATCGATATATAAGTTGAACGATACCTCGGAATTCTTCCGGAAGGTACCGAATCGACTGGAATGCTACATATAGGTCTTCAATGGGGTGTTTCGCGTCTTTAAGCCTCGTCACGGCCTTCCGCAGTCTTGAGCAAAAAATGTCAACAGGCTCGTCTGGCTCCGGCCGAACGTCGAAGAACTCATCTAGTAATCTAACCAGGTTGGCTCGGGAAGGCGCTTGAAAATGTTCTTTCAAGGTATTCCATACTTGACTAGGTTCGTCGGTGACGTTTATCAACTCCTTGTATTCCGAGGATAAACTTTGATAAATGATGGCTAATGCTCGGTCTTTCCGGCGATAAAAATCATCGTAGTCGCGGCGACTTGCATCTTCCTCGATAGGCTTAGCACTTCCATCTACGTGTCCGAAACATCATTCTCCCTTGAGGACGAATGAGATGTCGGTACGCCAGGTGACGTAGTTGTCCCGCGTCAGCAACTCCGTTCTACTTGCCTCCATGGCCACTCGTAGTTTTGAAGAAGCAGAAGTAAAAGTTCTTGTACACTGTTTACGTTTACACTGTTGCGTTTCGTTGTTCACACGAACTTCAAAATGGTGCCATGTGCGGCCCCCATCTGAACACTGGAACGATTTCTTTAAAGATACTTGCACTTATGACTCTATTGGGCGTTGAACTGGCCCATAACCGTTTCTTGTGGAAAATTTAAAATTTGAAGATAGCAAAGCACGCACTGTCAGAGTCAATAAGTGTTGGCTGGGTTATGAAAGCACACAAGTCCAGTTTTAAAGAAAAACTTCGTTCACTTTATTTGGTGAAAAACACAACTCGGCATATTACACGTACCTGGTAATTTTCCATGCCGTAAAACATCAAAAATATACTATGTACAAAAGATTTTTTAGTTGTAAATGACTAGACAGAGATTCCTTGAAGCATTTGGTAGTAAGTTACTATACTACCTCTATCACTTGCGTGTATTTCAGCCACCATCACTTGGCAAAGGGAAACCAAAGGATAGAACATCAGGAAAATATTTAAAGCGGCTTCCGAACGTTTGTAAGTAAATTTAACGTTCAATACATGCTGGTCCAAACTGACCACATCTGCATCCGTTTCGACTATTCACCGTCGTCAAACGATATTCCGCAGTACTTCAGTCAAAAACATTTCTGTCTGTCTGCATCAGACCATCAGTGTCTATCTCGTCTGACTTCTTCAGACGTCTGATCTCGATCGACCTCTTTCGACCTTCTCATTTGCTTCAAGAAACCTCTGCCCTATATATCCGAGAATGGACAGTTCCGGAAACGCCCCCGGATATGCAAATCAGATGCGTACGCATTGAGAACTGATTTGCATGAAACCTCATGTTGAAAAACGTCACGGTTCACGCCGGTGAACGGGAAGAGTCGTTCATATTAAATTTGCATAAACGCCCGTTCACAGGAACGTGAATCGCGATGTATTGATTATTTCCAACATTTTTGACATATGTTGAGATTAGGATAAACTAGCTAGTATAATTAATTTTAATTTTTTTACTAGTATTTTCTATACCTTGAAGATTTATGTTGTTTAGTTCCCCATGGGGAATATTTCTTTTAATGTATATTGCTGTTCCTCCATGGGGCGTTCTAGCATTAGTATATGAGCTAAGATTATGATAGCCATAGTAGTTAGCTATATTTTGTTTTTTATGTTCCCTAACTCTAGTTTCCTGAATTAGTAAGACGTCTACGTCATTTTCGTTTACATAGTTCCTAAGTTCATTTATTCTTGGAGATATGCCGTTCGCATTCCAAAATATTATTTTAAAGGATTCTTTTTGGGACCTAGCCATGACGGGTTTGATTCTCACTGTTACTTTTAAAATCTGCGATTATTTTAAGGGTCTCAAAGACCATTACCATTGGATCGCTCTTTTTTGTACCAACTCTGCGAACTGCATCAACAGATGTTTTATGTCGTCTAAATTGAACATACTGATAAATCCTCTGATGAGATTGAGGATATCCTCCATCTTTTCAGGATCAGATTTATCAGTCGGTTGAGTCTCAGCTTCCATTTCCGCAGCCTCAGCCGCGGTTTGCACTTTTTTGTGAGTGTCCTTTTGGAACTCGATAGTCTTTTTCTTTTTTCACCAGTTTTAACTAACAGCTGGGTTTGCGCGAGCTCTTCATCCCTGACTCGTTTAGTTTGTTTCCAATCCAGGACCTTTCTGTCAAGTCTATCCTTTGCCTGTCTGACTTTATCTAATTTCGATCTCCTTTTAATGTCAGCTGTAGCTACTCTTACTTCCTCCAGGGTCAATTCTCTGGAGATCCATGGTTTGGGAGCCTGCTCTTGCACCGATCTAGTAGGTGCTTAAAGTTGAATTCTTGTTTTCTGTTGCACTGCGTGCGAGGAGCCCTGAGGGGGTGCTTGGGAGTTTAAGCCGATGTCCTTTTGCCTCCAGTGAGGTATCTGATTTTAGGGGGAGGGGGGCATACCCCGGTGTCTTTCCTGTATTCCAGGGGTTCTTCGGGCATTGCCTGAAGTTCGCCGGGTGGTCTCCATTGCAATTTTCACACATTGCCTTCTCCGTCTTGGGTCTCTGGCAGTCCCATGTGAAATGTCCTTCAGCGCATTTGAGGCACTTGGGTGGCATACTGCAGTCTTCAGAGGAGTGGTTGAACTGCTGGCACCGGTAGCAAATTTTGAAGCCCCGTGCTCTGAAGGCCTCTACCTTCACAACCAAGTATCCTAACCATGTCAGTCTGTAAATCCTCTGTCAGTCTTCCGTAGGCCTAAGGCTGAGTAAGATCGGCAGGGGTAATCTCGTTTTAGTGTTTCTCAGTTGAGAAACCCGGACTACATCTAATCCAATATATGTTAGAGTAAGTTTTATTTCCTCAATGTTATAGCTTGCTGGTAGCTCCTTCAAAACTACCCTTTTGGGCCTTTCCGTTTTCAAGTTTAAGTTGTGGAAGGGGTATTTTCTTACTCGTCAGATGGCGCTGTACAACCCTATAGGCGTCAGCGTCATTGGGAATCAGTTTTAGCATGTCTCCTGTGAGCTTGCCAGATACTTTACTGCCTATGATCTCATTTAACTTTTTTAGGAGAGCCTGGTAGTTACCTCTAAACTTAATGAAAAAGCATTCCGCTTTTGGGGCTTCTTTCTCTACTTCTCAAATTAAAAATCTAGCGCGTAAATTCTACAAAAATGTGCCATCTGTTCCAAATGAACTATTATTCAATCTGCATGACTATGATCATCGCAAGGCCAAATATCGTAAGAGACCCCGCGCGGTACTTAACTTTGATATTCGGAAGTAGGAATGTCACACTACATACAGTAGAAATTAAATAAAATTCGCGTCTCATGTTTTTTCTACAAAAATGTCTTAAACCCTAAACTGGTAAAAACGCTAGGTAACCTTCCGATCTGCATCAACCCCCAAACTGCTTAAACTCTAAATGTGCAACAAACTGCCACACTAGGAGGTAGGTCAAATAATAAAAACAGTACATCAAAAACCTCGAACCTCCAACTATGGGCTAATGAATTAATGTCATAGTATGATGATAAGAACCATATCTGGAGACTGGAGATTAATGGTGCTCTGTTCTGAACAACAAATCAGGTACTCAGTCGAGTATCTTCGTGATATATCTTCAGGATCACGTATGATCGTTATCTTCAATCTTCATGTCCGCCGGTTATGGTGATGTTCTTGGTCGATGTTGTTAGGCCTAACTGTGAAGTCTTATAGTTAAAATTTCAAGACTGTTTATGCAAGTTAAATGTTTTGCTGACGCCATTTTCATACGTTATGGAAGTGGATATATATTTTTAGTTATGATGTTTTTAAGTTCGCGAAAATAAATTGAGTTTTTTTTTCACGTCGAGTACTTTCATTTTTTTTTACTGTGACGTTCTGCTATTCAACTGGTTACGAATTTTCACCAATGCAAAAAGAAAAAATTCCAAGATTCATTCAGGATTTTCCAGACGCGGCTTTTTGAGAGACTACAATTTTCACTGATCATTCTTTTGCTGCTCTGAAGATGGGCGAGAGCGTATGCTAGCACATCCCACTCCTTTTTTTAATTTTTATTAATGAAATTCCCCGGATTTTTAAAACAGCTAAATGTCTTATGTTTGCAGACGATTTGAAACTTTATATGAAAATCAACTCATTAACTGATTGGGAACTGATGCAGAGAGATCTAGATGAACTGTATAACTGGTCTGTACTAAATAAACTTCATTTAAATATTTCTAAATGCTATGTTATGAGCATTGCTAGGATCCATAATATTCTTAATTACAATTATATTTTAAATAATTCATCTCTATCTCGATGTACTCATATTATTGATTTAGGTGTCACTTTCGATGATACTTTTAACTTTCAGAGACATATCGATAATATTATTAAAAGGGCCTACCAAAGACTTGGTTTCACCTTAAGACGATCTCGTGTTTTTGCCAGTTCTGATACGATTATTTGTATTTATAATACTCTTGTTAAACCAATCTTGGAATATTGTGCAATGATTTGGGACCCTGTTTACAATCTACATTCTCAACGGATAGAAATCGTGCAAAATAAACTTTTACGTACTATTGATTACAGATTGACTGGCTATTATCCTTATGATATGCATACAAGGGAACTCAGACGGAAATATAGTTTAATGTCTCTTAAAAAAAGAAGAAACTGGTCCTGCCTTTTGTTTTATTATAAGGTTTTAAATAATACTATTGATTGCCCTACTTTACTTTCTTGCCTGGAATTCCACATACCTGTCAATAATACCAGGAAAAAAACTCTTTTTCACAATACTATTGTTAAGCGCAACTATATTAAATGCTTTTCTATCTATAAATTTGTTGATCTATATAATACTTATTGTGCTGATATTGATATATTTAACTTGACCCCTGCCTGTTTTAAAAAAGCCTGTTTCAATGCGCTTGATATGTTTACTAATTAGTATTCTTGTATCCTATGTTCTGTACTTTTTAATTTCTTGTGTGGCTACTGTAACTGGATTTCATCTGTAGTTGCCACGTTAATTGAATAAATAAATAAATAAATAAATCTTCAGGTTGCACTTTGCGTCCTACATTTCGAGGTCGGTTGGTCACGCAGTCCGTCTCCCTCCCTTAAACGTTTTACAACTTTTAAGGTGGTCTGCCGTGTAGGATGCGGGCCTTGAGGGCCGTACGATGCAGCTTTGCAGCTGTTTTGTCTTACGCCTAGATTTACCGTAAATTAACAACATCTCGCAATACTCGTTATTTCCCAATTTTGGCATAACTCTCTGCTTTAACGTACAACCCAGCAGAAACAACCTTTTTATAGTAGTAGTCTCTGGTGAACAGGTATGACGTTCCATCCTTATTTGCATAAAACATGAGATCCATGTGATTTGACATGGTTGAGTTGAGCTGTGTGTTTGGAGAGGCGATTTAGCAAGATCAGCAGAAAGTTTTCATGGTTTGTAGAGACATTCAGTAAAACACGCAACCGGTGGGGACAGAACCATGGTCTTCATGAATGCAAATCACGTGCGCGTTTCCCCTGCGCCACAACACAGGCTCGTATTTAGTCCATAAGGTGGTCTTTTCTCGCTTCTCTTCACAATCAAACAAATGTTCATTTTTTGCATTCTGTTTTGAGTATTAATGTGCGCAAGGTATCTTTTTCGTACTAAATCGAAAGTGCTCTACAACTTTCTAATTGACTTTTTTCACGTATCTTTCACTGTTTACGAGATAGGACCGCTAATTCCAAAATTTGCCGATAGATGGCATTGCAAGTTGTCTCATCGAGTAGCGCATAGCCTTTTTACTATACCTAGACACTAACTTTATGGCCTAAGCTGTCACCGTTTAGAAGTTAAGGGGGGTGTAACGGATATAAGTGGGCACCCTGTATATACAGGCTGTCTCAAAAACTGACCTCGGCTTTTATTCTTTAAATATTGATCTTAGACATGTATAATAAATTACAAAGTTGCGTAAAAAAAGGTATAGAATTTTATGAAATCGGTAAAAATTTTCAGTGGATTAAATTTGAAGAAATACAAAATTCAAATTTTTGTATGGCCCCCGTACAAAAACATTTCCAATGCGTAAACTGTGCCCCATACACTAAGGTGATGTATAAAATTTCAGCACTTTTAAACATTTCTCTGGGACTTTTTATGATAAACAAAGTTGGTGAGGAATTAATCACAAATTAAATGTAAATGTTTACAGCAAGAGTGCAAATGACACAATGCAGAAATGCATCATAGGCAAATAACTGCCTCTTATCTTTAGATTTATTTACAATTTTTCAAAAATATGCTTTCTGAAAAATACCTTAAAATTTTATATGATTAATTACAGAATAAAACTTGGAAATGGCACAATCAAAATGAACATTAAAACAGCTTAGAAATGTATGCATATGCAAATATCTGCCTCTGATCAGTGCATCACACAATCTCATCATCACATGAGAAAGTTGTTTTTGCTCTGCCATTAATGGCCTCGTTTGCTCAAGCATAGTGCACGCAGCCCGGTAGTCTGAGCGACCCTCAAGTATTTCACATTTCTGCTACATTTTGAGAGTGTAGTTAGCCTGTATGTTGCAATACAACAATGAAGAATTTTTTGAAATGCTTATGCTGTACAGTTTATGCAATCGCAATGCTAACAAAACTGTACGGGAATATCAACATACTTTTCCCAATTCTCGACATTCTTCTGGGAGATTTATTTCCCGATTGGTGCAACGAGTGCATGAAAGAGGAAGCTACATCGTGTAGATGGACTAGGTAGGCGCAGACTTCACTCAACTGATGTAGAAATTGATATTTTGGCTTACTTTTGCAGTCATCCACATAGTAGTGTTTGTACCGCTGCTTCAGAAATGAACATACCACGTGCAACAGAGTGGAGAATAATGAGACTGAATAAATGGCATCTGTTTAACATTCAGTATGTAAGGACAGGAGACAACATCTAGATTTTTGTAATTGGGCTCTAAATCAGGAAGATGCAAATCCCTCTTTCCTGAAAACGTAATTTGGACTGACGAATGCATTTTTTAAAGAAGATGGATGCATACATCTTCAAAATGAGCACTTCTGGTCTGGCACAAATCCATTCGTGGTATGTGATATTCATCATCAGAAGCAATTTTCTGTGAATGGTGTAGTATTTTCAGAAACTGTTTGCTTGGACCCATATTGTATGATGGTACGTTGACGGGTGACAGATATGTTAATGAGATTCTGAATGTAGTTATTCCTGATTTTATGGATGAACTGCCCCTAACAGTACTTCCACATGTATGGTTTCAGCAGGACAGACCTCCAGCTCACCATGCTACTGTTATGAAACACTGGTTAAATAACAAGTTTCCAAACAAGTGGATTAGCTTGCATGGGCGAGTCGAAGTTCCCCCTATAGATCGCCTGATTTAACGCCTATAAATTTTTATTTGTGGGGTCATTTATGCACAACTGTATCTGTCACCTCCCTTAAATAAAGCAGAGTTGCAACAACGCATTCAAGATGGTTGTCGTGACATAACCGAACAAAAACTTGATAGAGTACACAGAAGTGTTATCAGGCGAATGCAGCTTCATATTGGCATGGTTGATTTATATGTAATTTTTACGATGAAAAGAATAAGACCAACCTCATTACACTAGGACTAGCCGTTCTCGAGATATTTTAGTTTTTTCATATTTTCTCTACGCCACTTTTGAAAATAAGTCCAGTTACCAAATGAGAACGAAAATTGAATTAAAAGTGAATTAAATTTAATTAAAATAATAAAATAAAGAGAACATGAGTATAAGTCTGAAGGGAAACTCATGTGCTGCCCGCATCAGATTTTTTGGTCTTGCAAGTGAGCCAGGAGACTTCCATGGGGATGACTGTTGTTTTGTTTTCGGGTCGTACCCATAAACTCACATCTTATCACCAGTAACGATCCTAGAAGGAAAGTCTGGGTCATTTCTGACTTATTCCTGGAGATCCTGCCAGATTTCCATACAATGTTTCTTCAGATCATCACTCAGCACTTGTGGCAGAAACTTGGCAGCAATCCTTATGTTTAGTTCATCTGATCAAATTTGCTAGCATGTGCTGTAAGACAAGCTAACAACCTCGCAGACATCATGAATTGTTTGCCGACAATCTTTTCGTATGATTTCACACAATTTTGTAATGTTCTCAGAATTTGTGCTGGTTGAGGGTTGTCCAAAATTATTATTTTCAACTGGCATTTGACCACATTTAAATTTGTTAAGCCATTTGTAGGTTGCAGTCTGGCCAAAAGAATGTTTGTCGAAAGCTTGCTTAAGTATTTCATGCGTTTCTGTAACGCATTTTCAAAGTTTGTAACAAAATTTAATACACAGTAGTTGTTTTTTTACATCATCCATTTTTACCAATTCATTAAATTGCAAAACACAACCACTATTTTAATTAAAAAACATGCAGAGCACAAGAAAACATTGCATGAAATGGAAGCGACACGGCAATCCATTTTTAAAGAGCATATGCAGCGCCATCTGCAGGCATACAAAAAAAATATAAGTAGTTGCCAAGTTTTTTATGATTTTGCAAACTTTTGGATAGCACCTTGTATATTTCTCTTTATACTATAAGATAATACTATATTACTTTGTAATTGAAGCACTAATATACAATTTCTTATTTTTTCTCTTGCAAGTATACTCAAGTTTGTCAAAGTAAGTACCAGGTTACCCATTCAATATGCATGAAATGGCAAGATTAACAGTTTAAAATTTACATAAGGACATTTCTCAAAACCATAACCATGAAAAAGAATTCAGAAATGAGACATTTTAGACAGTTTTGTACAAACACCTTTATTGCAAGAGCTTGTACAAAGAAGGCCGATTGATGTACAAAACCAATGCATACATGCACATTCACTCACACAAGCATGCATTTTATTTAAATTCAGGCATTCCCACTTCCATACTAGACAATGGTTGTACAATATATTGGCCATATACGGAGGTATAGTGTCTGGCTACAGGAACTTCATTTTTTAAAAAATATTTTTGTGCTTCACAATAAGTGCAGGAACAGTAGGAATACCAATACAGGAAGGTCCAAGACATTTAGAATGAATTAATTACAAATGAATTACTTATAAAATGAAGAAATTTTTTCTTAAAACAATGGCAGATTTGTATACATACTGCAAGTAAGCAGATAAATTGCTGTCAGTCTATTTTTAGGAAAGATGCCAGGATTGATTTTTTATTAATGATTTCATCAATTGTCAGGAATATAATTATGGATAAAAAAAAATGTACTCTCTCTACCCTGGTCTTTGTTTAATTAATAATTTCAAAGGGGGGGAGGAGATAACAAATTTATTAAATCATTTGTTAGAGCAGCTGTGATTGTTCCATGATCTTACTTGTATAATAGTTTGAGGATAGAAAACAAAGAAATAAGAGCTGCTAACTGGATTTTTTAAGTTTTATATCTATTAATAAATCTGCCACTGTGTTTCAGAACTAAAAATATTTCACATATATATATGCAAAGATATAGAAACAAGTAATGTTCAAAAAATAACATGTATCTAAATAAATTCAAAAGGCTATTTTAATTTTTATATACTCATACACACACTATTGGTTCCACTCATGTAAAGGTAAATAATTTATAGTCCATTCAAAGTATCCAAATGTTGCATAAATGAGGCTAAATAGTAAAAAGACCTTCCTGCATTGCTACTGAAGCCTGCAAAGGAAATGCAAGATTTCACCTGACCTGCCTGCCATCTGTGATTTAGTTTTAGCTTCTTTTGGCTACTAGGATCAGATATTAATGGACTTCGGGAGAGTGCTTCAAGGGAGATTACACAAGACAGCAAGCAAATTAACCATACTGAAAAAATATTAAGGAACCTGTTGCAGACTTGGTTAACACAAATATTTATGCAGTGTGTTATTGAAATCTGAATAATTTATAATACATTGAAATGAGGGTGTTAAACTAAATTTTCATGAGGTTGGTTTTTTATTATTAAATATTACATTTCTTTTATGATAATAGAACAATGAATAAGAAATTACAAATACAGCTAATTTATATCTGCAAACTCCTTTCAAAGCAGTTTTTTTTTTATTTTTGGACATTTTTACAGATAAATACTATCTGCATGATTTTTAAACTTTAAAAACTTAAAGTAAACAATTGCAGTAGATTCGATGATTAGAATTCAGATTATCTGACGATTATTAATGGTTCATGGTTACATTAAATGGTATCTAGATTATTTAGCTTAAATTAAATGGTATCTAGAATGTAAAAATATTTCTAACTGTGTTAATTTAATTAAATATTTTACATTTATAAACAGTTGTCATGTGTGCTTATGCAAGCTCAGTATAACAATAAATCAAGATAGACAATTATCAAACTATAAATTAACAAGAGTTTGCTAAACTAGTTAGTTTTATAGGAAACTAACTTGAATTAGCCCTGAATTTAGCTGCACCCTGTATCACATGAAGAACTAGAACAGGTTCTCCACTAGTTATACTATGCAGGTAACGATACAAAAATATAATTAGGATAACTTACACATATACATCAGTCTTACAGTCCCATGCAATTAACTATCCATGTAACATCACTGAAATATTTAAAACTAAATATTACCAAATTTCACATATATTTCTACTTTGGAGCATACTTTGTAACTTATGAAATAGCATATTCAATAGTAGAATAAGTCAATAGTCATATTTCAGAATATTGTTATTGAAGTGCAAAATTTGGTAATTTTGAGTTTATCTATTGTGGTATGCAATCCTACATTGAAAATTGATTCGAAACATTGTTTAAATCAATTTTCAATATAGGATTTTGAATCTTTGGTACATGAGCTACCATAAGCAACACAAAATGAGAGCACTGAAAAATCTTAAAAACAATTTAAATTATTTTTAAAACCTTTAGAATATTATACTTGTAGTATAATATTCTACATAGTAATTGTAATAATAATCTTGTAGTAATATTCTAGTATAGAAAATGTACAGTGATAGTGTCAGTTCTTAAACGTAAATGCTGATATTTGAATTGTGGTCATCAAAAACCTTTCTAATGACTATTTTGTGTGTCGGGTTCAGAAAGGAATCATTTTGTGATATACACTACTTTGTTTCCACTATTAGTGAGGTCTGATATAAAACCGCTTAAAGGAAAAAATGCATCTTGTAAAAATATAACTTTACAAATCTAATTTTTAAACAAAATCATCTTAATTTATGCCACATTTGACATATAGTACCTAGAAAATTGAGCAGTGGCAGCAATCAAGATGTTATTCTTTAAAACATCCAAAATTTATTTCAAATTAAAATTGAGGTAGGCTTAGCAAAAGGTTCCTTTTAAAAACCTAAAAATACAACATAAAATACTGATCGTGCACTTGTAACTCTTTAGCTATATTTTGAAATCAAAATGGTTCATAAATTATACAAAAATTGATGCAATAAGAAAAAGAAGTTAAACACATTACAAATCTATTAGGAACTTGATACTACAAATCTAGCTATGGAAGTATCTCCACGTTTGCTCCATATACATTTAAGGTCATATTCTCCATTACAAATGGTTTTGTCTTTCACAAAAATAGTCAACAATGATGATTAGCGAAAATAGAGAAGATAGAATTCGCTTGCTTTGTACTAAGTGTAAGGAAATAAATTAAGAAATACGGATAGACAGATCACAGAATTTTGGACGAACTGGTTGCACTTTTCTTCTCTTAAATATTTAGCACTCTAAAAATTGCTAGAGACTACATGTTAAAACTGATAGTAGCTTTAGAAGTCACAAAAAGTAACTATTTACACGATGATCTGAGGTCGTATTGCTCAAATCACACAATATGTCAGAAATGGTTAAAGAATGAAAAAACATGAAAATTTGGTCCATCAAATGATATTGGGTGTAGGTATTTATGACTAAATTAGAAGCAACAGGAATAGTCGTGAGAAATATGCAAGAAATTTTGTAAATTAAAATTATATTCTCAAAGTGCTGAATTTTTCTAAATTTACTTTTATGTTAACCAATCAACTTTAGGCTGTAAAACTATATAAAGTATCCACTTCAAAACAAAATAAAGAAGACAATTTAAAGTGCAATGTATTGCAATAACATTTTACTATTTGTTGCTTTTCAGAAACATAATTTCTTCCACATCATTACAAATCATAAATATTTCTTTAATAAATGCAAAAAAAAAAGAATCATTCATAGAATATTTAGGATGCTGAAAATTTACATACAGTATCTACAGCTTAAAATGCTTCCTAAACTATTATTAACAATAACTCATGCATCAAACAGCCTACTAAAAAAAAGACCAGAATTTCGACAATTCAGCTTCATTTATCGCATTCTATGCAATAACTAAAAAAACTAAATAAAGCATAATATTTACTATCTCTTAAAATTCAATTATTAAAGCCCTAGATAGTGTAGCCCAAATCCAAGATTTTGAAAATTGGGACTTAATTTTATTAGTTGAACAAAAGCTTCATTAGAAAGAAAATATTTCACACACACACAAAAGACTATGATTTATTAAGCAAATTATAATTTTAGGATGGAAAATTTTGGATTTTTTTTCAGTGGTTGTGTGTTCTTTGGAACCCATAGATCTATTCTCTTTCATAATTTTACCAAAAGTGACATTTTCATTTCTCTATAATAGCATATATTGAAAGAATTAACAACTAGTAAAATAAGCCACAATACTTTATAAATTGTGCCATGTTGCATAATACTTGAACACATATCTTTAGCTATTTTGATGCACAATTTATAATGTTATGAGCATGGATCTTGCATAATCTGACAAAGTTAGATGAATTGTATATTAATATATTTTAGATTAAATCCCAAAACTAGAACTTGAGTAACCATGAAGCCAAAAGTCTTTATCTTACATAATAAAAGTTGTTTGTCTTTCTGTCTGTGTGTCATCTGTAGCGAAAAATCGAAGCTAAGGATAGTCGAGAACCTTCGTACAGAACCATCTTTGAACTGAATCTGTAGAATCCGAATTCCTTTATATTCATTTATTTGTAAATACATTGAAATATACATGTTTAAGGTTATCCGATTTTTATTTTGCTACATTCGAAAAAAGCAGATTTTTGGCATAAACTTGTGTGTATATCTTTGCATTTAAATACATTTTTTTAACTTTCTGTGAATTTTCAAATAAAAGCATAAAAATTGAAATTTTTATTTTGCTAGTGAATCATTTCATTCTTTGTAAGATTGGTTGCTATATACTGGGCAGTGCAGCTGAGGTCATAACTTGTATTCATTGTTATGGGAAACAGTGACATATCTCAAGAATTCACCGTATGTCCTGGTGTAATTTTAATCAGAGATTCGCATCTTAAAACTTGCGTAATGTCAGGTACATTTTCTAGTCTATTTATATATGATTAACACAAAAGCTTTCAGCATTTCCAGAAATTGCATTTTAGAGCAGTGCTAAAAGTAAAACAAAGAATATCTAATTAAGTTCAATAAACTATCAAGACAAAAACAATTAAATGCAACTTTTGCACTTTGAGAAGAAAATTTTCACAGATCAAAAACTTCTAAAGCAATCCAAATTATGAAATGTAGTCATTAGACTCAATTTTTAATTGAAAGATTTTAAAATGTTCCAAACACACTCCAGCTTTTCTAATCACTAATATAAAAACTACTTTGTAATTGCACTTATCATAGGAGAAAATACTTTTTGCAAAATAGTTATATTCGTTCAAATGAAATATTTTTTTACAAGCAATCACTATGCTTGAGCTTCCTATTAGTTTTAGAGAAAAAACCTACACCCAATTCTCTTACATTACCAACTGAAAACTAATCAGATGATTAAACAGAAGTATGGAAAATAAAACATTCATCATCAAGGCATTTTTGGAAGTTAAGTGTGTTGATCCAAGCAAAAACTATTGAAATAGTTAGGTGGGAGATTACAGATGTTAAAGGTCAAAGATTTCTTTTTTTTTTCACATGCCATCATTCCAAACAGATGGTAAGGTCACAATGATAAATATTTGTATTTATATAGGTAATTTAATCACGACATTAAGCCACAAAACATTTCACAAAGCAACACTACGGACATAATATATAGGTATAGTAATACATACACTCTGGATTAATTTGATAAGCTACACATCTATGTTTTGTACTATACCTCCACAAGATTAGCAAATCACACTAAAGGGCACCTGGAGTCACGTCAATAATGAAGTTTGACAACCTGCAGTAATGTGACTGACTGCAAGCACATTACCATTTGAGTTAGTATTCACAGAAGACAAAGTTGGTGTTGGACACCAACTGCCTACCAGAAGAGCACCGGCAGGGTACATAGAGAAATTTAACTGTTAAATTTACGGTATCTCCTCATTTTAACATGTTGGACTTATTTTTCAAATATAGTATTAACTAATTAGAAAATGCTTTGAAACATTTATATATTTAAAAACATTTTTTCATGTCTAACATTCAAAAACATATGTCAATGATATTTAGAAAGAAAAGTACAATACTAACTCTTGTTGAATGTAGTATTAAGACTGACTAGTTACAGAATGGATATTACAATCCATGCTTCAGAAAATCAAGTAATAAATTTCAATTCCTGTACAAGGTTTACATAGGTCATACAACCTGAATATGAATTCCCAATGGCTCAAAGCAAAAGCAAGAAATATTTTTTAACCATCCTGTAAATAAATGATGAATTTTTACGCATCATTGAGTTTTAAAACTTTATCATTGTAACAGTGGTTGGCAACAGGTTTATCTCATAAGATAGACCACTAATATAGATTGATCAGGTAAAAGACATTGTGTATATTACTATCTCTGAATTTGCAGTAATACATTTGTATGTTTCTATGTACAAAGAAGAAAAGTTAAAATTTTCCCATTTTTATTTTATTTTATATTATATTATTATTTCAAAATATCTGGTTACAGATAGTAAATAGAATCCAATTTCACATAAAGAAAATTAAAAACAAACTTATTTAAAAATGAGCTGTTATTGATTTTATATTTGTTATTACCTTATTTGTCATTTCTGTAATTCTACATCTTAATTCATGCCAATTCATGTTTTCTTATAATGAAAGTGAAACTCCCAAGTATTTTTATATTTATGTCAACTCTTAAATTCCAGAATTCTAAATTAATTTTAACTTAAATATATTTTGTAAAAATACTGCTAAAAATAAATTTTTGTTTTATCTATTTTCAATGGCCCAACTTAAAGTACCAGAGAATAAAATCTGAGGTTGCAGGTTTAATTTTTCTTATAGGCCAATAAGTGCTGTATTATGGCATCTAAAAATTGGAAAGACACAGTAGCCAGCTAGTAAAATGAAATACTAGATCTATACTCAAAATCATAAAAATCATTAATGTGAATTTTAAAATAATAGTGTCACAGACAAAAAGGAATTTTAAAGTATAACAGTTTCTTTTACAAAAAATAGTCCTATTTTAAAATGATTAAAAGCAAATTTCCATGCCAATCTATTTTTCAATACAACTAAATAGTACAATACAATAACAAATGTGCCATTTAGAATTTTTCAGCAAAATAGGATAATTTTATTATTTTTTTTTAATCCTTAAATTAAGAGATCTTTGTAAAAACTTTTTAACTGGGTAGTTGCTGAGAGATAGTGTAAAATTGACAAAAACTGGAAAAATCTAAAAATTTCATGAACAGGGGTCAGAATTTTGTTAAAACCAATTCACAAGCAAAACTTATCTCATCATCAGACTTTGGATTTTTAACAGGTTTTGATTGCCCAATTAAAAAATTTACTCGCCTATAATTTTGAATCCCTGACTGAGTGACAACTACCACAGCAATCCAGTAATATTAAGATGGTTGAGTAGTTCTTGCTTTAGCTTCATTTTAGCAACCTCTGCAAGACAAAAATCCCTTCAGTTTAAATAGTTGATATTTCAAAAAATGCAGGAAAGTGTAAATATTCACTGCAATATATTTTGCTCAATTTCATACAGTTTGAGAGACTGTTTTCAATACATGAAAATTCAAGTGTGTAAACCACACAACTTTGTCTTTTTATACAAAAAATACATCATGCAAATGGTAAAATGTAATCAGTTTGCAAGGAGCAATAGCAAAATATAGATACAAATAGCTCCTGTTACAAATGACATGACTTTGGGTACTAAATGGTTAGAAAGAGACCAGAACAAAATAGGCATTGCCTTTTGGAAAGGGAGAAAAGGTTGAAAGGCATTTTTTTCATAGGTTTGCACCTGATAACTAGTAAAGCATATTGAGAACTGTACAGATTAATGACATTAAAAAAGGAAATGGCATTAGAAAAGGTATTTGACTTATTTGAACGTAGATAAGGCTGTTTTGTCGAATAGAAAAACCAGGTACTGATGTTTGCATACTCAGCATCGGATGAAATACCATGATTGATTGCTTAACTGATATTATGGAATCGGAGTTGTATCCGATTGTCATTGATTTGAACTTTAGGTTTGAAAGAGATAAAATAATTCTATTATGTGCCCTATTAAGAAGAGCCCAGCACATTTTTAACCCTACAAAAATTGTTATAAAATAGAGATGTATATGTATACTAAATGCATTGTTTTGGCATAATAGGTGATATATATATTTATGTTGTGTATGGATAGAACAAAACTTCACAACAAATCTAGGAAAGGACATAGTGAGCTTTGAAGAGACAAGGTTTGATTTAAAAAGTTAAAATCTCGTTATATATAAAAAAAATGGGCAATATAATTCAATTACTGACTTAAATTTGTTCAAGGAGTTTTCTATAATTTAAAATATCAGTTAAAGACATGTACAGCATTCAAAAAAAGAAAAAAATTACATCTCACAACTTGCAGTATCTAAACACCATTTACTGTACTTTTTTTAAAATTTCTCTCTCATACATAGAAAGTAAAGGAAAAGTAATGTATGGAGTCAAAAATCAAACTGTTGAATTCTAATGAATTAATATGTTTTGAGGATCCATTATTATGAAGCAATCATTTTTAATGTCTGTGTATCAATCAGTGAAAATATGTTTGATACTTTTCCACCAAATTGAGCAATACATGAGAAATTTGGTATATTTGGTAAACTTAAGAGGCCTATTGATTTTCAGAAAGGGCAAATCAGAAAAAAAAAACCCTCAAATATTTAAACATTTTATTTAAAATTTCAAAATTCATAAATAAACAAAAATGTTAATTTTTATAAATAACTAGAAAGAATTATCTGGTATTGCCTGAGTCACAAATAGACACCTATTACTACTAAAATTACCATGCTATCCATAAAGCCAAAAAAAAAAAGTTTTCTACAAGTCTTTGTTTTACGGACGTTTAAAATCTTAATTGCTAACTTTTGAAGTTATTATTGTAGAAACATGATTTTTTTTTTCTTTCTGGGAATGCTTATAATACTTCTAGAATCTTATATTTAAAATTTCGGAATTTTAAATTCTACTACTAAAGGCAGCCATCTGGGATTCCAGATTTTACAAGCGAGACGCTTGTCTATGATTTTCTCACGAAACTTCAATAGAAATTCCAGCCTCATTTTCTATAGTGTGTTTAACAAGTGCAAATTCGAGCCTATAAAATGACTAAAAAAACTAATTTGAAATTAAAAAAAAAAAAACACTTAGGTGCACCTATTCAGGTCTTCAAGTACCTATATACCAAATTTCATCACCGTACGATGCTTAGATTTCCCACTACAAATTGCACACACACACACAAGACATCTTTTATTATGCAAGATTTTTATTTAAAACCAAATGGCACTATTTATACGATGCTAACCTTTTTCATTCTTGAGATATTACATAATATTTTTAAAATGAAATAGAAGTCATAAATTCAAAACTAGAACTGGATAGAGTTTTTAGTCATTCTTATGATTATAAGTCAAATGATTTGAATTTAAAAGTTTTGATAGTATTATTTCCTGTGGAAAATGACTAACTCTGGGAACAATGATGGATGTATACAGTACATGGAGGGATTGATAATCTGAACGACAGTACAGATGTAAATTGAATAAAAATTTGTTTTAATAAATACAGATAAGCCAAATGCATCCATAGTTATTATTTTGAAAATAAAACAATATGAATAACTTGGATACTAAATATGAAAAAACACATTTTCTGGTGATTATTGTGATAACCAAAACCACATAAGTGTACAAAACATTAAAGCCCCTAAATTTTGTCCTATCTTTTTGATGGTATTTAAACCCACTTAACTGCACAAATAGCCTACATACATTTTTTTTCTTTAGCCACATTAATGTTTTCTATAAAATTTCAACTTGATAAGTGAACAAATAAACTTCCAAAAAAATTCCTGAAAACTTTGCTATTTAAACTTCAAAAGAAATCAAGATCAAAAGTTGGATACTTCAATTATGTTTTAATTAAATAGTAAAAGTATTCATTATTTCCTGCATTGTACAACACAAGTAAAAAATTACAGGAACTGTAATAGAAAATTGAAACACTGTGAAAAAATGAATCTGAAAAGGTAATTACGATGAAATTAAATTAAGCTGTTTCTTTTACTGCTGTTGTTTCTTTGGCTGTTTTTTAAGTTACTTAGGTAAATTTAACAAAACCAAATTGCATAACTCATTTTATTATTAATATTTGCTTCACTAACTAAAATTCCATGGGAAAACACTACCCCCCTCTGAAAAATAACACTTAACAAGTAACATTGTATAAAATATATATTTAAAAGTATCAACCAGTTTTGGAGACATTTTGCTTCTGGAACTGATTGAAACTGTTGTTTTATGCTGTTTTACCAATAAAATGTTTAATTTTTTAGTTAATTTAAGCAGAAATTTGAATGAATATTTTAAACTAACACTTCCATATTTCTCTTAGCTCTTATTAATTACTGAACTAAAATATCTGGAAGGTTTATAATTTTATAAAAGTTTTTATTTTTGTGATAAAAATTCCCTAGCATGTTATTCTGAAATTTGTGAAAATCAACCCTCAGTAATGGCAAGTCGTCAAACCTTGTCTCTTTGGAATAAAATATCTATGTTAAAGTAGCATTGGAAGGTCAATACTGTTTAAATTAAAAACCTGTGCAGCTACTTACACATGTTTCCATAAATAATGTTCAACATTAAATGCATTATGTTAACTAAGTATAGATAAGTAACAAGGAGTAAAAAACAGATACTTGATATATAAGGCTAAAGTACTGAAAAATCTCAATTTTTTTTTTTTTATACCGATGAATAAATTTGTACTTTAAACAACCTAATAGACAATGGGAAATCCTTATGCACACTAAGTAATGGTGTATAATATATATACACTGCAGAAGTCAGATATCACTTGTTTTACACATATGATGTATACTTTTATTAAAACATGTCAGCATGTTTTATCTCTATAATATATTTGTATATTGCAGAGGTGTATCTAGAAAGGTAGAGCTTATAGCTCTCTACTAACTAAATTACAGACTCTCCATTGAATACATGATATCTAGCACTATATCATAATCAAGAACCTTTATTTCTAAAAAGGGGAAAGGGGGGGGGGAGCTATGTCTATGGTATAGTGTGCAATTAACTTTTAAGATATTGTACTTGCAGAAGTAGACAAGGTAGAAAAATAATAATAAGTCCATGCAAAATCTATTATGCTATTTGTAACTTCAAAAAATTTCATAAATTTTAGTTAATGACATGGGAAAATGACATGAAATTTAATCTACAACAGTTAATCCATCTAGTTTCTTGATTAATAAACCTACAAAGGTGATAAAGATGTCAATGGCCCTTGAAAACTGGAGAGTGTAGCTTTCTTTTCAGTGAAAAAACTATTTTTTATCCAATAATAGAATCAGTAAAGTCATCTGACGGATAACAATTTTTTCCATAATAAATTTAAAAGATGAACATTTTGATACAGTTTTTTAGTATTACAGGAGCAGGTGAGTCACAAAATCTGCTGATAAATAGATAAGTCAAATGAAACTTACATTTCTGAACTACTTTAGACATTATTTAAGCCACCAGTAAAATATGCAAGAATTACAGTAAATATCTTAATAGTCCTTAGCTTTAACACGCATTTACAAGAATAAACAGTAAATTTAGATGAAAATTGTAAACATTTTAGTATAATATTTTAGAAATGTATATGCGATGAAATCCTCACAAGGTAATGCCAGAAACACAACCTAGGCTGAATATATGCTAAACGAACATTATGATACTGAGCTAATGAATTCTACAGCTCAAGACATTTAATATTGCCTTGGAGGATTTCTAAATGCAGATAAAGAATACATATGAAGGGAAATCCTATCATAAGACAATATATGTTTGCATAGAATGCATTTGGCATAGGTTCTGTCGGCAGTACTGTCAATTAGTTTCCTCAGACATGATATAACCATAACTACCTAATTTTGAAATACTACTTTTTCATAACAATTAGTTTTAAAATGGATCACCAGATGAGGTCAGCTAAATATGGTTTCAAAATAAATGAACAAAACATTTAATGCATCAAAGGAGACAAGTCACCCACAACACCAATAGCCACATGACCAACAACCAGTTCTGTGCAAAATGCAATTCTCCTGTTCATAACAACGCATCATGCCCATATGGAAATTCAAACCACTTCACTCACCTTGGGTACTGTGAAACAGCAGTGTGGACCTGATCTATTTCTTGGTTTACAGATTTATTCCACACCACTGGAGATTGTCTACAGACGACACAGCTGAGGCCCAGTAGAGGACAGGTGGTTATAGAGCCAGTCGGAGGACCAAGATAGGACTCAACACCAAGAATAGAAAGTATGACCCAGGAAATAGCACAGGAAGCAGGAACCCAGAGCATCGGCTTTAGGAGCACTCAGGGGACCTCAAGGGGAACTTCCCTTAATTGAGGAAGCCTGAGCGAGAAAACGCCCCAACTCCATAGGGACTGCAGGGGCAGCCACGAAGCGCGAGAATCGATGGATGTCAAATGCAGTGACTATCTAGAGGAACCAGAAAAGCCAATGTGGAATGGCACAGATTGCTTAATTTGGATAATTTTGCAGAGGATTTCGACTTTCTACCGCTAGGCAGCATACAACTTAAAGAGTACTCACCTTGTGTACTGGGAAAGGAATATGTAGTGCAATCCTTATAAAGCAATATTAAATGTTTTAAGCTAGAGAGTTTTTTAGCTTAACATCATAATGTTTGCCTAGAATGTATTAAGACACAAGTTTGTACCCCAATCTTGTATGTACATACAAAATAAGTGATATCTGAATTCAAATGCAATGCAGGTGCAACCTAATATTTAAAAGAAACCTAAAGAATAAAAAAAAAGAGAAAATAACAAAATACTTTCAAAACAGAAAACAAGCCACAATTTGTTTAAAAATCTGAATTATCAAAGTGACAGCAATGACCAAAACACAGGATGACCATCCAATGTGCCAATTAGAGATTGGTTCCAATATTGTGATAAATTTACAGGATAAAATAATCTGTTTGAATGAGGTAATAAAACATTTCCTGAGTTATCATTCACTATTTTCCAAGCAAATACAATTTTGCATCTTCTTATTCTATAAACAATAAGATGCAAAATTTAATAATGAATGGCACTGGGTCATAGTAGATAGGAACCTCGCAATATTTGGCAATGGATTGATGGAAAAAAAAAAAAAGTGATGCAGGGTCATCCAGTTTGTTGGTCATTCTATAGATTACAAAAGATTTGTACAAATATGTAAACATGAAAAAAATTCTGAATATAATTGAAAACTAAAATAACATTTGCACATGATTCCACTCACTTTTTGATTAGAAAATAAAAACATTTCGAATTACCCGATTGAATCATAAACTCCACAAGTCATTTTATAAAAAATGTAAATAACTTCAATAAAAGTAAAATAAATTCTATACATAACACAATGATCTTTAGAAATAATCCTCTATGCCCTACAATTAACTTTACAAAAACTCTACAGCAATTTTAAATTGCAACAAAAACTGTTATGAAATAAATACTTTATAATTACTGAAAACCTTATAAAATATACAAAAAGCAAAGGTTTGCCCGGTGGCAAAGCCTTATGCAATATTAAAAGGAATCAAAACCGTAATATAAATCAAGATGAAGAAAGATATTTTTTAACAGAGTTCCCTATACATTTATAAATCCTATTTTCTATAAAAAATTATCATTCAATTATTTAAGCTTAAATTAGTAATATTTTTGTTTCTTTATCACTTAAAGTCAAGAAGGGGAAAAAAAGTGGGGGATGATTGATTATCTGACATTTGCATTCTAGTTATCTAATCAACGCTGTGTTCAATTTGTGATTTTTCATACCTATAAGAGATCTACTTGACTGGCAATAGTTCACTTGTCAAACTTTGTTCCATCATAATGGAACAAGCTGATTTAACATAGTATTATGAATAAATTAATAAGTTGTACAGAAAAATGCTTAAAAATGAAATTTCAGGGGTTTGTGAAAGAACCATTTTCCATAGATAGCAACAGACTTCCATGCATTTTTACCTGTCAGTGAAATCTGCAAGCCAAAGAAATAGGAATAAAGTATGAAAACATGCTTTTTTTAATATAGAACTTTCGAATAGCATTAGTCTACAATATGGTGGTTGTGAGCATCATAATGGTCCTAAAAATGTAGCATATTCTGTACTATACATAACTTTATCTGTTGCTCTTACGAGAAATTCTGTATATGTGGGTCTGTATATTGTATATTGGTATGTACAAGCATTAGATGTTAAGATTTGCCTATTTAAAAAAAAAAAAATTATTTAGACCATCCTAATGATGGTGTCCATTGAATGTGGAAGGTTGGATTTCCTCTGATTAATCAGGGAAACCCCTGATTAATCAGAGTTGAAGATATGAAAAATTTAAACAATTCTTTTACAAAACGGCAGAAATAATTTAATGCAAAAATTTAATTATATAAATTTATGTTTAGTTAATGTTGAAAATATAAATTACACGCATTTGGCAATTTTTAATTTTTTTTTTTTTTTAACTATAAGTTTGTATGAATCATTGAAAAGCAAAAAAGTCAATTTGAAATTTATTTCTAATTTTAATTTCATATCACCACTACTTCTTTAGCTCCAAAAATTGTAAATGTCTAAGAGAAACAAATAATATTTTTAGCTGCCCTACATTTACTTTCCAGTTAATATTTAAAATTTCTTTTGGCTTTTATATGTACATTTTCATTATAATTCATTTGCTTTGAATAAAAAATTATTCTTACCAGTTCATGTCGAAAGCCCAGACCGTCCGGCTCATCCCTGGACATAGAGCAGCAAAGTGGGCAGCCGGTTACCAGTCTATGTATTACATATTAGTAAATTGTTATCAGTCCATGTTACAAATACTAGGTACAAAATTGTTCTAGTCTGAGATGATGTTTTAGAGTTAAAAACTAGTGCTGTAAATGATATATAACTGAATATCTGATAATTTGTGTCTCTAAAGCTTTAAAAATATAATAATTAATAAGTTCTATATATTTTTTGTACTATTTGCTTAAAATATAATTTGTTTCACCTATTTTTTAATAATATTAAATGTGGTTTTGACCCACAAAACTGTAAATTTGCCATTTCTGTCACTTTCCCCCTAGTGATAAGATGAATTAAAACATATGAATGGAAATACATGGGTGAAAGTTAAGAAATTACAATTTTTACTTGCAAAACTCCTTTATTTATAAAAATTTTAATGATTTTATTTTGACAAATTGCTGATAGATATTTGCTCCTGAGAATTGGTGACATTACGATGTCCAAAAAAACATACTTTACATCCACTAGATGGTGACAGTGGTGATTTTAAATCCGTTGAACACTATTTAGAGTTTTGTTCCATATGTGTTTAAAGTTTTGGAATTTTGCTAACAGGTAAATTAAAAACAATTTTATTA
The DNA here is from genome assembly GCA_951213105.1 of Amaurobius ferox. NCBI lineage: Eukaryota > Metazoa > Arthropoda > Arachnida > Araneae > Amaurobiidae > Amaurobius > Amaurobius ferox. The sequence continues at coordinate 1,482,691 of OX578153.1, forward strand.
TTCATTTTTGATGAGTATATTTATTTCTCATCATTTCTGATATGCAATTAATTATTATTAATATGGATGAAAATTTCAAAATATGGTGTTTTCTATTAATGCACAAAAGCCAGTTATGCAAAAAGTGCATATTTTGTTTCCCAATGTTAGTTTTGATTTCAGGGTAGAACAAAAACGAATCCATATGTCATTTCTGACATGGTCATTTATGCCACGCAAACAATGAATATGCATTAAAACTCATTAATTATTCTGAAAGCATTCATTAGCTCCATTATCAATTAAAAATCTTAAGATATTTTCAAAAACTTATTCCTCCAGAAACCATAAGTTAAAAACACAAATTTTTGGAACCTGAAATGAGGCATTTAGCCATATAATCATTTACACTCAAACATCAGAAGCAGAAAATTATATTCTTAAATACATATCAAATATATTACCTTCTTAAGAATTTAAAACATACAGGAGCTCTGTTAAAACACTAATAAGGACCAAGTTAATTGATAAAGCTTTAGCTTGTTCTTGGAAATTCTCATTTAGTCTTCAATGAGTTAGCTGCATTGTACACAAAGCCTTTATCTTAATCTTATATTGCATGCAAACAAGATATGATAATTCCAAAGAGGGAGCAGAGAGGCTTTTCTAAAGACAAACAAAAAAGACAAACACTCGTATCTAAAAACTAATCATGCTTGATATATATAATACAGGTACTCTGTTGTAATGGCAAATTATTGATATATTAATGATGAGGTAAATTACAAAAACATGTCCATATTTAAAATCATGTGATTTTAAAAGTACAATGTATATCCAACATTTTACTGAACCTGAGTTTGAATTGTAATAAAATTGTGCAATTAATATGTTGTACTGCTGATACACATTTCTGAAAAATGCATTTTCTAAAACAAAATCCACTGAACTATCGGCATACACTCCTGTAGTAGTCGATTCTTTCTTTGTGATTTGCATCATTTTTTATATTTATTTAAACAAAATTGGGACAGAAACAGGATTTATAAAATAAAATATACTTAAAATATTAAAACACCGGTTTGCATATTAAAAAGGGGCATTATATTATAAAGTGCCAAAGATTTCATGAATAACAATGACATTAAAATTAAATACCTCATATGAATATTATATTTTTAAATATTTAAATACTATCAAAAAATGTAGTAAAAATTCTCAATTAAAAACTTGACGAGTATTGAGTTAAAATTTCATACCACACATAATTCAATCATTATTATTTACTAGAAAATCTGAATCGGTACCATTTTCCTTTCCTCCAAATCGAAATATCTTTCTAGACACTATATACAAAAGTTCAATTCAGGAGTGCCAATCTGTTAAATTCCTTTCTAAATTTAAAGTCACAGAAAAGTTAAATAAATTTATCAATTTATTAAATTATTTGTCTTGCTACAAAATTTTATACTATTTCAGCCAATTTGAGAGGGGTTTTTGTGAGATTTTCATCAACTTTTATTTGCTTAAACATTTTAAATATATTTAAAATCCTTATCAACTTTACAATACATCATTTTAAAGCATAGAAAAATTACCACATTAGCCCCAATTAGCACGGCCTACAATTTAACATAATCCATTTTTACTTTCTCAAGCTATTGTATAGAGAAAGTATTGTTTCCTAAAACTTTTTATTATATATATATATATATATATATATATATACTTATTATAGGATATATATATATTATCGGATATATATATATATATATATCCGATAACGTAAAAAATGCAAATTTTGATGTATTTTTAAAAAAAATAATTATGAAAAAACTGAACCACAAATTTGGTTCAAACATTGTTGGAAAGAAGGTTTTTCAACCTTTCGATAGTGTCAAGATGGAAACTTGGATAATATTTTCATCTCTAAGGAATCAATGTCAATAATGAGTTTAAACTTTTGTGAATTACCATTTGGAGAAGTGTGGCATTCAATATATGAGCAAAACCGATTGGGATGGCTCTGATCTGTTCTAGGCGGTAGTGCTTAAAAGGAAGAAGGAACTAATTTGTGTGAAAATTCCAAAACAAAAAAATAACTAGAAACTATTTAGAAATTTAAAAAAAAAAAATAATGACAAGATACACCTTCCTGGGTTATGAAGTACCTGGCTACCAAATTTCATGGCTGTATGATGCTTAGATTTCCTGCTAAGGACTGCACTCAGACACTTTTTTTTATTAAGTAAGATTTATTTTTGCTTCTATTCAGGTTTTAATCGATTACATAGTTTAAGAAAAAAAATCAGTCCAACCGATAGTAGGAACTGATTAAAAGCAACTCCTAGAGATTGGTGACACTGAATAAAAATTAATCTTAAATATTTAATCTTTGTTGAAGACAATCTTTTAGGACACATTGTTCGTGATACAGTTGATTGAAAAAAAAAATCAATGAATTGCCTAACAAATAGCATTAAATGCATAGGTGGAGGTGTAATTCATAAAAAGATTGTATCATTAAAACTTTGACCTACGAGTACTATATTTTGACAAAAACTAGAAATTTTTGTAGGATGCACAGTTTGTGCTATAAAGAGAAGTTCACAATCCCTTAGTCTCATAAATGGCACTAAATGCATTAAAGATTTTTCGAAGAATGTTGGTATCAATAAACAAATTATTAGTCTTTATGAGTAGTTTAACTTTGTCCAAAACACAAAATTCCTATAATAAATCACTTATGAGGTAAAATACCATAAGTTCTGTTATTTTTTGACAGAGGACATTAAACTCAATAAGCATTAATCAAACAAACTCCATGTCAATTAAAGAAAAAATGCATATAAAAATTTCCAAAACTTTTTCAAAGACACAATCTCTTTAGGATGTACCATTCATGAGATATAATTTCCAAAAATATATCAATTCACCAACCGATCTACACAGCTCTGGACATGGTGAATTCAATAAAGCAAATCTAATATAAAAATTTTAATATGTTACACATGAGTTTAATAACTTTGTGCAAATAAACATTTTCTTTTCACTAATACATTTATGATAAAATATTATTAGATACTTTTGATAAATTTTAAATTTACTATAATAGATTTTGTTAAAACAAAATTATAAAAGTAGAATACAAGTATTGGTTAAAATTAGACTACATAATTAGTGCTTGTACAACATGTATATAATTTCCGTCGCCTTTTTATAAAATCCAAATTCAAAAAGTAAATTTTTCATCTAAATTACACTCCCTCCAATTTTTATACCTTTATTCATTTGTATTGTTGAGTGCATAATTGGTAGCAGGGTTTGACATAGAAATTTCTTTTAGCATGAACTTCTACTTCCTCCTCCAAATTTAAGTATTTTTTCTTTTAGTAAAAAATATCTTAATGAGTAACTAGAAATTGATAAAAATTTGTTTAAAGAAATCAACAAATATTCAAATTTTCTGATACCTGTATAAAATGATAAATTATATTAAGATATATATATGCAAATTTTCGAGTGCACTAAGGCTTTCATCATAATTCTAGATAGTTTCAGTTCACGAGAAAGCGATGAGTTACGTAAGCAATTTTTATTTCAAGTGATTAGAGTCTGACAGAAAAAAAAAAAAAAAGAAAATAGAAATCAAAATAATAAAATTTTTATTCTTGTTCAAAACCCTTTATGTTTTACTCATTGGAAAAATTTAAAACAAACATGTATTTCGAATTAGTATTGCGCATTATAATGAACTCTGATTGGCACCCCTGTATTCTTGAACATATAACATGCAGTGCATTCCTTCAGCTTTACCTTTTAAGGGACTAAAAAAATTGATACAGTGACTACCTTAGGGATCTATCACAATGACAAAATCTAAATGCTTTTCCGACAGACAAACACTTACAAACACAATACTAAGTTTTCTGGCCATGCCATAATGTAATTCACAAAACACCCTTGCTTGGCAAGAGTATAAAAACAGTCTTTCTGCCCCAATCAGTTACAGCCATCTCAAGTGAAATAGAAACCCCAAGAGTGTGGTAGACAATACTAAACTTCCAAACGCACATAAGGCAACAAAAATGTACTATCTATACAAAACAGGTACATACATATATAAACAAAACAATGATAACTAAGATGACTTCTTTTTACCATGCAGATGTTCAAATTTTTTAAAATGCTAAACTATACACTCAACATGGTATATTCCACATAAATAATATTGCAGACAATTCATTGCAAACGTTAGAGCTATAAAATATTTTTGATCTTCAACAAAAAGAATAAAAAATATACAATAAAACATAAAATAATGTGTTTAAAAACTGAGATTGTTTGGTAAATTTGTACACTCAATAACAGGAACCTATTCAAAATTGTAGTATTCATTAATACTTCCTGTCTCATAAATAAAATTTTTGGGGAAAACATTTTGAATTCAGGCTTTAAACAATTTTTTTTTTGTTATAATAAAAATATTTAAATTATTCACCAGGATTTTTTCTAACAAAATTATAAATTAGTCCAAAAGCAGAACTGAAAGCACAACTACATTTAGAATAACACAAACAAGTAAATATGTATATATAAACAAATTTGTCCTGAGAAAAACATAGAAACTAGTTAACAAAACATATAATCTAAAAACTTAAAAAAGTCTCCAAAATAGAAAAAAAGTCTACCACACTCTTTAGCTAACATTTGTATTATGTTTCAGTTGTAGTAGTGTTGACCAATTGATTGGTGGTCCCATAATAAAGTCCCTTAAAACAAGACAAATCCTTGGCCATTTTTTTTTCTTCAATACTTCTACACATCAGATTTAGTAACTGAAACCACAATGTATCAATTAAAAACATTTAAAATGGCAAAAATTTAGTGTTTTTCAACAATAATTTCATCAAAAGTCCTGCCAATACATGGTTGTATTAGAAAATTTACAGTTCCAGAAGAAAACCTCATAAAAGCAGGCATCTTCATTGAAAAACACAAGTCAATTTTTACAACATAACCGGGATGAAATGTGGTTTCAGCATGCTGACTAAAGCTTTACTCCTCTGTATATGAAAATAAAACAAAAGGTTATTAGACCAAGTATGCCGATGTTTTCCCCCAGGAACTTAGTCCCACCTCCATCAAACAGTGGATTATAGCAGCTACCATCACACCTCCTGCTTAATGTTGGTTGCCTTGTCATCACTGCTGTCAATCTCTACTGGCAGGGCATCCCCGTTGCCATACTCACCATTCGAGTCCCGAGAACTGTCGCTATCCATGGCCTCACTACTGAGATCAAGCTGAGCATTTGGGTGAAAGGCAGATTGGTGGGAGCCACCAAAGGGCATGCTGCCACCCAGGCTGGCCGAATTCGGGGACTGGTGCCATCCGAGAGCAGCCATAGAGGCAGCTGAGGGCAGGCCCATGGAGGGTTGGCCTAAAGGTGACATGCTGCATGATACAGCAGCCATAGCTGCCGCTGAAAAAGAACATATTTTAAATACTGGTACTAATTAAATTGCAATAAAAATGCATTAAATTACAGGCATATTTTTATAATAAAATTTAAAGACTTTTTTTAAGGACCTTTGTACTTATAGACCATTAAAACTTAATACACACCAATATATTCTAACTACTTACACAAGGAAGGGAAATCTAAATATTTTTCAAATACAAAAATATGATATGAGCCGCACATGACTTTTTTTATATAATACAATGCATTTACTCACTTTACAGTAAAAAAGTAATAAGATCCACTTGTACTGTGCTTTTAATGTTAAATTGTACATTTGGTGATTTTTCGGATGACAACATGTAAAACTATTTCAAAATACCCAGTTAACTTATATTTTGAGCAACACTAAATAAACAATTATATTGATAGCATCCTCAATAAGCGATGTAGTCCATATATTAAAATATCTTAATTATTAATTCATCAATTAGGCATCATTTTCATTAATTTAGTGTCATTTTTGCAATTTTGATGATATTTTCATCAATTTGGGGCAAAATATCGCCACGTTGGCAACATTTTGCTAGATTATTCGCGAAGTTTGCCAAATGCATAACCAAGTGTTACAGACAAAGCATTCTTATATGCAAGAAAGTAAACCCATCATATGACGGAAATCAGAATTTGCCAAACATTACTTACCATTTGGCATCATTTTTATCAATTTAGTGACATTTTTGTCACTTTGGCACATATTTAAATAGTTGACAAGTTGGCGATGTCCTGCTAAATTTTTTGCTAAGCGTTACGGGTGGAGAAATGGGTTATTTATTCTTATAATCTACTCTTAAGTTTTTTCCAAGATATTGAACTCTCATCAATTAGTCATCATTTCATTGATTTAGCATAAGTTTCATCAATTTGGTGAATTTTTAATAATTGGGTGACATTTTCGTCAATTAGGAAACATTTAAAAAGTCAGCAAGTTGGAGATATTTCGATAAATTCGTCACCAAAATTTTACCAAACGTTACGGATGGAAAAATAGGTGTTTCTTATAGTACATTCCTATTTTTTCCCCAAGATATTGAATTTTCATCAATTAGTCGTCATTTTCATTGATTTAGCATCATTTTTATCAATTTGATAACATTTAAGTCACCAAGTTGGCAACATTCTGCCAAAATTTCGCCAAGTGTTATGGATGGAGAAATAAGTTATTCTTATAGCAAATAAATGATTATCGGCATCCAAATACAAAAGTATTACCCAAAGTATATTTTCTCATGAATGGAATGAGCTAGATCCACGAGAATGATGTCACCAAATTTATCGCATGATATTACATATGAAAAGTTAACATATTTCACAGTAGTTAATACATTTTTTATTTTATGCAATTTTTTAATAAATTTATTTGGAAAATGTGCAATATCTCGAGAACAAATAGTTCATGCAAGCATTCTAAAGTTTGTGTCAATCGTTTTTTAATAAAAAATTACATAAGAAATAACTATTTGTATAACTTTATTAAAGGTTTTGATTTTTTAGTGATTTTTTTTTAAATTTCACTCAAAAATTTAGAGGGGTTCTGAACATTCGATTGTGTTTCGAAACAATAGGCTTCTAGTACTTACAGATTATAATTTTTGTATTAAATTTTGTTCGAATCGCTTCATTCGCTCGTGAAATACTGCTACACACACACATCACCTCAAAAATGTTTGATTCGTGTTCAGGGACCCTTGAAATGTGCTTTCCTGTCGAAAACTAAGTCAAATTTTCCATCCCATCATAATAATTTAGTCCTAATGCATTAGAGTACTATGTATATAAGGAATGTAAAAAGGAAATAGGAAATATATATTTTGCATTTTAATGCTTATCATCAAGGTTTTAACTAACAAACAGAAATCTTTAGTATTTTAGCTACAACCTTTGAAATTATTTCAGCTTTTTCACAAACTTTCAAATGTTAAACTTCTTTTTTTAAAATATCCATATAAAAACAGAAAACAATCTAAGAATTCTTATTAATACACACTAACAAGAAAAAAGTTTTTTTTAAAGTGCTACTTTTTATTGTAGGTAATTTAAATGTAAGAAAAAATGCATTTATTAAAATGTATATAACTTAAATGTATGAAAGACAATGACATAGCAAATTTAGACCTTCTTACTGCATCAGTTCTGAACATAGTCCTCGAAAATGAGTACATTTCTATGGCAGGCCCAAGAGGGGCAGCCTGATAATCTTCAAAATCCAAAAAATTAAAATACACCATAAAAGATCACATACTAAATTTGGTCATTTTAGCTGATCTGGTTCTCGAGTTTGTTTCCAAAGCCTAGTATATTACTATGGCAGGTCCAAGATGGGGTAGTATAATAAGGTTTGAAATCAAAAGAATTAACATGTACCATGAAAGACAACAACATACCAAATTTCATGTTACTGTGACAATATGGAATCTGATTAGTTAGAGCCTTAAAAATTTTAATCACCCTGACGAACACCAGACTTAAGACTCCCTTTTAAAAGCATTTAAAAGATCTCCCATCCCATGCTCTCTTTTCTTAGATATTTTCTGTTTTCAATTTGATTTATATTTTTGTACTGTATTTTAAAATTATCAACTTTTTCTCGTAATTAAATTTTCTGCCCCTTAAAATTGTTTGCTCAAATATGCCTCTGCCTTTGAAAGTTAATTGTAATAAAGGCTGTAAAAAATGAAAGAATCTTGGAACTGTATTATACCTTAAACACATGTCCTTAATCAACTGATTTCACATTTGAGAAAATATATAACTAGAACGAATTCCGGGAGTCACCTAAGTCCTAAGTATATGCAAGTTGTCTAAATAATACAAATAAGGATGGAAATAACACAACTCAATCGCCAAAATGCTTGTTTTAAATAGAACATGGTTGACATCCCCGTTAACTTTTCAAAACTTTTTTGGGATTTAAATATTTAACATTTTATTTTCAGTGGAAGGCAAGTATTTTAAATTTTGTATATTTTTTATAAAAATGTTGATTTCAAAGTATTTGGCAATTTTGTATTCAACTAAAAATGTTAACATAACTTCAGAACACTTATATTTTCTCCCAAGAAAAATTCCACATTGTTATTCAATACAAGTTCAATTAGATGTCATTTTTTATATTTTTATAAGAAAAGTGGCACAATTCAAAATTGGGAAAATTTCATACTTTAAAGGGTTTGTTTTTATTTTTCTGCATTACATCTCAAAGAATTGCAAAGCCTATATAATCAGCATTTTCTACGTATTTTCTTTTTTTATTTTAAACTTTTAATATTTACCTTTGCAAAATAATAGTTATTATAATATTAAAAATTTATTTTGCCTTTTCTGAAAAATCATGTTTTTTTTATTTGTGTTACATTTCATATGGATGAGTAATATAGTGTAATAATTTTGCAGTCAAGGATGAGAAACAGTTAATTTATGTAATATGAAATGCTAAATTTGAAAATTGTATCTATATTTTCCCATCATGTACAGCTTTTATGCAATTCAATTGCTCATATAGCTCATATAAATTGATTATTTTTGCAACAAATTGTAACATTATTATATTTTTGAAACATAATTGTTTTATCAACTTTTGAGAACAAATATTCGAAGAAAATGAAGGTGTTCCCCCAAGCCTTCTGAAATTTGTTGATTGGAAAAATTGTTCAAAATTTTATCTTATTTACTGAATTTGGTTGAAAGCATACAGTATTGAAGAAATTTTTTTTTCTCAAGAATGGATTATGATAACTTCTAAGCGATGGCGTCCATTCATGCTAAGTTAAAAGTATTTACCTCATTTGATAGTAGTGATTTTATTTTGTTAGTGACAAAAATTTTGCCATGCTATTTTTATTTTTTTTTTAATTTCCTTGAAACACCTATTTCTCAGGATCTGCTATATAGAAAAAGCTCAGATGATGGCTGATTTGGATTCAGCATCAAATTTTGGAGGGGATAGGGTGTTCGCTAAGGATTTTCACTTTCGGTTAATTTTTCATTTCCATATTAAAAATGTTCATTTTACTTGAAACATCTATATCTCAAAATTGCTATAGATAGAGCTTAGATTAGCAGTTTTCAACCAGTCAAGTTGTTTCATTATGGGGCTCCTGTGCCATCGGCACTTATCTCCATTTCAGGAGATAGCAATATGTCCATAATGTAGTTTTTTAGATGATGCAGATTTGCTTGGATACTCCATTACAGGTTGTTAGTCACAGATTCATAAAGTAGATAGCAATATGGTGCATAGCTTGTATTGGACGGCTGACTGATGGAAATGGCAAAAGAGTGTGGGGGTCATCCCATGTCAAATCAACAGTCATTTTCCTCACCAGCTCAGATTTTTATGAAATTTGGTGAACTTGTTAGATCTACTAAGAAAGCAAAGCACACAAAATGTTAACCTCCTGGGCAAATTGGTTTTTTTAGTTATTTGCATTTAAAAATGGTCGAAAAAGTAAAATTTACCCTCCGGTAGCTACATTTAAATTATCATAACTCCTGTTCTAATTGACATATAAAAACAATTTTGGTATCATTTTAAAGTTCTTTAAATGACGTTTAAAATGATATCAAACACATGAAGTTTTCGGGGAAAACATTTCAAGGTCATAGTATTTGACCTTTGACCTTGAATTACTAAAAATCGAATTTCTTATTTTTCACTATATTTTTCCCCTGAATACTGCATCTTAACTACATGTATACCAATTTTCAAAATGGGCACTCAATGGGATCATACACATATACAATATTTAAATATTGACATAAAAAAAAAATCTGTCAAAGGATTATTTATTTTTTTTTTTAGCAATGCTGCAGTTTTTGATTTTGTGGATAAAAATACTATACTATTACAAGCTAGACTACACTATTACAAGCATTTGGCATGTTGTTTGATTCAGTATTTTATTGTGTTGATTTGACAGTTCTCCATATATACTACCAAACATAACCAGTTGTATCCATAAATAGCCAAATATAACTGCAAATGAAATTTTCTAGCTATAAAACTGCTAAATTTGCCAATTGGTGACACCACTGGCACATTCTTACTTTTGCTTTGCAGTTTGGGTTTTTGTTTGAATTAGAGCTGACTGTTTGATTCAAATGGTGTTAGTTTGCAATTTGAGTTTTAGATTGAAAAGCCGAACCACATATAAAGCTTTTAACCCTTTAAGCGTTATTGATGAGTTCAACTCATCATGCATTGCACTACCGCTAAGCGGGTTTGACAAGGTAGACTCGTCATGCACTTTTAAAGCCGAGACTCCTGTGTGTTTGATGGAAATAACACGTCATATGATTTTTTTTTATGAGATATTAACTGTGTTTACAATCTTTTACACTAGATGGCAGTAGTAGTACTACAAACTAAATTTTATCAGAGACAGTATTTCGTAAACATTCGTAAAAGAAGTTTTGTTGGGATTCACATTCAAAGCAATGGCGGCCCCAAATGCTTTCAATCTTATTTCAGCAAAGTATAAGTTATCTCACACCCTGCAAAAAAGAGCCAACTAGGCGATGTGTTGTATGTTATGCATCCAATAAAACTGGCAAGAGGGTTAGCAAAGAAACCGGGACATGGTGTCCAGACTGTGAAGTTGCTCTTTGTTATATTCCATGTTTTAAAATTTATCACACCAAGAGGAACTATTAAAAATTGGAATTTTATGTTTTTTTATTTACTTATCTGTTATTATACATGTTTATTTACTTATCTGTTATTATACATGTTTATTTACTTATCTGTTATTATACCTGTTTATTTACTTAATACTTATTTCAGCAAAACACCTTCTCATCCAAAGTGCAATGGGGAAAGGATATGGGAGAAAAAACACCCCACTGCAGTGCGCACGAAGGGAAATAAATGACATGCTTAAAGGGTTAAAACATATTTATGATGAAATATTGCTACACTGATACTATACTTTACTAGAATTTGTGTAAATATTTTTGTAAGAATTTAATTTTTAAGTAAGGAAAATTTTATTATGAACAAGCAGTGGTTAAACAGATGTTGCAACCGTCTGGAAAAGAGAAGCATTCATGCAAAAGAAAAAGTCTATGTCCTGTTTCTAAGTTGATTTGTAAAAAATTTCCTCTGAATTTATTGCACAAATGATACGTGACTGGTGCAGGAAAGAAATATGTGCATTAACAAATGACCCAGCTCTGGAATCTAGGTCCAAAGGAAGACCTGCTACCTGGACCAAGTGTCATGCAAGTTTGTGATGATGAACCAATGAATCTATTTGAAGGAGCACAAGATTCTTTAAATCGTAATTTGAATGTCTTGGGAAACTGAAAGAATGATTTGAACAATCACGTACAATTGCTGGGACTTAGAAGCTCTACTCGTTTATTCCTTTGACAGCACATACAATTTGCACTAAAGTGTATTCTGATTCACCTGTATCAAAAGTTGAACAAGTTACCAAATTAGGATGCAAACTTTTGACCAGTGATGTCAAAGGATGTGTGACTGCTGTTTATGATGAAAAATGGTGGGTGACATGTGTAATTGATACTGATGTAGAGAATGCAATAGTTAAATTAAGTTTTCTCCATCCATTTGATCCTTTTCCATCATTCAAATTTCCAAATAAGCCACATGTACTTTTGGGATCTGTGCAAGATGTACTAACAATAGTTGATCCCTCCACAGCGAAGGGAAGAGTTTACACTATAACTGAAAAGGAAACGTAGTGGCAAATGCAAAATTGTGCTCATGGAAAAACCAGTAGTAATTTAAGTTGTATATAAAACTGCAGCATTACTAAAAATAAATAAATTAAAAAAAAAAAAAAAAAAAAAAAAGCCTGTCAAAGGGTTATGCCAATATTAAATATTGTATTTTTTGTGTGTGATCCCACACAGTACCCATTTTGAAAATTGGTATACATGTAGTTAAGATGTTATAGTATTCAGGGAAAAAATATAGTGAAAAATAAGAAATTCGATTTTTAGCAATTCAGGGTCAAAGGTCAAATACTATGACCTTGAAGTTTTTGTCCAAAAACTTCATGTGTTTAGTATCATTTTAAAGGTCATTTAAAGAGCTTTAAGACAATACCAAAATTGTTTCTGTGTGTTAATTAGAACAGGAGTTATGGTAATTTAAATGCAGCCATTGGAGGGTAAATTTTATGTTTTCAGCCATTTTTAAATGCATATAACTAAAAACCAAATAGGCCTAGGAGGTTAAAATTTTGAGTGCTTTACATTGAGTAAATCTACTTAGTTCACCAAATTTCAAAAACATCGGAGACGGTACAGGAAAAAATTACATTTTCTTGTGTTGATTTGACATGGAATGACTCGTGGGTGAAGGACAGTAAAACAAGAACAGGTATGTTAATACAGTACAACCTCGAAAATCCGGACATCCAAAATCCGGAAACCTCCAAAATCCGGACGTTTTCCAAATTTTCGTTTTCATTTTTTTTTTCCCCGGACTGACGAAGTCGCGGATTTAAAAAAGATATATAATAAGGTAAGATTATTTATTTTATACATAAGATTATTTATTTTACCGTATTTTCCGGTCGACTTTCTGAACCCGGAAATGAAACGAAAGTTTAGATGGACGGCAGTAGATAGATAGGCTCGTGGTTGGAGCGTAAATTGAGTTGTTAGCGTTAATCCCTCCTCCCCCTTATTCAAGTCACAACTCCTGATGAATTATTTCGTGTAAAATATACATCGTTATTTAAATACGGAATTTTTATTATCAAAATTTCCTTTTCTCATTATTGAAAAAGACATTTTTCTGAAACAATGTAATTTTTAATATTAAACACTTTAAAACGTTATCGTAACATTTTATCACAGATGTTCAATTAAATCTAAAAATCCCGAGAATTCATATTAACGCTCACGGAAATTTATTTTATTCACTTCGTAGTACGATTTCCATTCTTCAATGTATTCTGTTTTGTCTTTAGAATCTCCTCCCCCTCCAGATATCTGACGATTTTTTCGTTCTCGTCGAATGTGTCAGCTTGAAATCGACTGTATATTTTGCCTTTTTTGTTTAGAAAGCCATATTTACATACTATAAATAGCAAATAGATAACTAAATAATATCGTATCGCACAGAGCAGAGCAACAAGGTCATTAACACACAGACCTCTCAAAGGGGTCGGCTTGCCACCGGTGACAGTCGGCTGTGTTTACGATTAGGAACTAAGCAAATTCCTTTCTTCGCTTTCCCTGCCCCACCACGTCCGGGTACTGCTGTAACCTAGTAATGACTCATCGTAATTTAGAATAATCATTGAGAGGAGAGATATTTTTCTTTTTTGGAAAAGATATTTATTTTATCTACAGCGATATTTTTTACACATTTGACTATTACTAATAAAGTTTTTACTTTTTTCAGAGTCATCAGTCTTTTTAAACATATCATTATATAGATGCTAGATAATAAATAAAACTTTTAAGTTATTTTTTGTTTTTTGTTCGTTAATAGCGAAAACAGTTTAAACACATTTACACCTTTAAATATATCGTTAAAAGTGCTAATCCTCGATCTTTATTAAATCTCAGCACTGCATTAAATCTTCCGGCGCTTCATTAAATCTCGACAAAGTCGATATAACAGAAGCTCTGTACTTTGATGATGATGATGCGCCAATCGTAAATAAATTGAATGATGGCGAAATTCGCGATATGATATTAAATAAAAAAGATCAAAGTAGTGACGATAAATGTGGAGAAGAAAAAATACCCATTGATAATCTTATGCAAAAAATCGATCATGCAATTAAAGGTCTTGAACAAAGAAGCATTATAACCGAGCAGAAGTAATGTCCATCTACAGGATAAATAAAACTGCTTTCCCATAAACCAAAATTAATGAAATAACAAATGTTAATTCAAATATTTAAATGAAATGATAAAATGGAATTTTATCATTTCGTTTCATTCACACATTCTAAATTATTAATGTGTATATTTTTCTTAGAAATTTCTTTTGCCCTATTTTTTAGATTAAATAATATGTTTTAATTGATTAACTTAACTTTTGCCATTATTTTTACTAAAAATAGTGCTTTATAGTGTATTTAGTTAATATCAAATCTGAATTTTATTCAAATTCTATAATCCGGAAAAATCGAAAATCCGGAATCGGCAAAGTCCGGACGAGTCCGGATTTTCAAGGTTGTACTGTATAGGGTAAAATAATTAACAATTAAAAATTTAGTAAAAAATTCAGAAGAGAGCATAAGATTGTGGATTGAGAAAAAGGGCTGACGTCAAAAACATATGCTAAAAGTAGTAATCCTGTCTTGTCATTGATTGGAGATAAAATGACGAGCTGGGACTGCTTCCTTCATCAAAGTGAATTAGCAGCACCATCTATCATCATAATTCGGATCAAATATGAAGTTACTCCAGGTTGAGGAGTCGAGAACCGAGGCTTCTTCCAATTGGTCCTGAGGGAGCCAATAAGATGTATTGGATATTGTTTCCTGAGATAGGAAAGCAAGATGTTGTCGTAGCTCTGGTTCACGTCTCTCAAACACAGTCTACTAGAATTCTTTTGCAGAAATTTTGGGCAAGATGCCTAATCCGCTCTGCAATGCTTGAGACTTTGAGGTCATGGTGAATGACTTCGTTTTGTACATATTGAGGAGCATTCACAATGCAACATAGAACATTATTTTGAAAGACTTGCAATTTTCAATATGGGTCCTTACAGCCGAAATATAGGTTCTCAATTATTGGCCTGCATACTACTGGTGGTGCCCAAGAAACTGACTGGTGGTACTTGGATAATTCGTGCAACATTGAAAAATGAATTTACACTAACAGATGAATTAGCATGCTATATATATCAATAATAAAAGATATACACAACCACATACATACAGACATCAATTCAAAAATCATAGATTAAGTTCAGACCTTAAAATTATAACAATCGTTTTCTTTTAGGTATTCTACATAATATGGCATCATGTTACATACTTTTATTTCATCTCCATCACATTTCTTTTAGGATTTATTTTGTACCCTGTGTCTAAGATGTTATGCATCAAATACATATAAGACTCCAATTAAAATGGGCCTAACTGAAAGTATTTTAGGTTAAAAACCTAAAATGTTACACTTGAAAAAACATTTCAAAATCATTTTAGATTTAGACCCATGTTAACTATTGAGCTAATATGCAGCATAAAAATTTAAAATTTCAGTTTGTAAAATTGTCTAGTGTACACATCTATGCTACAAACAAATATTAACATTTGAATGTAATAAATATATTTAGTCATCCTGACATGATACAAAATATCTGATTATTGATCTGAATTTTATAAAATAAATTCAAATTTAAAAACTACAAAATATTTAAGAAAATTAGCCAAATTTATGTTAAAGCAGGAATGAAATCAAATTTTAAAAGTCAAAATATTGTCTTGCAAATGACAATTTGAATTTTAAGACAAATAAACTTATTAATGCTTTTATCCCCAACTTTTTGAGGAAAAAAAAAAGGTAAGATTTTGATTAAAAACTGGCCTTTTCCCCTTAAAATTTGATGCTGAATCTAAATTTCTTTAGAATTCAATATTTTACCCAAGGCATTCAAACCAAAAATAGATGACAATTGAGATGATTTTGAGTGACACATACCATGCTGCTGTCTTAGCTGCTTCTTGGCTTCTTTTCTCCTATTGTTAAACCAATTATTCACAACAGGTAGCGTCACCCTCTCTCGTTCTGCCAATGGACGATCTGAAACTCGAACTATTTGGGGTTAGTATCAGAAATAACACTAATTCATACATTCAAACAAATTTAATAAAAACATTATGAATTATTTCAAAAGCAAATATGCAAGATTGAAAATACAGGCAAAGAGTATGTGCACACATTCTCAAAATATCAATACTCTATGGCATTAATTTTTAATATCAATAATATCAATACTCTATGGCATTAATTTTTACATGCTGTAAATATATCTGCTATAGTGATTCTAAAATTAATTTCAAGACTCTCATTCTAAACTTAAAAAATTACAACTTTATTTATTTCTAAACAATAGCATGGATAAAAATTTGTATGTGGTCAGTGCTTCTCAATTAAATTTAACCATAGGTCTATACAGGGTGTTAAGGAAAGTTATAGACTAGGTATACACATAGCCGGAAGGGGGTGTGTGTGCTTTGGGTGCCAGGCAGGGTTGCAAAAAAGCCAGCTAAAATTAATAAAAGCCATGTTGGTGACTTTTATTGGTTTTAACTGGCTTTTTTTTGGCCATAATTGGCTTTTTTTTGGCCAAAATTGACTTTTTTTTTTTTGTAAAAAAGCGTGAAGGATTTTAATTTTAAATCACACATTTTTAAGTGTTCTTTAACTAATTTTAAAGGCATTTTATTGGGTTAGAATTTAATAAATAACTTTATTTCTCAATAATGAAAACATTAATATTGGAATACCTGCTAGTGATTTGTTAGTTGCAAAAAAGCCAGCTAAATTTTAAAAAGGTATACCAACTGCTTTACTTGGTTTACATTGGCCTTTAATACATTTTTTAAAAAAATGTTATTGCTTTAAATAATGAACTATTTTATTTTAGGACAATAGTTGCTTAGTGATATATTTTACTAGTTAACTAATTTTAAGGCCTTTATTGATATGTAAGAGTCTTATTTTTACTCAAATATTTAAAATCATGCATAAAGTCATTTAATAAAAAACACTATCACTATTGAAAACAGTATTGGGAATAATATATGCATGAACAACTATTTTGAATAGCATCAAGCTTTTCAAAAATTTATTTTAACAAGTTTTAATTTGAGAATCTTTTTTGATTGCTCACTCTTTTGTTCTGAACTTAGATGTACCAAAATTTCTTCAAATATAATCTCCTTCTAAATTCAACAATTCATCATTCTCCTTCAAATTTTCAACATTGAACATTTTATGATTTAATCCCAATCCCAAATCTTTACAGCCAATTAAAACTAAAACAAAACATCACACTGAGATGAAATGAAAAAAGAAGCACTCTTACTTAAGTGAAATAAAGTTAAGAACATGTGTTTAGTTTTGGTTTAGATCAAAGTGATGTAGTGCTTGAACTAGCTAGCTAGATGGTTAATTATAAGGAAGTTTAAAGTGTTGAAAAAATGGCCTCACGATCAGGGAGAAAGCTTTGTCCTGAGTGGAATGAAATAATTGATTGTGGTGATAAAGTAAAATGCAAATATTGCAATCAAATTATCAGTAAAAGAGTTCAGAGGATCAGGCAACATTTACAAAAATGTAATAAAAATGTTGCATGTATGAAATCTAGCATAAGTGTAGTCAGTGATTTGGAAGAACAATTTGAACCTTCTTCAAAGATAGCTAAATTGGATTCGAATTTAAATACTAGAATTCTATTTACTGACCATTCTCAACCAAAACCATCATCTTCAGTGGTCCAATCATCTATGTTTTCTTATGATATTGTAACTTCTGCCTCACAAAAAGTAGATATTGATAAATCCACAGCAAGATTTTTTTTATGCAAATAACATTGCATTTAATGTTTCAAGAAACAGAGTTTAATGAAATGATTCAAAGTCTGAGACCAGGATATAACCCACCAAATAGAGAACAATTGGCAGAAACATTATTGAATGATATTCATGATGAAGTAGAGGGAAAACTAAAGAGCGAATTATTGAGAAAAGTCAGTCTCATGCTTATAATAGATGGATGGTCAAACATAAAAAATGATGCAATTATTGCTTGCAGTATTCACACAGGAACAAAATCATATCTTTTAAAAGCCACAGATTATGGTGTGGAAAAAAAGTCTGCAGAATATTGTGCTAATTTTATCATAACAGCGATTGAGGAAATGGAGAAGAACTATAATGAGGACATATTTGCTGTCTGTAGCGAAAATGAAAATAAAATGATTGCAATGAGAGAAAAGTTAAAAATAGCATATCCAAATCTTATTACATATAGATATTCTTTCCACATATTAAATTTGTTTGCTAATGAAATAATACCAAATAATTTGATAAAACATGCGATTGAAGTGCAGAAATATATCAGAAATAAGCATAATGCTCATGGGTGGTTGAAAGAGAAAGGTCTTATGCCACAAATCCCTAATGATACGAGATGGAATTCTCAAGAAGAATGTTTAAGAACTTTTGTAAAAAACTTTCATAAGTATAATGAAATACGATTGGAACGTATAGAAGAGTTTCACATCCAAATTAGTAATATTTTAACAAATGCTGGAATTTTTGCTGAGGCATCACATTTATTAGAACAATTAAAAGTAGTTTCAGTTGCCATTGATAAACTGCAGAGCGACACAGCAACATCATCAGACGTTGTAGAAATATGGCTAAATATATTGCAAGATCAAATCTTAGAATCCTACTACGAACAATCAAAGAAAAGATTTCATCAAACCTTTGAACCATTACATTTTCTGGTATATATGACTGATCCTAAATATTTTGGTGAGAAATTAAATGCTGAACAAGAACAAGTTGCAGAACAGTGGCTTCTCGACAGGCATCCTGATTTTTTGCCATATATATTGAAATTGAAAATAAAAGATGAAGATATGTTTCCAGTGAGCATGTTTTCGTTCTCAGAGGAAGTAATGGCACAATTTACAGCTAAAAAGTGGTGGCAATTGATGAAAATAAAACTGAACAAGCAAGAGAAAAATCTAATATCCCAGAAATTTTGTGACTTTCTGGTGAAGATTCACAGTTCTCCGCCAAGCTTCGCTGCCTTAGAGAGAATTTTCTTTTCATATGGACTTGTCTGGAATAAATTACGAAATCGCTTAGGAGCAGAAAAAGCAGAAAGACTTGTTAAAATATATCGTTTTTATAAGTCATCAAAACCCAATGATTAGAACTAAAATATGGATGTTCTCAAATATTATATCAGATAATTTCATTTATTAAATACATATAAATTAATTTGCTGTAATATATATTAAAAGTAAATAGCAGTGTGTAAAAAAATGTTTTTCCTTTTTGAAGTAAAATTGATTTTTTTTCCTTTTTGATGTGCGGAGATTTGTCTGTTTAATTATAGTCTTTAAAATGTGTAGTATATGTAATGTAGAGCCTATGCATTATGTAACAGAGGCTTTCAAAACACCATCTTGGTGTCTAATTTAATGCATTCTCCTCACTGTATATATATTTTTTCTTTCAGACATATTACCTTTATAGTATTTTTCTAGTGGTCATAAAATTTTGTGTACTTGGTAATATTTAATAGAAGTTTATAAACATTTTAGTAAAAAACATTTAGGAGTACATCAAAGATAAAGTAATGCAAATTTACTGTGAATTGGCTGTAAACCACTTTTCTTTAATAAAAGCCGGCTTTTTTTAAGTGATTAAAACCAAAAAAAGCCTGCCGGTTTTTTTGGTCCAGCTAAAATCCCTCAATTCTGGTGCCCGGGCACCCCACCGCTCTGGTAAAGATTACCACAAAATTTCTGCAATAAGACAGTCACCAGAAGTTCTGACCACCAGATTTAATTTATATATAAAAAAAATAAATAAAAAAAAATCAAACATTGAAAAGAACAATAAAACTCTTTACGCACATCATCGGATTTGATTTTTTAAAAAATTGAAAAGAAAGTTAATTATCTATTGTAATTGTAATTTGAAATAACAGGTGGCACCACTAGTCCTTCAATTTAACTTGAAAAGGGGTGTTTTGCCGGATTCTGACAGCTTACTAGTGGTTTTTCAGTATTTCAAGTTGGTATACTGTTTGCCATGGTTCTTTGTAAGTAATAAATATTGTAGTGTTTACTGTTGCATATAATTAAAAATTAAAATCATGGGAAACCCAGATAAAAGAAAGCATGAACTGAAAAAAGCAGGAATAAAATCTAGGAAAGCTTGATAGTTTTTTGTTTCAAGACTGAAAGAAATGGTTACGGACCAAAACCTGGCAATTGAAATTGAATTTGTATCAGGGGCAGAAGGTAAGAACTATTTTATAAATGTTTGTCTCTTTTAAATGTGATACAATATATAATGTAAGTGATTCAAAATTTGCCATGAGGTCATGCCGTAAATTTAAAAAAATAAAAACTGTTTTAGTAAATTAAAAAGTAAATAGTAAAAAACTGTTCAAGTAATTTAAGGAAATATGTAATATTTTCTAACAAATTTTATTTAATAAGTAAAATAAGTTATGAACATCATGAACACCCATAAATGGATGATAAGGGGGGGGGGGGGCTATTATCAAATAATATAATAAGTAATATTTAAAAAATTATTTCATTTGGGTGTCAACTTTTGAAATGAACACCCTGTATATAGAACAGAGCGACAATATCCCCCCTCTTATCACCCCCACCAGGCATTCATGATGTTCATAAGTGAAATTTGTTAGAAAATAATACTGATTAACAGTTTTTATTTTCCAAAGGGAGTATATTATATGTTGTTTTCTCACTGTAGTAAATAAGTTTCATAAATAATTTAAAATCTGTGGCTGATTTGTACTCCCCTAAATTTCAATATCATCATTTCAATCAATATACAATATTTAATTGGTGCATTTGCATAAATGCATAGTAATTTTATGTTAGTTTTTGACGGCTGTAGCAATAAAATATTAAAAAATCTGACCCGTCATCGAAAAATAATTACATCACACTGATTTAAATTAAAAATATGTTACAGATTTTTTTTTTTTTGCTCTTTTATTTTTATTATTCTGTGTATAAATATCATGCAAGGCATATAACACAGAAAGTAAGGTGATCAGACGTCCCGATTTTTTCTGAACAGTCCTTAATTTTGGCCCTTTGTTATGTTTTTTTAAGAAGCCAATTTCACATCACTGCCCCCCCCCCCCAAAATTTACCCTATGGTGTGTCCCAAATTTGAACATGTCATTTTGTATTGTCCATAATGTTTACTGTCTTCATTTCAGATTCAGTAGACGAAGAATCACACAGGTCTCCAGTCCCGACCGTCCAAACAGTTACCTTACACCTTTCTGGTAGGTCGGACGGTCTGGGTTTCAACAGGTCTCCTGAAATAGAAAAAAAACGAACTTGCCATTCCAGATTCTTCTTCAAAAGTTCAGAATTCAAATATCACAACCGTAATAGAAAATGATATAGGTGACACTTTCTCAAAAAACAAAGGATGTCACATTTCTAAAGATGATAAATATGATTTACTCACTACTCACTTTTGACCGAGTAAAACTTCTTCATTTCCTAAAACAGAAATGTGAGATGGCAAAAAGCGAAGCTTTCAATCTGAATGGCTGAATATATACCAGTGGATGGTTTACAGCAAAAGTGAAGATGGTGCATTTTGTTTACCATGCTCTTTATTTTGCTCAAATAGTGAGCTGAAAAGGAGTTTCGTTGTTACTCCATTTAGAAATTGGGCAAAAATGAAAGAAAAAGCAAATTACCATCAACAATTAGCATACCACTCTGATTCTCTAGTCAGTGCTAACAGTTTCATACAATTGAGAAAGGCTTTAGAACACTGTGTCGATGCACGTCCTGATCGACACAAACATAACAACATTGAGCGAAACAGAAAAATTCTTCCAACATATAATACAAGCTATATTATTTTGTGGAAAACAGGGAATAGCTCTAAAAAGTCACCATAAAAGTCTGGAAGATCAAGAAAATCCTGGAAATTTTTTAGCAGCACTCAAAATGATTTCGTTATACAACAAAGATTTAAGGAAACACCTGGATTTTCCAATAATGAGAAATGCGACTTATATCTCTTCCAGCATACAGAACGAGTTACTCAATACTATAGTCCATCATGTAATACAAAAAGATATCATAGAAGAAATTAAAAATACTAAATATTTCTCCATCATTGCAAATGAAATGACTTCCCATAATACGGAAATTCTATCACTTTGTATTAGATTTGTTGATAGCGAGATAAGTATTAGAGAAGAATTTTTAGAATTTATTCAGGTTGACCGCATCACAGGAGAATTTATCGCAGAAACAATCATGCAAACAATTGAGAAGCTGGGGCTGGATATAAAAAATGCATTTGGCCAAAGTTACGATGGTGCTCCAAACATGTCATCAGAAAGAGTTGGAGTTCAGTCTAGAATTAAGAAGTATGCTCCAAAAGCTATATACGTTCACTGCAATTCACATTGCTTAAATCTGGTTATAGCGCAATCGAGCAAAATTCCAGAAATAAGGAATATGTTAGACAGACTGAAGGATGTGTGCCTTTTTTTTTTTTTCTGAATAGTCCAAAACAGAACAGGCTCCTTACAGAAAAAGAAAGCCAGAGCACAGTACATGATTTAGGCAGACAAAAAGTTCTATTAGACCTCTGCAGAACAAGATGGGCCATGAGGCATAAAGCCTATCAACACTTCCATCAAAGTTTCATTTATATAGTTGAAGCATTTGAGCGCATAGTATATGGCGCAAAGTCAGAATCAGACTCTGACACTACCTGCAGTGCTCAGTGTAAAAGAGATGCCTTAGCATTACTCAATTCTATAACATCATTTGATTTTATAGCAACTTTTGTCACCACCTACCAGTATTTGTCACATTTAGAAGGGATAACCATCAAACTTCAAGGCCGAGCGACCGATATAGTTGAGGCCTACAATCAGATTGAAGAAATAATAAATTTGTACATTTCAGAAAGAAATACAGTTGATGAAGGTTATGAAAGTATCTATCAGCAAGCAGTTTTGATGGGTCAAAAAATCAATATAGAACCCTCAGTGCCACGAATTGCAGAAAGACAAGCTCATCGAAGTAATGTGAAGTGCAATTCATCGCTTAATTTTTATAAAGTAAATTTAGCCATATCATTACTTGACAGCATAATATCAAATTTGAAATTGCGATTCACTGGACTAGAAAAAAAAGCTTCATCCTTACTATCCATTTTGCATTCAATTTCATTGAAGGTGCCGGTTCACACTGTGCTGATGCACATCCTGATCGACACAAACGTAACAACATTGAGCGAAACAGAAAAATTCTTCGACATATAATACAAGCCATATTATTTTGTGGAAAACAGGGAATAGCTCTAAAAAGTCACCATAAAAGTCTGGAAGATCAAGAAAATCCTGGAAATTTTTTAGCAGCACTCAAAATGATTTCGTTATACAACGAAGATTTAAGGAAACACCTGGATTCTCCAATAATGAGAAATGCGACTTATATCTCTCCCAGCATACAAAACAAGTTACTCAATACTATAGCCCATCATGTAATGTAATACAAAAAGATATCATAGAAGAAATTAAAAATACTAAATATTTCTCCATCATTGCAGATAAAGTGACTTCCCATAATATAGAAATTCTATCACTTTGTATTAGATTTGTTGATAGCGAGAAAAGTATTAGAGAGGAATTGAACAAAACTAAAGAAAATGCTTTGGAACAATTGAGGGAGATTTATAATGATGAATTGCCAACCCCAGCTCAAGAAATGAAGCACTGGTGTACACATTTCAAATCTAATTCCCAATCAGATCTTCCAAACACACCAGCTACAGCTTTAAAATATATACATGAAAATTTCTTTTCAAATATCAGCGTTTTTCTTCGTATTGCAGCAACCCTTCCTGTGACATCTTGCGAATGTGAACGTTCCGCAAGCAGTTTGAGGAGACTGAATAATTACACTAGAGCTACGATATCTGAAGAAAGAGTTCCCTTGCTTTAATCCATATTCACTACAACAAAAATATATCAAATGACAGAGTAATTGATGTTTTTGCTAGTATACACCCAAGAAAATTGCAGTTAGGAAATATTTTAAATGGATAAAATAGAGTAAAACGACCTTTCAGTTACCACAGGTCATTTCCAAATTCAAGGGCTTTTTCATTTTTATTGTAATTAATAATTAATGTGTGTTAAGTGTTTTAAAAAGTTTCCTGTTTTCATTTGGAAATGAAGTTATTTATCTTGTATACAGGGCCTGATGAAAGTGTTTTTTAATAAATTTTTTCAATTGAAATTAATTTTTTTAAATATTTTTATTTATACATTTCGTAAAGTGTTTAAAATCGAAGTGTGACTTATACGTGCTACTATAAGAATTTTTTCCCTTACGATTTTTTTTAATCAGGGCACCTCCCTGCACCAACAGCTGGCTACGCCTATGTTAGGCCAACAACTCGAAAAGTATTAGAGTTATTATGTATTTTTGCATATAGGTGTATGGATAGGAAAACCCAATGAAGCTACATGACACAACTTTAGGAGGCTGACACCCTTTTTTGGGGACATGGGGACTATCTCCTTTCCTGCTACAGATACGGGAAAAATCAATTACAAATGTGTAAAGCATTACAAAATTAGTACTAAGCACTTTTTACTCCCCCCCCCCCCCTCCCCCCGAAAAAAAAAAGGCAAACATTTAGACAGTTAGCAGAAAAAAAATGAACTTTATTATACACAAAATACAAAATGTTCGCCTTTAGCTATAATGTATGCTTAGACATGTGTAATAAGATATCTCCATATGTTTTCCAATGTCTTTAAGTTTACACTGTTACCTGAGGATTAATAAAATTGTCTCTAAAATCATTATTTAGATAGTTATTTTGCAGCTTTAGCTGCGGAACAAAAATGCTTAGTTTTAGCAATGCTATACGACTTTGTAATTGACTTTTCCCCTATCTCTAATAGGAAGTAAGATAGCTCTCCACGAGCTCCCCCCCCCCCCCAAAAAAAAAAAATGTCAGCCCTCTTAAAGTTGTCTCATCACTTTGTGTGTTGGGAGTTTCCTAAACACCTCTATAAAAATATTTATAAATGCTAACCCTACTATTTCGAGTTATTTACCTAGTCTATAGCTTTCCTTGACATCCTGTATCTTACAAAAGAAAATATATCTGTCTGTGTGTGTGGCTTCTGTAACAGAAAATCTAATTACAATAAATCAAACTGCTGCTTGCTTGTAAGACAAAAATTTACAGAACTTTCTTGAAGGAAGCAGATATATGTCAGTTAGGTGACTACACTTATTTTGAGAGCGTTATAAGCTCCCTTCTTTAGGCCAAAAGATCGAGTAGAACAGTATGTGCAGAACAGATGTAGTATAATCCCTTTTTCATTCTTGGTGATTTTAGGTGAGATTCTGGCAATCCTTGTTATGATTTAGAGAACATTCCATTCTGGCAACTCTTTCTACATCTTTTGTTGCCAAGGTGAAAATCGCTCTTTTGTCATTGTTTGTGCAACAGTTGATCTGTAGGAATTCAAACATGAGCCTATGCCCACTTTATGGCTTAACTCACTATGCTCGCTAAAAAAAAAAATTACAGAATTCAGTCCCTGCTAGATATCGGAGGTCGTATATAGCAATAGCTGTTTGTTCAACAGGTGTTCTGTGGCTTATAGAGCATGACATGAAAATCAGAAAAATTTCTGACTTTTACATTAGCGACAAAAGGAATACAAAACACAATAAAAGGGCAACAAAAAGACACAGAAAACTTTGCCAGAATGGAATGTTGCGATTTTTACCTTGGCAACAAAAGGATGAAAAAAGGGAGACAAAAGACGCAGAAAGGGTGCCAGAATCTCACCTAAAATAAAAGAGATTATACTGCATCTGTACCGTATGTGCCCTTAACAACTGCTAAGAACAAACTGTAATTTCGTTCAGTTTGTTCTTAGAGGTTATTAAGGATACATACTGTTCTACCTGTTCCTTTGATCTGAAGAAAGGAGCTTCTAATGTCCTCAACAAAATCTTGTTTCATAGTTTTTACAAAGTTTTGCTTGGAATAAGTTTTTGGTAGTATTTTTTATGATTTCTAGTAGATCACTGAGCTGTTTAGCATGATTTAATAGAATTTTAATGCATAGTTTAAATGTAAACTTGATAAAAACATCATTTCGGTGACACATGTATTTTTGTGTCTAAAATGTGCAAAATATCAAAACACTAGACTTTTTTTGTACAGCAAATTAAATAAACAATACAATCATATAATTTCTAATGCATAATATGTAAATATTATGTAATTATTTTGCAAAAATATAATTTTTTTTGATGAAATTCCTCTTTAGTGTAGTTTTGAGATAACTGTATTATTTTTACTGTTAATGGATTTTACTGGCCTCAATTTTGAAAAAAGATAACATCATTCAAGGTTGATCTTTTCAGAGTTTCTTAGAATTCTAATAATTCAATATGCTTTTTCTATGGGGAAAATATTTATGTCACCTGAATGGAACAGTGTCAGTGAAATAAATGACTGTTTATATGAAAGTGCTAATTAAACAGTATATCATTATAATAATGCAACGTGTATTGAATCATTGATAAACAACTTATTTTATTATATCACAAATTAACTAAAATATTTTACAAGAAATGGTAAAAATTTTTTAACAGATAGCATTGCAACCTAAACACTAGAACATACAAAAATGAAACATCGCCACTATCACTCAAGTAGAACTGTCCATAGGAGAGGGGGTATCAATAGAACTGTCCATAGGAGAGGGGGTATCAATAGAACTGTCCATAGGAGAGGGGGTATCAATATATTGTTTTATGGGAGAAGACATGAAAAAACTCACATACAGGTGAAAATCAAATATGAAGGAAGAGGCCTATGATAAATGCTTGTAGGGGGCGCTTAATTTGTATGGGCAACATTGTCCCAGGCTACTTTAGAAGAGCACAATGCCTTTTTGTTATGAGAGCAGCAACCCCCTTGCCCTTTTGTGATGAGAAAAGCACCCTGCTTGGCCCTTTGTTACGAGAGCAACATTTCCCACTGCCTGTTATCTCTCAACAATAAACAAATAAAAATAATAAAACTAAGCTCTGATCTAGAGTCAAAGAAAACATCCTCCACCAAAGAAACAAAATAGAAATAGCAGAAAGGGAAAGATTGTTCTGCCAATACATTCTCCTTTTCACATGATTAAATCTCAAATTTTGTTAAATTATTCCACGATTAGTATGCATTTGGTGTAAAAACTTCTAAAAATTAGAACTCTATATACATTTTTGCCCTAAAACCAATATTTAAAAATATAGCTTTCTGGACTAGGGTTCTTTTGTACCATTTGCAGGAGCTTCTATTTGTTTATGTTGAGTCAATCAAAGTCAAAACATAAGGAGATAGGAAGGGAAATAATAAGTTGTGTCTAGATGAGGGTGTTGCAGAAATTTCAGACTTTCGCTGGCTTTAATAAAATATGAGAAAACGTTTTTCTTGATATTATTTACTAAATGTTTTTGGCGACCAGCACAGTTGTTTCTTAAAAAAGCTCATAATTTACAATAGCTTTCTTGCAGTAACTGTCGACAGAATACCTATGCTATACGCGTATGTCGGCAACAATTCATGCAGTAGTTGTTAGTGTACCCAAACACTACATGGGTGAATGCAATCCAAGTAAGTTATATACAATAATGATAAACCCA
This sequence comes from Amaurobius ferox, assembly GCA_951213105.1. Classification (NCBI taxonomy): domain Eukaryota; kingdom Metazoa; phylum Arthropoda; class Arachnida; order Araneae; family Amaurobiidae; genus Amaurobius; species Amaurobius ferox. The sequence goes on from OX578153.1 coordinate 1,510,644, forward strand.
CTTCATGAAAAACGAAATGCACAGTGCGCGATATAAATGTTTTATTAAAAATTTGTGATGTAAATTCTGTATTAAAAATATGTTTTAATTAAAATATTTCTTTCTGTATTAACGAATTTTCTTAAATTTTGCAGAAATTCTGATTCATGTAGTTAATGTTTTATTAACCCTTTGCGAACGGCAGACACATCCGTATGTCGACTGTGAAACTGCATTCAAGAATGACAATCATGCATCCACATCCAGGAGAAATTTACTCTAAAGGACGATTGACACCAATATGCATTTTCATATGAAATATTTTCATTTGAATTTATTTGAATACTAGATGGCAGAAAACCCAGACCACTCGACTGGCTCTAGGGCTTACAGCAGCGGTTTGAGTGGTCGGAATACTAGATGATGCTAAATGTCCATTCTAACATTTACAATGTACTTTGCTATAGGCCTTGGTATAGGGGGTTCCCTATGAATCACCACTTCAGCTAGAGAGGTAAAACATGGTTTTGTAATATAAACAAACAGATCCTTTCTCGCAGACTCTGCCAAGCTGTAATTGAGTATGTGTTCTTGTTTTGATTTTAGTTTAATGATTGCGTTGGTAAATTATTCGAATGCAAGACAGTATTTTCTTTCAAGTTTGGGTTTTAGAGGAATGTGCGGTAGTGAATTTATTAGGTTATTTCGGATAAGAGAATGGCTATGACAAAATGTTTTTACATATAGAGGAATATACTAGCATCGTAATCGAACAGGATAGTTATGAAAGTAATGCAGATAGTGAAGATTAGTGGTTATTTGGTATTTCTGTGAACACACGGACAGTTTTTATGAATGCAAAGATTGCAATCTTGTCTGTGCATGAATCCATGTTTTGAAATACATTATACATAAAAGGCATATTAATTAGTAACAAAGTTATTTTCTTAAAAATTGTACATAATCTCTATTAGCTGTATAAAATACTGAGTACAATCATTTGGATATTTTTCCTGTGCAACAAATAACAATTGTAATCAAATTAATTAATCATTTTAAATTTTAATATTTAAATAAAAGATAATTTGCATGTAACGTATACATCCTATGGAAAATAAGTATTTCCTTTATTCATGAAAAAGTAGAATGCTGTGTTAAATATGTGATTTTTAGTGAATTTTTTTCCTGAATTAGGCTTAGTGCAAACATGCGCCATCCTTTGGGTATAATTCGGAAGCAAAATGCTTCGTCCTTTGAACCACAGCAGTTCCGGAAAGTTGCTGTCCGCAAAGGGTTAAGAGTATATTTTAATTAAAATATTTCATTTTGCATTAAAAAAATTTCTTAAATTTCACAGAAATTCCAATGTGTGATGATCCTGTTAGTGAAAACTACAGAAAAATCCTTAAAATAAAAAATCCTACTATTGTTTTAAAGCCAAATCAGCTGAGAGTCATTCTGTGTAGTTTAAATTATACCATTCAATTCAAGTGGCACAAATGACTGACACAGTTGATGCTTCTGTATATTATTATTCCGCACAGAAATCGAAACTAGTATTTGAAAATAAAATTTACACTATGCAAAACATGCAGCTACCCAAATTGCTGCTGTAAAACTTTGTGTTAGTCGGGTGGTCTGGGTTTACGACTATGCAAAACATGCTTTTATATGCTAACAGAAGACTTATTACTTTCAAATTTTCATTCAAGTTAACAATAATTAAAAGCATGACACAGTTGACAGATAATAACGCATCAAAAATGAGTAATAAAATTGTGTTTTTCACTTTCCTCAATTATCATAAAGTGCTAAAACTTTAAACAAATATAAAACAAAATTCTAAGTGATATTATTCTAGAATTTAATGCTGCTGCTGTCGCCATCTAGTGGAAGAAAAAGATTATTTTCAAACATCGTCGCACTATTGCCGATTTTCAGGGACAAATATGTATAAGCAATTTTGCAAAAAAAATTATTAAAATTTTTAAGAAAATGATATTTTTTACAAATTAAAATCATAATTTCTTAAGCTTAATCATTTATTTCCATTATTTACTTATGTAATTAAGAGATGAAATCTCAACTCATTACGGAGGGGGGTCAGTGACAGAAATGACAAATTTGCTGTTTTATGACGTCAAAACTATATAATAATATTATTGAAGAATATGTAGAACAGACTGTATTCTAAATAAATACAGCTAAAAATATATGTTCTATTTATACTTTTTTTTAAGCTCAAGGGACCCAAAATTGGCGATTATCAGAAATTCAGCCATCTGTCAAATCTCAAGTACTGATTTTCAATATGATTTTAATACTTTTCCCTATACATTACCATGTATTGTAGAGAAAGTAATAATCACAAAACAGTAATCATTTTTTTACAAAATCCTTTTTGCATAACTTTGAAAAGAATTTTGAAATATGTAAATTTGTAAAGGGTGCTTTCCCCCCCCCCCCACATATTGAACTTTGGACAGAGTTTCTTTTAAACATTTTTAATTTTATGAAGAATCTGTTCTTGAATAGCGTAATTTTAAGTAGAAGAATTTTGTGAGCCCACATTCTTTTTTGGATAGATCCCTGAATACATAAACAGTGGTAGAAATTAACCTAATAGAGTAATACCTGATCTTTCGACCGCTTTATTGCACTCATCCACAATCTGCTCCCTGGTCTGGGAGTCAGGGTAGGGATCTTTCTCGTAGTAGCGTTCCAGCACGGCCAAGTGAGCAGCCTTGAAAGTGAAGCGCTCCCTCTTTAACGGGATGAGATCACCACTCTCGGACACCATGCGCTTGACCCCAGAATTTGGGCAGAGTTGAGCTGAAATCAAAAGGAATTTTGAAACAAAAACAGTTTAAAAAAATATTATAAAACAGTCACAAAATACAAGTCACTGACAATGTTAACATGCATTCCACTGATGCTGACAATGCACTACACTGGGAGCATAATTCCCATACGGCATACATTTTCCTCTAGGAAAATTTCAAATGCCTTTAAATACCATACATTTTTTTTTCAAGGTCCCTCAAGGTTTTCAAGGTATGAATTTGTGTTACCTTTTCAGGAAAGGTAAATCATGGCAAATCATGTCACAATTGACATATGGCATGGTAAATCATGCCACAATTTATTGTATAAAATTAATAAATTATATTAAATTTACAAGCACCTATGAAATATTTAAATTAGATTAACTTTCTTATGAAAAAATTATGGGAAGGGTAATCTGCTTAATAACAGAACAGCAAAATAAATGGGCTAAAAAACCTAATTGCGAAATATTAAATTCCATTATTTTTAACGAAACCTAGATTAGTTTTTTAGACACTTGCCTGTTGAACAATATTTATAGTAAAAAAAAAAAAAGGTGCATCTCCTAGCATTCACTCTCAAAATGGTGATAAATATAAAAAATGCAGCTGTAGAGAATTTTAAGGGCTTTTTTTTCATAAATTCTTGTAACTAGGAGCTTCTTTTTATGAAAAGTGTGTACTTAAACACATTTTTTAGTTATATTAATTATATTCTGAAAAAGACATGTAATCTCATTATTTAAAAATAATAAGTCTGATAAAAATTTTAGATTTTACCTAGCCCAGCTGACAGTAAAAGAGCTTACATCTGGCCTGTGTTCAAAGACATTTTACAATCTAAGGCCCAAGACTATCTAACATGGCATAAACTATTATTTTTGGCATATATCTAAAATGATACTTTAGAGCTATCCAAAAACACACTTAAAGTTTTTAACAGTGTTAGTAAGCTTTTCTTCATACATTGCTGAAATTAGCAATTATTTTTCATATATTTTATATTAATATAAATTTCATAGTTTGCTAACATATGGATTTCTTTTAGCATGATTCAAAAATATTCAATCTCAGTTAAAGCTCGACAAAGTCTGACATTTTTAAAAGAGAAATGTGGCTCAATACGATCTAGGCCTAGATCCATGAGCAACCAAGCCCCAGCATGCCTCTGAACAGAATCAACTTTATGGGTAAAAATTTGTGAAATTTACAGAAAAAATATATATACATTGATATACTAACAGATTTTAATTAAATGATCAGCAGATATACAGATTTTAATGATATGCTGATAACGCCTATGAGCAATTCAAAGAAATGTCTTTTTAAAATTTATACTTTGAATAGTTTCCATGTAATTGTGCTGTAGTTCATCTGATTAAATACTTTAATCAGCAATCTATGAGCAATTCAAAGAAATGTCTTTTCAAAATTTATACTTTGAATAGTTTCTATGTAATTGTGCTGTAGTTCATCTGATTAAATACTTTAAACACAATCAATTTTATATAGTTAATATATAATTATTTTAGAAAATTATCATAACATCATACAAATTTTGTATGCAATCAGCAACTATGGACTTTTATTCAAGTATAATGATTCATTTTGACCTAATCTCATAAAGCCAGCTCTCTCTCTCTTAAATCTCTTCTTAAATAAACTCTTCTAATTAAGTACCTATGATATTGAGAATTTTTATTTGTCAATTGAGAAAACAAAAATGGTAAGGAAAAGCACTTTAATGTCTTTGCAGACTGAGATAAATTTTGTTTAAAAAAAGTTCTCAAATATCTGCAATAACTCATAAAATTTATACAGCATACAGTGAATAACCACAAATACAGCATAAACACAAATATAAGCTGGTCAACCATTTTCAAAGGCACAAAACAGCCTTCTTTAGGACAGGACCAACAAAAAGAGTAACCTTACTTGTTCAAGTCAAATAAGCAACATCAGTTGCTGTTCTGACTTGAATAAGTGAGATAGAGATTCTTCTTGGTTCTGAGGGCTGTTCAGTGCTTTTAAAACCAGTTGACCAGTTTATATTTGTATTTATGCAGGATTTATGAATGCAGGATTTGTGAGAAGTTTTATTTCATTAAATCAATTTTGTTGTCAGAAATAAATATGTTATAATAAATCAAACAGAACATAAGATGCAAAATCCAAAGATGTGGAGATTTATAATAAGGAATATTCGAATTGTAAAACAAATACAAAATAAAATATTAAACTATCATGTTACAGTGAGATTCAGCTAATAATAAAACTGTCTGACATATTTAAGTAGTGATTTGTTAAGTAATAGATCGTACTATTACTTACAAAAGAAAAAAAATTATGCTAAATACCTTGTATTGTACACTGCCAAAAGTTAAGCATATGGCAATAAATCCAACATGACTCAAAATTTCACAAGGCAATCAATTGAGTAATATATTCAAGAGAAAACTAATAAAATTAAAGAAAATATATTTAGGTATATATTTTTTTAGCTTTAAGTGCTTACTTCACACTTAGTACATTCAGATGCAGCTTTGTATGCTATACAAAAAAATCAAACAAGTCTTAACATGAAATGTGACCTCCCTGACTTCGACACAAGTTTTACATTGATGTTTAATTCCTTCAATCAGATGATTCAGTGCAGCAGAGGGCAATAACTGCCATTCCTGCTAGAAGGACAGTTTTCAGCTAGCTCTTGGAGAGTAGTAGATGGATGAGTCTTGGAGGAGGTAGATCAGCAGAGACAGCTCTTTCAAGAACATCACAAAGATTTTTAATGAGATTGAAGTCCGTAGATGGCCACTGCATAAGAGCAATACCTTCGCTCTCAAGAAACTTATTCACCAGCCCTGCTGTAAGGATGAGCATTATCATCCATCAAAAGAAAATCTGAACCCACTGCTGCAGCAGTAGGTTCAAGAACTTAATCTAATACATTTCCAATGTCACGGTACTCCCCTATGAACACATTCAGGTTGGTGTAATATTCCAAAGAAAATCCAGCCCATACCATAACACTACCATAAGCATAGCATGGTCAGAAATTTTGGGGGACATATGTAATTTAAGGGCTTGAGGAAACCAAACTTCCTCCTTTTTATTTAATATATTTTAATTTTAATTATTTTTCAAAAAAATTAAATACATATATTATATACATATTTTGCAAATTTTAAAATAACTATAAATTTATGAATCTTTACTCAATTTTTTTTTTAAGTTTAAAATCAGCAGGTACAATATATATATATATATATATATAAATATATATATATAATATGAAAACATCTTGAAATACAACATTATATATATATATATATATATATATATATATATAATAACCATAACTTAAAATATAAGATAGTAACGTATAAAGATGTAAATAAATAGAGATTCATCAATCAAGGGGAGAACAAAAAGCAAATATCCAGGCATCAAGCTATATATAATCTACAAATATCAATGGTGAGATTTCAAAATTGAGAAACAGAAAATGACCAAGCATTAAAGCCAAACATCACAAGGCTTAAAAATGAATTTATTTTGAAGAGATTCGTTTCACAGGCCTAGTATCTGTTCAAAATGACCAAAAAAAGCTTGTTTCTGAAGACGGAGATAGATAATATCTATAAACTCTATCTACTGGGTCTATAAGCTTAAAGATGGAAGAGTAAAATAGGAATCAAATATATTTTACCTGAGAAAATGCTGCACATGTTGTCTACTAAAGCAATAAAGAACGAGACTACTGGTGCCATTAGCAAGAGATAAAAGTGGAGATTAACTGTTGCCAATTGTGAGATATAAATAACAGTATTGCAGATAAAGTGCTATAGATTCACCTGTAAAAGCTGTTTACTAAAGGGCAATAAAAATAATGAAAGGAGACAAATGTCCAAGAAGATGTAAATGCATTGTAATACTAATATTAGAATGTTGATAATTAGCTAATAGAATATACTAAGGAGGATATTTAACAATATTCAGCAAATTTAAACTTATTAACTGTACAATTTACTAAATATACTGGATATTTATATAAAATACTTGTATTTTTTAGGTTATTAATGTGCTAAGGATGAAGTTTTTTTATCTGATAATCTATAAATTCTAAAAAATTAATTAAATATAATATTTCCAAACAATTGAAAAGAGTTACAGGAATTAAATGGTAATATTTTATTAATATTAAAATGAAAATAATCTATCATATAAATTAGTAACTATCCTATTAGTTGTTTCAATAATTATATTAATATCCAAAAAGTTAACACTATTACTAATAAAGGGAGGAATTAATTCCAAATTATCCGGATAGAAATCTATATGGAATAGTTGTCAGTAAATACTAAACAAATCAGATCATCAACATATCTGTAAATTTTATAATAAGTTGAAGTAAAATTACTTTCATAAAGATAAAGGTATAAATTAGCTAACATACTGCTACTACAGCCACCTTGTGAAACCCGAGACATGTAAGTATAATTTAATACTTTGAAAATAATAATTACTGAATAGTACAAAGTGGAGAAGTTTAGCAAAATTTTTAAATTTAATAAGATTAGAGTGATTAGTAATAAAAGCATTATAAAGTGCTAAAATTACATCATAAAGATTTGTAATATTAATATTATTAAAAAGATCTTTAAAGTCAAAAGTTTGAAAACTTATAAGTTTACCAAGAGATGTTAATTTATTCCTTAATTCTTTACTGAATAAAGTAATTATTACTAGAATAAAATAAACTAATATTTAGTTCTTTAAAATATTAAGTAGTAATTTGCTAGCAGTAGTTATGACCACTAGTCACAGTTCTATATTTAATAGGATTGTTATGAAATTTAGGAATAAGCACAATATATATATATATATTAATAAGATTATTCCCTACTATACCGTGAATACATATTAAAATTTTTTAAATGGTCATGCAACTACAATATCTTTCAGTAGACATCAACCGGAATCGTTCCTTTACCACATCACCATTAAAATTTGATTGATGATGTTTTAATAATAGATTTTACTTGAATTAAAAAATTAAATGACTGCATAAGATTTAAAAAGAATCAATGAGAGCGAGAAAGCTTTTTACATTGTTAAAATCATGGTAACGTCATTTATTAGAGATGGTAGTTTAAGGATGTGGCATGTAAGTGAAAGATAGTTAGTTTTTTATAACATGATATAAATTTCCCTCAGTTATTTCTTCAACATCGATAAGTCCCAAAAATTTTTTATTCAATTTAAAATCCATTTGAAATTTTGCACAGATATCTTACATAAAATATTTACTTTTTTGTAGCATTGTCTATTCTTTCATCACAAATTATAGGAAAAACAGAGCAAGTATTTAATTCTGTAACAATGTCTGCAATAATCTTGTTTTTTATAATACTAATAATTTTATTCTGAATTTGGCTACTTTGTAGGAATGAATTCCTAAGTTAATCATTTTAAGCTACATCTTCCTCTTTGTATTTTGCTCTAATTTGTAAAAGCTCCAAAAAGTTCCCTTTATTCACAGATGACATAGCTTTGTAATGTCCTCTTAAAGCTAAACATTGCTTTCTTAAAAATAACATATTTTTTATTACAAAGTTCAAGTACACTCTATTTTGTTCAATTTGCTTAGAATGGGCCGTTAACAACTTATCACAAATAATGTACTATATATTGCAGCTCACTCCAAAACTGCATTGATTTTAAATGAATTCTGCCTTTTCGTGCTTACTGGATTTTTCTAAGGCTTTCTTCCAGTTGGAAATTCTCTTTGTTGTGAAAAGATCATCTACATGTCCTGATTTTTCATGGCAGAATAATCTGCAGTTATAACAGAAAGTGGCATCCTTTATGATTCTGTATTCAAGCTATGTAAAATCGGAATACCTTATTTGAAGCTTCTGGATCTTTTTTGACATTTTTGAATTTTGAAACATCTAGGCTGAGGTCTGTCATTAAAATTTGAAAATTTTACAGATTGCAGGATCACCACTGTTTATGTAAACAGAAATCTGACTAGTATAAATTCCATAATTTTTCAAGTGTTCATTCATCACTTCACAATTATTAATCTTTACCAATGATGAATTTCGGGAACTCTTTTGTAAAAAGATAATACAGTTTTTTTGCTTCAACATTTTTCAAGCACTTTCTGAGATTATATGTTATCCATTCACAATATTTTTAATTTTAATCATTTCTGTCATTTTTCACAGGCAAGGTGAAACTGGTTAGCACGTTATCCAAATAATTTACTAAATCTGTGGTAATACTTCGGTAAAAATTCCACAGCATTTCACATAGGGATTTAGTTGTACACTTTCACAGAGCACATAAAAGGCAATTGCTGGGTGTTTCATTAACAGTGCAACCAATGGAAACCTTAATATTGACAGCCGTCACTCATATCCACATGGTACATAAAGACTTCGTATGTAGTCCAAGGTAATTTTCTCTAGCATATAGATTCCAATTTCCTTGTGACCCTGTCTATTATTGAGGCAACCTTGGATTTCCCCTGATGGCTTCAGTGCCCAATGATAGGGGTATCTCTAAAATAAGATAGCACCTCTTTGTTTCAGCAGGCTGGGTGCAAGCCTGACTTGCTCGGAGCCAAATAAATGTAAGAGCAACAAAAAGGCAACAGGCTAAACAGATGATTGAAAGCATCAAGTTCATTGAAGATAACCTGACAGGACCATCAGAATAAGCTATAGAATAAATAAATAAATACATAAATAATAATTGGGTGATATTATTCATTTATATTCCCATAGGTCCTACAGACCGTCTGAACAACATACTAAAATTTCATTTCGATTAAGTCATTTTTACGACAGTTATCGTGCTAACGGACAGACAGACAGAATGAACAAAGTCATAAACACTTTTCAACTTTGTTGTAAAGTGTTAAAAAGAGGGGGGGGGGGGGGTACAGTTTATTGTGGGAAATGCAAGATGGCTGGACATATTATGAGAACATGCAAAAAGTAGTAGCTTATATAAAATTAATAAATTTTGCTGACAGTAATTCTGTTTAACCTGTGTTTATGGTGAAAGAAAGTACATAAAAAATATAGCTCAGAAAGTAAACAGATAAAAAGAATTCTATCCTTAGTTCTGATTTCACAAAAGTAAAAAAAAAAAAAAATGTAACAATATGCATTTAATATTTAAATATCCCCCCCTCCCACGGTAGCTTTTTTTTATGTTTGGGTCACATATTTTAATTCATAAAACAATCAGAAAGGTTTAAATGACACAATATTCATGAAGTTAATTAACAAGGATTATCAGAAAAAAAAGTACAAGAATACATACTGAGCTTCCAGGGATTATTTTTGCATGTTAAATACCACATATAGAAGGCATTCTTGGTACGATCAGACATATCTTGAATATCACCACGGAAGAAACGACTTACATAAGCTTGACTCATTTTTGTCATTTCAGCAATCATAGTTTGTTTGATGTTGTATCTCATGACAAAATTTCGTATCTCAGAAAGAATTGTCATTTCTCCTTTTCTGCAACGTAAAATTCAAAATAAGTACATTTAAAAACATCTCCAATAAAAATAAAACTAAAAAATATATATACTCACAGAACTCGCCTAAAAAGATGCAATGTAAATTTTCAATCTTAAAAAATAACTTCAGAATTTAAAATCGAAACAAAAAGCTTGCAGTATAAAATTCATATTTTGATTTACTACTTTAACAGAACACCGATGTTTTGAAAACTTAAAACCAAACATACAAAATTAAGTTTCAAAGTATATTTCTGAACAAAGCATACTTATTTTAAGCAACATGAAAAATTACTTACTGTGCTCCCCCCCCCCTCCTTTTTTTGCTTCTTTTTGTATAGGCTATTTTACATTTGTCTGCTTTTTTCAGAAAATTTTAATTCATTAGTTCCCTACTTTATACTTTTAAAGAATAATAAAAAAATTTTAGGATATATTTCAGTCTTTGATCTCAATAAATACATAAATTTTAATGACTATAGCTGAAAGTAAAAGTCAATTAAAATAAATTTTATAAATAGCATTGCTTTTACTTTTCACAAAATTTGCAATTATGGCATCTCAAATAAATTCTCCACACAAGTATCTCAACACATGTATTTTTAAAATAAAAAAATTAAATTAAAATTAAAAAATAAATCCTTAAAATCTTTCATTACATGAATGAATCCCAGAAGTTCACAAACCACCATCAAGGCTCCCACAGTTTTCACAAATAAAAATAAAGTACTTTTCAAAGATTTTTAAGAACCTAGATTGTATTTTTGATATTAATTAATATATATCTAAAAAAAAAACTTGGTTAGTTTAGATCATCCTGTTTGCAACATACTGTTAGGAATACCTACATAACAGAAAACCATTCTTATAATTTGAAGATCTGGGTCACTTACCATGGCTACAATCTCAATGATGAATTCAGTGAAATATTACCAACTTGTTGACGAGTTCTGGGAAATTCTAGGAATTAGTAGATTAGTTAAGAACTTCACAAGTTATGTTTTTTTTTTCTTCAGAATATTGTATATAAGTTCGCAATCGTTGAGTTGGGTTGTTGATTAATTAATATATAAAGAAAAAGTTTGTTAATTCAGTTCGCAATTACTTTGGCTCATGAAACAAAAAAGTATCTTGATACATAATATGTTCGAGACCCAGACTGTCCGACCTACCAGAAAGGTGTAAGGCAACTGTTTGGACGGCCAGGGATGCATAATATGTGAAATACACATGCAATAAGCCCACAGAAGGACTCAAATCCTGACTTTTTGATCTTCAGATCAGCATAGCAGAGAGGCAGTAAATTCTTTCTGATTCATCAGATGATAGGCTAAATCAAACAACTAATAAAAGCATGAAGAGAAGAGGAACAGCAAATAGGATTTTAACAAATAGAACAGATATAAAATACTCTGCAGACTAGGATTAGTTTAAAAAGCCAATTTTCTTTCCCATCTGTGCAAGGGGAAAAAATCTTTAGCAAACTGCATGCAAGACACATAGCACTGTAATTTTTAGATTTAGGATTAGATCAGTGTAAAAGTGTTACAAATTGTACAAGTATCAATTTTCTGGTTTTATAAACTACAAACTTGGCCTTATAACTCAGATCATTTTGTTTATCTGCTGAAAAGTGGATTATGATATAGTATTATTTAAATGTCTTGTCAGTAGATATCAGGTTAACAGCCACTTCCAATTGCTGTCGGGAAAACTTCCCATAAACTCAAACAGCTAGTTATCAGTTCTAATCAATGATGGATTAATAATGATAATTTTTACTTTATTTATAGCATAAATGAACCTTAATAAACATATCTGAATGCTAAGTTAGGAATTCTCTTGAGATACACTAAACACTTCAAAAAAATATCAAAAATTTTATACAGCATTGACAAACATTATGTAAATTCTGCTACACCCTGTTCATTTTAATCTAACTTACTTCTTAAGCTCGTCCAGTTCATAGCACTCATCTTGTAACAAATCAAGGGGATTGACTAAGCACTGAATAGGGACGCAGTTTGAAGCTCCATCGGCTGACCGGTTGTTGTAAATGTGGCTTTGTACTGTGTTTCCATCAGCCGATGAATAGGATACAGGAACTGATGATGCCGATGAGGAAAGAGGTATTATCGTCAACTCAGTTGACAGACGGGAGGTAGGCGAGGCAACTGATGAATTGGCATTGGCTGAAGGTGAAGCATCCCCATTCTGGGTACTGCTGCCCCCATCCGTAGCTCCATCTGTAGAAGAGTTACTACTACTGTGAGGCCGGGAGTACGACTGGGTCTCTCCTTGTTTAAAAAAAGGCTGGAGAGGGGCAGCAGGATCAGTCTTTGACACACCATTGGGAATTTGGCCATGGACAGAAGCAGGACTTGAGTCCTGGTCCCGTTCCATTCTGTCAAGGGCTTGTAATGATGAGCAAATTGTGGGATAATGAGGTATGTTGGGGCGGATTGAGGAAGTTGATGGCTTTCCAAGCTCGACATCAAGACGGTCCATTTGGTCAAATGCCATGGCCACTTGTTCCTTGGTGATGCCACTGTTCCGTAGTCTCCTGATCAATTCAATTTGTTCTATCGTGAACAAAGCATTGGCCATCTTGGTTGACAGATTATCAACGCGGTTAGGCATTAAGAATGATTTCTTTAAGCATCACTACTCCTGGAAAATAAAACTAATTAATAGGAAACCCAAATTGAAATATTATTAGCATGTATAAAAATCATAAAATAGTTATATGTATTTAGAAGTAAGTATAGTAGAAGTAAGTGATGGCTTATGTATCTTCTATTTCGGGTCTCAACTTCAGATGCTCAGAATTAACCTCAAATTTTGGTTTATTATACAGTTTTTTTAAGATATCCAATATAAAGATGGCATAAATAGTCAAAAGTAGAGTTTGATGTATTTATTTATATATTTAATATTTTTGTGTCCTAGACACATAAGCTGCTACTAAAAAATTCTGGAATCACAGTGCTGCATGTGCTCTTATTGACATCTTTATTAGATTGAACCAGACTCATTTTAGTAAGATTTTTTTTTCCTTTTACAAATCAATTACTAAATGCAATCCTTAGCCACATTTTTATTTTAAATCTAACTGTAAAATTAAATTTGTTTTTCAAATTCTCAAACTCCAAGCATTATACTCACAGACAACTAAAATTTATGATATAGAGCCAGTAAAAAATCTCAATTGCATAAATCTAATGCTCCGATTTACTATGGTTGAATTCATATGCAGTGGTACATTACACGTAGGTGGGAGAGAGGGTGCAAGATTTGGCACAATTATAGCTCAAATACAATTTATGTTTTATTAATTTTTTTTTATCTGCAATATCACGTTATTGAGAATTCATTACTAATTTCTGGTTTAGACAATAATTTAAAAATTATGTAACAAATAAATTTTTAAATAATGATGTGAAAATGCAAAAATTGCAATTTATTTTGAAAATAATTTGTACGTTTTTTAAAGTATGTGAAACTTTTGCATAAGCATGTACATATTATACAGTGCAAAACTTTGTTAGCTTAGAGTTTGTATTTATTGCAAAGCACTTACAAACATTATAAATATTAAATAATGCGCATAAAAATTGTACGAAGTTCATGCTGCATCAAAATGATACTGATACTTGAAATACCATTCGAATTTGACAGAATTCTTAAAGCTCGGAATGAGATGTTACGTGGATGTTCATTTTTTAATTTGTGGAAAATATTCGTCTTAATAACTTTTGTACTACTATGAAGTGGTTCTCCTTTACTATAAAGCTGAAACTCATTGCTTCTAAATGTATTTGAGGCCATTGAATAAGTGAACAAAAAGTAAGGAAATACTACCCAACCAACCAGATTGTGAAATGAAGGATTTAAAATTAAGAAAGCATAAATCAATTCAAAAATTCATGAAATTCACGAAAGAACAGCCACAAAAAGTGTGGGAAACTTCGAACACCTAGAGGTGTCTTTCTTTATTCAAATCCTCAAGGGTTGCAAAAAGAAAAGCAAAAAAGCTCTGTGAATGTTTGATTCATTGAAGGTATTATGACATGCATAATTAAATAACAAAAATACATTGAAATTAAAACTGTAAAGTAATTAATTTCACAATAAATATTCAGTATTTTCAAATTTTATTCATCATTCATTACTTCTGCCATACATTTGTGGCATTTCAAAAACTATATTTTTATGATGAAAGGATCCACATTAGAGTACAAATGCATAATTGAGTTCAGATGTACACAAACTTAGATGCCGACTACGGAGGGGGGGGGGGGGGGGACAATTTTACACTAATGACAAGAACACCTGTCTCCCAGATGTTTTTCAATTGACCCCTTAGTTCAAAGAAAAAACTAATATTTACAGCTATGGGATTGGCATTTCCAAAAAAACTGTCTCCAGTAATAATTATAAAGGATAACTACGAAGTAAGGATAACTTAATTGGTCTACTATATATCAGAGCTCTCATCTCTAATTGCTGTCCGATTTTATATACCAGACCGGTGCCATCTTTCCAGGTGGTATTGTGTATAATAGTGTCCATTTAAAGCTGCGAACCCTGCGGATAGCTTTGTACTGGAAGTTTGGCAGTCACTAGCCTTGTGTCATTTGAGACCAGAGAGCTAGAGATATAAATTATGAGAAAATAAAAAATACCCCATTCGTAGGTACTTTGGGAAAATGGGTTACTTTTGTAGGAGGACGTGGCATATCTTCAACTGGTGTAGTTTCAAATGAGTGACGTGAAGGCAGTGTGATATTTTGGTTCTGTTAATAAAGGTTTTTTGTTTGTGATGAAAAAAGAATGCAATATTTTTGTGCTATTCGTAAAAGTTGCATTTCTGCTTCATACCTATTTCTCATGGATAAATTTAAATTAAAGCAGCAAAAATTTCTTCTCCAGAGATTCCACTGGCCTTATCCGGGTCTTGTGCGGGTAATTAACAATATGTTTGAGAGCATTACATGATGGAGTTTTGTAGCTCCCCCCCCCCCCCCACACCCGAAGGAAGAAAATGCAATGTGTACACGACAAAATGAATTCAGGAGTTTAAGAGCTCAAGTTGTACAAGGGTCACACTCAGGGGACACGACAGCCCAATGGTTAGCACACAGGAATTGCATTCGGTCGGCCCAGGTTTAATTCTCGTCACTGCCAAAACTGCCGCCGTGTTCACACGGAGTACGATCACATTAAACATGTGGGTTCGTAAGTCCTTCCGAGAGGTTGGAGATAGGGGAAGGAGGGTACGGTACCTGTTGATGCCTCCCTCACTGGGTTCCGGTCTAGATTGGGTGGCCAATTGGGTGGTGGTGGTCTAAATCGGGTTTTTAAAATGGACCCACTTTGTCTTTGGGATTGTTGATTCTCTTGTATTGATGGGGGGGGGGGGGGGGGCAGCATATCCTTAAAATAGCTGTATGTTGCATTATTACTTTATTTGAGTTTAGGATAAATTTTTACATGAAGTTCACAATCCTTATGCAACACATTGCAACACGTTAATAACAACTTAAAAAATAGCAAATTTATGAAAAAAATCTTATGTGAGCAGCACATAACTTTCCCAACATAATGCAATAACTTTACTTCTTCCACAGTAAAGCAATGGTGTACAAGATCCATTGCACTACGTGTCTAGCATTGAATTAGCACCAAGTAAATTGAAATTTATAATTAAAACCATCATTAAAATACAATTAACATTTAAATAATATCATGCGAAATAAACGACTATTGACAAATTCTTTAAATACAAAATTATTGCAAAAAGTATCTTCTCTCGTGAATTTAACGAACTAGATCCATGAGAAAAGTTAAATATTTGTTGCATAATATAGTATATAGAAAGATGTATTTTGTTATACTTAGTACTTCAATTTTCTGTAATTTTTTTGATAAATTTGTTGCAATATCTCGAGAATAGTTCATGCTAGCATTCTGAAGTTTGTGACATGCATTTTGTAATAAAAAACTATGCATAAAAAAAATATTTATTTAATAGTATTAAAATTCTTGTTTTTTTTTTTCAAAAAATCCTCTGTAAACCATGCAATATCTTGAAAACTGTTGATAATATATTCAGTTTGTATGCAAGTGTGTATTATTCATTTTCTAATGAAAAAGTACATATGAAATAATTAGTTATTTATCATTCTTGAAGGTCTTGATTTTTTTCATGAATATAAAATATATTCATTCATAAACTGAAGGCTCTTCCAAACATTCGATTGTGTTTAAAGACAATAATCATCAATTGTGAAAATTGCATCAAATTATTTTTAAAATACTTCATTTGTGGAAGAGGTACCAGATACACAAACTCACTCACACAGTAACATGCATAAATACTTAAAAACATTCAATTGGAAGTCAGGGATGCTTAAATTGTGTGCTTCGACCCTCATCACAATATTTTCCCTTATACAATTATAGGAAAAGTAATAATTAAAATACATCTAAGAAGTAAGAAAGCAATGCTTTGTATATAGTCTTTATAACACATTTATTGTTTTAACAACTTTTCCATTATAAGCAAGTTAGACTGTATATTGAAATGCAGTAACGAAGGGTTATTGCATGCTGTGTGTGTGAGATGCTACTGAAGATCAAAAACTTAGTTTTAAAAAGTACTCTGTTAGAGCAAGTTTGTTTTTGTTACATCATTACTGTTTAGTACACTTTACAAAGGTTTTTTTTATATAATTGTCTTCCATACATAAATAACAATTGATTAAATTAATAAAATAGTGCATTAAACTTTCCAATCAAAATTGTGAATGTTTGACTGCTAAAATTATGATAAAATGGTCATACATATTATCTTTAATTGACTAAAATAACATTGATCAATCTAAATACAAAATATAAAACAAGAGTTTAAAAAAAAATTTAACTGGGAATTTATACAAACATAAGATTTATAATGATAAATTATTATATATATAATAAATTATTATAAAGATTTATAATGATAAATTATTATAAAATATGGTTATATTTTATACAAGAGAGTTTAAAATATTTTGCATCATAATTAAAATAAAATCCTTTAAAATGTTCGTATTATTTCAATTAATAACAATGTGATTAACTACAAAATCATATTGTTTCTCTTTATTTGAGAAGAAACAAAATCTTATTAACAATAAAACTGACACAGATTAAAATAAAAAATGTTTACATTAAATTTGAGCTTACTTTACACATTGTTTCGTGTTAGTTCTGGCGTGCTAGTACATTAAAATAAAATTAAACATTTCATTTGCCCATACTTTT
Organism: Amaurobius ferox; assembly: GCA_951213105.1. NCBI lineage: Eukaryota > Metazoa > Arthropoda > Arachnida > Araneae > Amaurobiidae > Amaurobius > Amaurobius ferox. The sequence goes on from OX578153.1 coordinate 1,528,302, forward strand.
ACTATTATACCATAACTCACTAAATAGCACATCGCGTTGTTCAATTGTTAAACCCTATAGTAAATATGATTCATTCACGCTATGAATATGTAGGGCACGACAGTGTTTTGATGACTGAGAAAAAAAATAATAGTTAGTTGCTAAACAAGACAGAAAGCAACATTAATAATATTAGACATTATAATAACAATTGAAACGAAAATCATTTGAAAATTTAAATCGTCATTTCCTAACAGAAGCGTCAGCTCTACGATAAATCAATTAAGATCATCAAACAAAAATTTTATAAATTTTAAAATGACATCGATTGTAACCTTAATATAAAATAAACCTAGCACTTAACTTAATGATTGTGCATAAAGTTTTTAAAAAATGTGTTGTTACAATTAATTTCATATTTCTTAAAGATGGATCAACGTAAACAACTCATTACATAAACATATTCAAATTTAAATGCCCTACCCCCACATGTAATGTATAACCGTGGAAAAAGTAACTCCTAATATCATATTTTCAAATAAAAACAATCATGCGTGTTTCTCGATATTAATTATTATTACGACTGCTTTGTTCAAATATGATAATTGCATATGCCGATATTCAAAATGTCGGCGACGCAAGAGTACTACTCCAGGGATACGTATATATTCAATTCCAACTACTGACCTTGATTTAACTTCTATTTTTTAAAATTAAAATTACTAACCTGAGTTAAAGTTCTCACTGAAATGTTGTTTACTGTCCATACTTTCACCGGGGCCACAGTTTTAGGCCTTCTAATGATAATCCACCGGGCTATGCAGCTTGCCATAATCATCACACACTGCTGTTCTGATTCGGAATATGTCAACCCATAATTTACTCCATCACAATAAAGGAAGCTGCCATCTTTAAACATATTCGAAACAGCGCCATCTAGTCCAAGGTCATCTTACTAGCAAATTTTGACCCGCAGGCTTTAGTAGCGATTTATTATGGCATAGCAGAGTAGAACTAGTTTGTATAACCGGAAATTTTAATTAATGCAACTATGTATTTAAACCTTCTACTTTAAAAAAAAATCTCACTTTACCTTATTCAGTTTTTTTTTAGCTCCGTACTACAAAATTACCCAGCACTAATAATTCCGTTTTGTAACATTGTTTTTCTGCTTGATCGAAAATGGTGTTTTGAAGGAAACTTTCTACTTTTTCTTGTATCTCAAGATGGAACCACTGTACTTGATGAGCATGTTAATGCTAGTTGTACTTGTAAAATGTGATTTCGTCAGTTTTTTCCCCTTTTAATATTTTATTTTTCTTTTGAAATACTTTCTACAATTTTTATGTCTTTCAAACCACTAGCGAATGTTCTCTTGCAGAAGAGATTTTCCCCCTATTTATTTTGTCGAATGTATTCACACTTTATATGTAAATTTGTATTACACTTTCTATTAACTTTAAATTCATTAATTAATAATTTCATTTTAAAGAAAAGAGTTGCAGCATTTCGCCTGTCGTCCAGAAGAAAGTTCCGACCCTACTCTACCCAACCAGCACCTGAAAAAGAATTTTCGGGGCGCCCATAGGGAAGAAGGAAAGGGGCGACCACGACTTAAGTACGTGGCCGGTCTCCAGAGGAGTTCCGTACACCCAATATATACTTGTTTGTAACACAACTGGTAGAGGTGTGTTTTATTTGTACCGTAGTTTATGCATAGTTTTCGATTATAAAATTTCAATTTTTATTTATTTATATATATATATTTATATATATATATATATTTATATATATATATATATATACAATTTTTATTTATATATATATATATACAATTTTAATTTATATATATATATATATATATATATATTGATGTAGAAAACATGAGAAATTCTCAAAACAGCGAAAATCAAATATGGAGGGGGGATCTTAGGGACCCCCCCCCCCAAATCAATCCCAATCAATTTTTCCCAATTAAACTATAAGTAATAATTATATATATATTTTTTCAGCTACTGGGCAGCAAAAATGCATATAATTAATTTTCTCTGCTGAAAATTTTAATTTTGAGACAACCAAAATTAGTCCCCCCCCCCCTCGAAATTAAATCCTGGCAACGCCTATGAATATTTGTATAGGGTTTACAATTTGCATGGAGATCCTGCCTGGGTTTAACATATTTTGGAGATATTTTGTTTAAAATATAAATATTTAAGTGATTCAAATTTAAAAATTTGGATGCTACTCCTTGAAAAAAAGTGTTTAATATCATTGATGAAAATAGTGAAACCAATTAGTTTTTTTAAATTATATTGCAATAAAAATAAAATAAAATAACAATATGAAAAACTGAACAAATTAAAAAAAATAAAACTAGTATATATTTGTGATGTGAATAACATCTATGCTTGGGGTTTCTGTAGCAGAAATCGAGGCTTTACAAAAAATCTGATGTGGGCAGCACATGACTTTCCTTATATAATGTAATGAATTTACTACTTTTACAGTAAAAAAAAAAAAAAAAAATAGGTTATTCTTATAGTAGATATTTATATTATTTCCAAGATATTAAATTTTCGTCAATTAGTCTTCATTTTCATTGATTTAGCGTCATTTTTATCCATTTGGCGAGATTGTCGTTCATTTGGCAACATTAAAAAAATCGCCAAGTTGGTGACATTCCGTCAAATTCGTCGCCAAAATTTCGCTAAGCGTTATGGATTGAGAAATAAGTTATTCCTATAGCAAATAAATGATTATTCGCGTTCAAATACAAAAGTATTACTCAAAGTATCTTTTTTCATGAATGGAACGAGCTAGATCCACTAGAATGATGTCACCAAATTTATCGCATGATATTACATATGAAAAGTGAACATGTTTCTCAGCAGTTGATATATTTTTTTTTAATTTACGAGATTTTTTGATAAATTTATTTGAAAAAAATGCAATATCTCGAGAACGGTTCACGCTAGCGTTCTAAAGTTTATGTCAATCGTTTTCTAAGGAAAAATTACATAAGAAATGTAACTTTATTAAAAGTTTTGATCTCTTGATGATTTTTTTCAAAATTTCACTCGAAAATTTAGGGAGGCTCTGAACATTTGATTGTGTTTTAAAATAATAGGCTTCCAGTATTCACGGATTATAATTTTTGTACCAAATTTCATTCGAATCGCTCCATTCGTTCGTGAGATATCGTCTCCACAGACTCACTGATACACATACACACACAGACATCAACTTAAAATGTTCGATTCGTGATCAGGGATGCTTGGAACGTGCTTTCCCGTCGAAAACTTGAATTCGAATTTTCGACCCCGTCACAATACATTCCTTATACATTATACTACGTATATAAGGAAAGTAAAAATGTAAATACTTTGAACGCCTTCCGAACATAATAGGATTTTTATTTTTTTTTTCTTTGTCGGAAATAGAGATTTTATAAAAATAATTTCAATGCTTTAATATTTTAAATTGTTTTGCCGAAAAAACTCAAAACAGTATCTGTCTGGATGAATATTTTTTCATTTTTCTTATTTTCACTCGAAATATCTTTGAAATTATAAGAGATAGATATAAATAGTAAAAGACAGCATTAGGAAATTTAGTTTCTAAATCTATATTTATTTTCAGATGACTCCTATAGTTTTCAAGCAATCGTTTTATCAGGTTGACGAAAATTGAAAATTTTCCGCTTTTCAAGTTTGTAATGCAACTTAAAAAGTAAAAGTGAATGAACTAAGCAAGAATTTGTAGTTCCTTGTAAACACTACAAGTGTATATAATTTAGGGTTCCCATTCGCTTAGTTCTTTTTTCGGGACAGTCCCAATTTTTGAAAAAATGTCTAGAATGTATTTCAAATGTCCCGCATTTTAAGCAGTGGCGTATTTTGAAATTCAATTGGGGGGAGGGGGGGTCAGGTTTAAATATCAATCTGAAGGGGTCCAAGTCAGAGGTCTGAACGGGCTCGGGCCTGGCCCGTGGAATTGGGTCCGACCTGGCCCGTGGACTTAGGCCTTACCCAACCCACAGGCCGGGCTCAGGCCACATTTTATTAAATTCGGGTCGGGTTTGGCCGAGTCAAAATAAATAACAAAATGTGAATCATCCTAAAACAATAACTAAAAAACTCGTTCGATAAAAAAAATATCTGATATGGGCAACACATAATTTTCCTTATATAATGCAAAGAATTTACTACTTTTACAGTAAAAAAAATAGGTTTTACTTATAATAGATACTTATATTCTTTCCAAGATATTGAATTTTCGTTAATTAGTCGCCATTTTCATTGATTAAGAGTCATTTTTATATATTTGGCAAGACTTTCGTTAATTTGGTAACATTTAAAAAAAGTCGCCAAGTTGGCAACATTCCGCCAAACTCGTCGCCCAAATCTCGCCAAGCGTTATGGATGGAGAAATAAGTTATTCTTGCAGCAGATAAATGACTATTGACGTTCAAATACAAAAGTATTACTCAAAGTATCTTTACTCATGAATGGAATGAGCTAGATCCACTAGAATAATTTCACCAAATGTATCGCATGATATTACATATGAAAAGTGAACATGTTTCTCAACAGTTAATATATTTTTTTTTAATTTATGGCATTTTTTGATAAATTTATTTGAAAAATGTGCAGTATCTCGAGAACGGTTCGTGCTAGCGTTCTAAAGTTTATGCCAATAATTTTTTAAGGAAAAATTACACAAGGAATGTCTATTTGCGAATCTCCATTAAACATTTTGATTTTTTGATGATTTTTTTCAAAAATCCATTCGAAAATTTAGGGGGGTTCTGAACATTCGATTACGTTTACAAACAATAGGCTTCCAGTATTCAGGGATTGTGATTTTTGTACCAAATTTCATTTGAATCTCTCCATTCGTTTGTGAGATATCGTCTCCACAGACTCACTGACACACACACACACACATACTTTCACACACACGCACACACACACACACATACTTTCGCACACACACACACACACAGACATCACCTCAAAAATGTTTGATTCGTGATCAGGGATGCTTGAAACGTGCTCTCCCGTCGAAAACTCGAATTCGAATTTTCGACCCCCGTCACAATACTTTCCTTATACATTATGTATATAAGGAAAGTAAAATAATAATAATGCCCAGGTGCACCTATTCGGGTTCTGAAACATCTGCGAACTAAATTTCATGGTCGTACGATGCTTAGATTTTCTGTTACAGACTGCATACACAGACAGACATCTTTCTTTATTAAGTTAAATACGGTCTATTTTGTTACCCACTGAAAGTTATATTTATTAATTTCTAACCCCTTTTTTACTTTTCTTATATACATAATGTATAAGAAAAGTATTGTGACGGGGTCGAAAATTCGAATTCGAGTTTTCGACGGGCGAGCACATTTCAAGCATTCCTGATCACGAATTGAGCATTTTTGAGGTAATGTCTGTGTGTGTGTGTGAGAGAGGGAGTATGTGTGTGTGCGTGTGAGGGAGTATGTGTGTGTGTGTGAGAGAGAGGGTATGTGTGTGTGTCAGTGAGTCTCTAGAAACGATATCTCACGAACGAATGGAGTGATTCGAATGAAATTTGGTACAAAAATCACAATCTATGAATACTAGAAGCTTATTGTTTTAAAACACAATCGAATGTTCAGAACCCTCCTAAATTTTCGAGTGAAATTTTGAAAAAATCATCAGATTTTTTCAATCAATTTAGAAGCCTTCGGTGTTAAAACATGTTCTTCTGAGGAAAATTCGAATCCGAGTTTTCGACCCCATTACAATTTCGCTGTACATCATATTGTGTATAAAGGGAAAGTAATTAATGTATTCACGCAATTTTAAAAACTTTAAATATAATATCTTTGAGGATTTACAAAACGTGCAACATCTTTGTAACGATAGATAAACCAAGAATAATATATATCTCTTGCATAATAAAGGATGATATCTGACTGTGCAGCCTAAGGCGAGAAATCTAAGCATTGTACCGCCATGACATTGGATACACAAGTACTTAAGGATCCGAATAAGTGCAACTCGGCATTTTTACTTTCCTTACATACGTAATGTATAAGGAAAGTGTTGTGACGGGGTCGAAAATTTGAATTCGAGTTTTCGACGGGAGAGAATGTTTCAAGCATCCCTGATCACGAATCGAACATTTTTGAGGTGATGTCCGTGAATACTGGAAGCTTATTGTTTTTAAACGCAATCGAATGTTCAGAACCCCCCTAAATTTTCGAGTGAAATTTTGAAAAAATCATCAAAAAATCAAAACCTTTAATATAGTTAAGCAAGCAGACATTTCTTATGTAATGTTTCCTTAGAAAACGACTGACATAAACTTTAGAACGTTAGCATGAACCGTTCTCGAGATATTGCACATTTCTCAAATAAATTTATCAAAAAATCCCATAAATAGAAAAAAATATATTAACTGTTGAGAAACATGTTCACTTTTCATATGTAATATCATGCGATAAATTGGTTGACATCATTTTCGTGGATCTAGCTCGTGCCATTCACGAGGAAAGATACTTTGAGTAACACTTTTGTATTTGAACGCCAATAGTCATTTACCTGCTATAAGAATAACTTATTTCTCCTTCCATAACGCTTGGCGATATTTCGGCGACGAATTTGGCGGTATGTCGCCAACTTTGCGACTTTTTGAAATGTTGCCAAATTAACGAAAATCTTGCCAAATGGTTAAAAATGACGCTAAATCAATGAAAATGACGACTAATTGACGAAAATTCAATATCTTGAGAAGAATATATGTATCTATATAAATAAAAATGAAAATCTGTCTGTCTGTCTGTCTGTCTGTCTGTCTGTTTGTCCCATCATCACGGGAGAACGGCTGAACCGAATTTAATGAAATTTTGTGGGTAGCCTAGAAATAGCCCCACTTAAAATTTAGTCCATGTTTTGAGTTCTTACGACCAGTGGTTCTCGAGATATTAGTGAAAAACGAATATTTCGTTTGTCTCATCATCACGAGAGAACGGCTGAATCGAATTTAATGAAATTTTGTGTGTAGCCTTAAAATAGCCCCCCATAAATTTTGCCCAAGTTTCGAGTTTCTAATACCAGGGGTTGTCGAGATATTAATGAAAAACGGAACTTTATCCTAGGAGATCTACTCTCTAACTCCGTGGTTTATCCAAACGGAAAGGATGAAAATCGTTTGTTTAAAACGTCAACGTGAATTAAAACTTCATTTCTGAGCTTAGTGCAGGATTTTTGCATTAATTAGTCACTATCTGAAAGCATGAATTGTTTGAAGCATGAATTTTAATGGAAAATCTAACTCCATGGTCAAGCATTTACTAAACAATGGAAAGTATAAAGAAATCAAAATGGTTATTATTTTTGCATTTTATGGGGAAGAGATCAAAATGGTTATTTAATTTCGCAGTTTATGAGGAAGATTCTTTATTATATTATGTTGCTCAGCAACGCAATTAAATTAAATGTGTTTGTTAATATTTGTTATTATTTTTTCTATTTGAATAATAAATAAATAGATGTAAAAATATATTTTGCAAATGAACGGTTTGATTGTTCTTTTAATTATATTAATTACGGACTGTGTACATCACTTTCCTTTATTTTGACAAAGAGTTTTCAAGCTTATATATTGTGTTTAGCTAATAAACTCATATATTGTGTTTAGCCAATAAATTTATTTAGCCGATTGTTGAAACAGAAAAAGAGTAGAACGGGAATATTTTCTAACGCAATTTCAGTGTTTTCATTTAGTGTATGCAAACGGGATAGGATGTTTTATTCTTCAGATCTGCAAATTCAGAGCTATGAATTTCGAGGAATATCGCTAACTTGGCAACTTTTCTTAAATGTTACCAAATTGACGGAAATGTCGATAAATTGATAAAAACGACGCAAATCAATTAAATTAAATTTGTTTTCTCAGAAGAGAGTACTGAAATGATGTTTAGGTAGCATTTGTCGGCCAGTCCATCCATGCTACTTAGTAACACATTTAGCGAATTTTTAAAATGTCACCAAATTGATCAAATGTTTGCAAATCCATAAAAATATAATAAAATTGCGCTTAATAAATGCAATTAATTATGTTTTGTTAGGGCATAGTATTATGATGATTATTCGTCAATGTGTCGCAAAATGGTTCTACAGTCCCACTTGGTGATAAATTTGGCGATGTTTTGAATTGTCGCTAAATTGACGAAAATGTCGCCAAACCTTCCATGGAGATAGAATTATTCAAACAATAAGATTCCCATCAATTCATTTGAAACAAATGATGTCATGTCGTTTAGCAACGGATGTAAATCCAATGTGTTTATGCGGCATACGATTTTTATAAAATCTTTTCCGATTTGAATAACAAAGATATGTATATAAATTAAATTTCATTGACATTGCATTGTTGACTGGATAATATCAATTACGGTCAACAGATTTAAACATTATTATTATTGGTATTTTCGTGGACTGTTGATTCAGGGAATGATTGATATTTTCATATTGATTCTATGGCATTGTTTTATTATGACAAAAATTGTTAAAACTCACATATTGTACGTTGTGCGAGTAATCTTCTATAAATGCACGGGTTATCTTCTAATCTACGAGAATATAAGTAGTACAAGTATATAAGCATATATTTTGATATATATTGGCATATATTGGAATCAATTACGACATTCTGGTATAAAGATTAGGGGGATAATTGAAATTTTCAATTTATTATGTCATCTGTTTTATTTCGGCAAAGATTTTTTCGACTCATATTGTAACAAGGGTAATCTTCTACTAACATACAGGCATATTTTCTAATCTGCGACAATATAAGTAGTACGGGGATATATATATATATGTATATATATTCCCATATAATTTTAGTGCTTTCATTCTGTCATATATTGGAATCAATTACGGGTTTATTGATATTTTCAATTTATACATGTGATCTACTAATACAGGTTATATCTTCTAATATTCGAATATATAAGTACTACGGGGTCCCATACAATTTTAACACTGTTATTTTGAATATATTGATTCAATTTCATATTTTTTGTATATTTGCTTTCGAAAGGGGCCAGGATGTTTTATTGTTCAGATCTGCCCGTGAAGATAATTTTGCATGATGAGAACAGATATTCATAAACTTCTCTTTAGGAGGAATAAATTTAATATTTTAACATAATTTGAATATGATTCTGAATTATAAGTGTCTTTATATTATATACTCCGTACGAAGAACGGGTATGCTGCTAGTCTACTATAAGAATAAGCTATTTTTTTGCTGTAAAAGTAGTAAATTCATTGTATTATATAAGGAAAGTCATGTGGTGCCCACATCAGATTTTTTTTTAAATTTTACTTTCTCTGCAATGCATGGGAAAGTGTTAGAGAAAGTATTAGAAAGTATAAGGAAAGTATTAGAATCATGTCGGAAATCGCAAGTCGAGTTATCGACGAATCTACATGTTTTGGGATATCTAGAATACCAGAAAGCTATTTTTAGCTTGACGTCTGTGTGTGTGTGTGTGTGTGTCTATGAAATGTATGTATTTATTCTACCTTAAAACTAATGAACCAATTTCATAAAATTCTATGGAGAAGTCACTTGTGGGTGACCCTGGTGCTGATTAGAATTTGGTACGATTGAAGATACATAAACCTGACATTTTTTGTAAAATGGCCCGCAAAAATTGTATATATCCCCTCTAGCTGACAAACTAATTACAAATTACACAAAATTTCATAGATAAGTCGCTTATGGGATAATGTGATGCAGGGTAGATTTTGTTACGATTTAGAGAAGAAAAAAAATCTGCCTTTTTTGGGGAAATGGTCCGCAAATCTAAAATATCCAATCTAAAATAAAATACTGCATATGCTCAAATGTATCAATTAAATGCTTGTTTTATGCGTTATTTTTAACGACAAAAGGAATAAGATCAACCCCATTACTCTAAGACGGATCGTTCTCAAGATATTTAAATTCTTAATTTTGAGGAACTGAAGACGACTTTCTCTGTAGTTAAAAAATTATTCAATGAATTTTTTAAAACTTAGTAATTAAGTTCCATGATGATTTTCCTGATGCTGTTTAGATTTCAATAATATTAGGAAAAGTTTAACCGTTTTTTGCCAAATGGCCCGTAAAGATAGGGAAAATCTGAAATAAATGACTAAAATTGCTGAAATACATTCATTAAGTACTTGTTTTTCCAGAAAATTCTGACAAATAAGCGAATAAGACTGACCCACGACTGTAGGATGAAACGTTCTTGATATTTTTTAGGCATTTTTTAGGCATTTTGAGGACCAGAAGAGTTTAAAGTGAATTAAGTTGCCAAACAAAACCAAGATGCATTAAAAATGCAAATTGGATATAATATCAGAAAAGAATCCATGTTATTTTCTACAAAGATCAATTTAATGCATCGTGAAATAAAAAATAACAAAACAGATCTGAATCTTCAGGGAAAGTCATATGCTGCCCACATCAAATTTTTTTATTATTAGTTATTACTTTCTTTATATACATAATGTATAAGGAAAGTATTGTGAAGGAGTCGAAAATTCGAATTCGAGTTTTCGACGGGAGAGCACGTTTCAAGCATCCCTGATCACGAATCGAACATTTTTAAAGTGATGTCTGTGTGTGTGTGTGTGTGTGTGTGTGAGCCTTTGGAGACAATAACTGACGAACAAATGGGCCGATTCGAACGAAATTTGGTACAAAAATTACAATCCGTAAACACTGGAAGCCTATTGTTTTTATAAGCAATCGAATGTTCAGAACCCTCCTAAATTTTCGAGTGAAATTTTGAAAAAATCGTCAAAAAATTAAAACTTCTAATAAAGTTACGTACATAGACATTTCTTATGTAAATTTTCATTAGAAAACGATTGACATAAGTTTTAGAACGCTAACACGAACCGTTCTCGAGATATTGGACATTTTTCAAAAAAATTATCAAAAAATCATATAAAATTAAAAAAAAATATTTCCTATTAAGAAACATGCTTGCTTTTCATATGTAATACTATGCGATAAATTGGGTTACATCATTCTCGTGGATCTAGTTCGTTCCATTCATGAAAAAAGATATTTTGAGTAATACTTTTGTATTTGACCGCTAATAATCATTTATCTGCTGTAAGAATAACTTATTTTTCCGTCCATAACGCTTGGCGAGATTTTCGCGACGAATTTGGTGGAATGTCGCCAACGTAGCGACTTTTTTTAATGTTGCTAAATTAACGAAAAACTCGCCAAATGGATAAAAATAACGCTAAATCAATTAAATGACGACTCACTGACGAAAATTCAATATCTTGGAAAGAATAGACGTATCTACTATAAGGATAATATTTTTACTTTCCTTATATACATAATGTATAAGGAAAGTATTGTGACGGGGTCGAAAATTTAAATTCGAGTTTTCGACGGGAGAGCACGTTTCAAGCATCCCTGATCACGAATCAAACATTTTTGAAGTGATGTCTGTGTGTGTGTGTGTGTGTCAGTGAGTCTGTGGAGACGATAACTGACGAACGAATGGACCGATTCGAACCAAATTTGGTACAAAAATCACAATCCGTAAACAATCCGCCAATTGTTTTTATACGCAATCGGATGTTCAGAACTCCCCTAAATTTTCGAATGAAATTTTGAAAAAATCGTCAAAAAATGAAAACCACAAATAAAGTTACGCAAATAGACATTTCTTATGTAATTTTTCATTAAAAATCGATTGACACAAATTTTAGAACGCTAACATGAACCGGTCTCGAGATATTGCACATTTTTAAAAAAAATAATCAAAAGTCATATAAAATAAAAAAAAATATTTCCTATTGAGAAACATGTTCACTTTTCATATGTACTACCATGCGATAAATTGGGTGATATCATTCTCGTGGATCCAGCTCGTTCTATTCATTGAAAAAGATTGAGTAATACTTTTGTATTTGAACGCCAATAGTCATTTATTTGCTGTAAGGATAACTTATTTCTTCGTCCATAACGCTTGACGAGATTTTGGCGACGAATTTGGCGGAATGTCGCCAACTTGGAGACTTTTTAAAATGTTGCCAAATTAACGGAAATCTCGCCAAATGGATAAAAATGACGCTAAATCAATGAAAATGACGACTAATTGTCGAAAATTCAATATCTTGGACAGAATATTAGTATCTACTATAAGAAAAACCTATTTTTTTTACTGTAAAAGAAGTAAATTCATTGCATTATATAAGGAAAGTCATGTGTTGTCCACATCAGATTTTTTTAATTGTAAAAGTAGTAAATCCATTGCATTATATAAGGAAAGTCATGTGTTGTCCACATCAGATTTTTTTAATTGCAAAAGTAGTAAATTCATTGCATTATATAAGGAAAGTCATCTGTTGTCCACATCAGATTTTTTTAATTGTAAAAGTAGTAAATTCATTGCATTATATAAGGAAAGTCATGTGTTGTCCTCATCAGATTTTTTTAATTGTAAAAGTAGTAAATTCATTGCATTATATAAGGAAAGTCATGTGTTGTCCACATCAGATTTTTTTAATTGTAAAAGTAGTAAATTCATTGCATTATATAAGGAAAGTCATGTGTTGTCCACATCAAATTTTTTTAATTGTAAAAGTAGTAAATTCATTGCATTATATAAGGAAAGTCATGTGCTGCCCACATCAGATTTTTTTATGTTATAGCCCGATTGATAACGATATTAGGCGAAATTTATACAAATCGATACCTTAACAGCGTAAAATATTATCACAGAGTTTCCATCTTGACACTGTCGGAAAGATCGAAAAATTTTCTTTCAAATAAACTTTGAACGGAGTTCATACAATTAATTACGATTTATTCGACATTGTCAAAATATATATACTTTTTGTCAGTTTTAAACCTCCCCAGTTTAATATTACAATATAAAAAAAATTGATGTGCAATCCGACGTTTATAATTTAACAAGCGTTACAAGAACCAAGGTAGCCTTTTTAATCATCAATGAGGAGTGTTATAATTAATCTGACTCTAAAGTCAAGTAAAATTGATTAATGTATGATCACACTAAAGTTAAAAAAATGTAAAATTTGAGAAAAAAGATATCTCAACCTTTTAGAGGTATGAATATTAATGTATGTATACTAATTATCTTAATTACAGATTGATGTCGGACTATACACACTGGTGAGAAATTGCGGGTACAAACAATGTACAAAATTGCACTATAAGACAACATAATAAAAAAATCTGATGTGGGCAAAACATGACTTTCCTTATATAATGCAATGAATTTACTACTTTTACAGTTAAAAAAATGTTATTCTTATAGAAGATATATTCTTTCCAAGATATTGAATTTTCGTCAATTAGTCGTCATTTTCATTGATTTAGCGTCATTTTTATCAATTTGGCGAGATTTTTGTTAATTTGGCAACAATTAGAAATGTCGTCAAGTTGATGACATTCCGCCAAATTCGTCGCCAAAATCTCGCCAAGCGTTATGGACGGAGAAATAAGTTATTCTTACAGCAGATAAAAGAATATTGGCGTTCAAATACAAATGTATTACTCAAAGTATCTTTTTTTCATGAATGGAACGAGCTAGATCCACGAGAATAATGTCACCAAATTTATCGCATGGTATTACATATGAAAAGTGAACATGTTTATCAATAGGAAATATATTTTTTTTATTTTATATAACTTTTTGATTATATTTTTTGAAAAATGTGCAATATCTCGAAAACGGTTCAGGTTAGCTGTCTAAAATTTATGTCAATCGTTTTATGATGAAAAATTACATAAGAAATGTCTATTTGCGTAACTTTATTAGCGGTTTTGATTTTTTGACGATTTTTTAAAAATTTCACTCGAAAATTTAAAAACAATAGGCTTCCAGTGTTTATGGATTGTAATTTTTGTACCAAATTTCGTTCGAATCGGTCCATTCGTTCCTCAGTTATTGTCTCAACAGACTCACTGACACACACACACACACATACTTTCACACACACATACATACTTTCATACAGACACATACTTTCACACACACACACACACACACACACACACACACACACACACACACACACACACACACACACACACACAGACATCACCTCAAAAATGTTTGATTTGTGATCAGGGATGCTTGAAACGTGCTCTCCCGTCGAAAACTCGAATTCGAATTTTCGACCCCGTCACAATACTTTCCTTATACATTATGTATATAAGGAAAGTAATAATTCGATATTAATTTTTACACTACATTTTGGTTGACCTTACACGTTTATATGCAACAAACTACTTCTCACTTTACGAGCTCTTTTGCCTTGGCCGCGAAGTAAAAAATCTGATGTGGGCAACACATGACTTTTCTTATATAATGCAATGAATTTACTACTTTTACAATAAAACAAGAAAGATCAATCATGCTTAAAGCATTGGTTATGAAACACTTTCCAACTTCAATGCAGTTTTATTTAAACATGTCTAAAATGCAATACATTCCTCGGTAATATTTTAAAACTTATCACAATACTACATTAATTTATTATATTTGAAACCTTAAACTTTCATCGAAAAAAATTAACTTCATTCAAATGACGGCATTAAAATATAAATTGCCTGGTTTAAACATCTCTAAAATGTGATACATTAATCGGTAACAATTTTAGAATTATCATAATACTACGATAATTTATTATATTAGAAAACTTTATCGAAAACAACTGAAATTCATTCAAATGACGTCATAAAAAAATAGCACGCCTGGCTATCTCTATAAAAGCAACATTTCATTCATAAATAATTCCCCCATTCATGTCATTCATCACAATACTATAATAATTTATATTATTTAAAAATTAAGACCATGGAGCTACAAGTAAGTAAAACTCTATGCGTAAAACTTCATCGAAAATTATCGTCCATCTCTTTCTAAAATCAATGAATATTTCATTCATATCAGCCATGCAGACTCCATGGACTAAATGATTTTGTGTCAAAGAATTACAGCGATTCTAATACAACTCATTCTACATATTTTGCAGTTTACATTTTACATAGGTGAAAAATAGGCTTAATAGTAGAAATAATCAAATTTGGATGAGCATTTAAACTGAAATATATTGTCATTGCGTTGTTAAAGTATGTAGATGCACAGAATTTAGGTAAAAATAAAGTAGTTTTAGGACGGATACAACACTCAATATGAATTAAAAAGAACTTTAAAAATCACGATTTTGAGACAAGATGGATGCCATATATCATTTTGAAGTGGGTCATGTGATCGTTTCATATCATGGACACGTGATCGTTTCATATAAGAGGTGTTATTAATATTTTAATTTTTATTTAAAAAACTACTGAATATATTTCGATGAATTTTTTTTTATATATTTTATGGAACAATTTGAATATTGCCTAAAATTTTCGAAGCAATTTGTGAATTTTAAATCCACTTAAAAAATGCTTGAAAAATTTGGTCCCATAGGGCTCAATGTATTCTATTTTTTCAACCCGGGTTCAATCCAAAACTAATTGGGTGATATTATTCATTTATATTCCCATAGGTCCTATAGACCGTCTGAACAACATACTAAAATTTCATTTTGATAAACTCATTTTTACGGCAGTTATCGTGCTAACGGACAGACAGACAGACAGACTGACAGACAGACAGACAGAATGAACAAAGTCATAAACACTTTTCAACTTTGTTGTAAAGTGTTAAAAATAGATTTTTCTTATAGTAGATATTTATATTCTTTCCAAGATATTGAATTTTCGTCAATGAGTCGTCATTTTCATTGATTTAGTGTCATTTTTATCCATTTGGCGAGATTTTTGTTAATTTAGCAACATTTAAAAAAGTCGCCGAGTTAGCGACATTCCACCAAATTCGTCGCCAAAATCTCGTTAAGCGTTATGGACGGAGAAATAAGTTATTCTTACAGCAGATAAATGATCATTGGCGTTCAAATACAAAAGTATTACTCAAAGTACCTTTTTTCATAAATGGAACGAGCTAGATCCACGAGATTTAAAAAACCAAATTTATCGCATGGTACTACATATGAAAAGTAAACATGTTTCTCAAGAGGAAATATTTTTTTTTCATTTTATATGACTTTTTGATATTTCTTTTTTAAAATGTGCAATATCTCGAAAACGGCTCATGTTAGCGTTCTAAAATTTATGCCAATCGTTTTCTAATGAAAAATTACATAAGAAATGTCTATTTGCGTAACTTTGTTAGCGGTTTTGATTTTTTGACGATTTTTTCAAAATTTTACTCGTAAATTTAGGGGGTTCTGAACATTCGATTGCGTATAAAAACAATAGGCTTCCAGTGTTTACGGATTGTGATTTTTTTACTAAATTTCGTTTGAATCGGTCCGTTCGTTCGTCAGTTATCGTCTCCAAAGGCTCACTGACACACACACACACACACACACACACACAGAGAGAGAGATCACTTCAAAAATGTTTGATTCGTGATCAGGGATGCTTGAAACGTGCTCTCCCGTCGAAAACTCGAATTCGAATTTTCAACCCCGTCACATTACTTTCCTTATACATTATGTTTATAAGGAAAGTAAAAAACATTACATCGAAAAAAAAAATTTTCGCCTCGGCCGCGCTGAAAATTACATATTGTCATTGTTGTAAATATGTAATTTTCAGTTACGTATTTACAACAATGACATTTGGATCTAACGATAACGATAGCCAAAGATAACAAAAGTCTCAACAACAGCTTTAGTATTAGAGCGCTGAATAATATTACTTTCCTTATATACATAATGTATAAGGAAAGTATTGTGACGAGGTCAAAAATTCGAATTCGAGTTTTCGACGGGAGAGCACGTTTCAAGCATCCCTGATCACGAATCAAACATTTTTGAAGTCATGTCTGTGTGTGTGTGTGTGTGTGAATGTATGTGTGGGTGTGTGTCAGTGAGTTTGTGGAGACGATATCTCACGAATGAATGGAGCGATTCGAATGAAATTTGGTACAAAAATTACAATCTGTGAATACTGGAAGCCTATTGCTTTTAAACGCAATCGAATGTTCAGAATCCCCCTAAATTTTCGAGTGAAATTCTGAAGAAATCCTCAAAAAATCAAAACCACTAAGAAAGTTACGCAAATAGACATTTCTTATGTAATTTTTCCTTAGAAAACGAGTGACATAAACTTTAGAACGCTAGGATGAACCGTTCTCGAGATATTGTACATTTTTCAAATAAATTTATCAAAAAATCTCATAAATGAAAAAAATATTAACTGTTGAGAAACATGTTCACTTTTCTTTATATGTAATATCATGCGATAAATTTGGTGACATCATTCTTGTGGATCTAGCTCGTTCCATTCATGAGAAAAGATATTTTGGGTAATACTTTTGTATTTGAACACCAATAGTCATTTTTCTGCTATAAGAATAACTTATTTCTCCGTCCATAACGCTTGGCGAGATTTTGGCGACAAATTTGGCGAAATGCCGCCAACTTGGCGACTTTTTTAAATATTGCCAAATTAATGAAAATCTCGCCAAATGAATAGAAATGACACTAAATCAATGAAAATGACGACTAATTGACGAAAATTCAATTATCTTGGATAGAATTTAAGTATATACTATAAGAATAACCTATTTTTTGTTTACTGTAAAGGTAGTAAATTCGTTGCATTATATAAGGAAAGTCATGTGCTGCCCACATCAGATTTTTTTTCTTTTTAATTGTTTAAATCATTTAAATATTATTTCTTTTGAAATGCCAGTAGCATTTTTAATAATGATTAGATTTCAAAGTCAAATGAATGTCAAATTGTGCAGAAAATACAATTTTCACTTAAAAGTTTTTATATGACCAGAGTAGGACATAACCGAAATACCTTCTAAACTTTAAACGATAGAATAAATAAATGACAAAACAGAAAGGATAACAGAAATAATATATGACAAAAATGTTCAGATGAAAATCTAGTTTCTAAGTCAATATTTTTTTTTTCACATGGTTTACAGCGTCTTATAGTTTTAGAGCAATCGTCTTTTAAAATTTAAGAAGATTGGAATTTTTAGTATTAGAGCGCTTTGCTAGTTTCGGACCCATCGTCATGTCATGTTGCAAAGGAATGAAAATTTTCCATTTTTAAAGTGTGATGCTTATTTATTTTTTATTTATTTATTTTTCAAGAATCCGTCTGAAACCTGTATTTAACAAGGCCCTGAATTAAATTTTGAGATGGAACAATCTGGAGGACCTGATCACCGGAAGATTACACGGGCCACTCTGGTAAAGACTCATTTAAATTACACAGAATATTTGTTTAACCAGCTAGTTGCTGTCTCTATTTAGTCCTGCAAATAAATTAGTTGGATTTTAAATTGTAGTTTCTGTGGGACCTTTCTTTGGCCGTTAGAGGCATGCATGATTGATGAGTTCTAGAAAGTATTAAATTGTTGTTGTTGAGACCCAGACCGTCCGACCTACCAGAAAGGTGTAAGGTAACCGTTTGGACGGCCAGGAAGTGCCACCCAATTTAAACCGAAACCCAGTGGGGGAGGCATCCACAGGGACCGTACCCTCCTTCCCTTACCACCAATCTCTCGGAAGGACTTACGGACCCACATATTTAACGTGATCGTACTCCGCATGAACACGGCGGCAGTTGTGGCAGCATGCAAATCCAGCGCGCAAACCACCGGGCTACCGCGCCCGAAACGTGCCAACGGGACGCGGCGTTCCCAGGTGGTCACCCACCCAAGTACTAACCGCGCCCGATGCTGCTTGACTTCGGTGATCTAACGAGAACCGGTGTTTTCAGCACGGTAGGGCCGTTGTTAAGTATTAAATTGTGTCACTTTTAGATATAAGATATACAAAACTTTATAAACTTTAGGAAAAGCTCTCTTATCTTGAAAATTAAAATGAAGAATGACAATTGCAAAGTGCACTTCGACAATAACAGCTTGCAACGTCGTCCCAATAACTCAATGGTAGGGAGTCAGCTGGCCAGTTCGAAGATCCAGAATTCGATTCCCGGTTAGGGAAGCAAGGCCCTTTACACAGTCCAGAGAAAAGGCCATCAGAGAGAATATTTAAGAAATAGATATTGTTACTTCAAACATTAATTAATTATTTATTTATTTGGAATACACTTCTCAACAAGCACAAGCCCAGTTATAGAGAAGGAAAAAACGAATTAGAGCTAATATAAAACGCAAACACAAAAGAACATATAAACGCAATAAAATGAGTAGCTAAATCTTGAAAATTAAAAGAATTCAGAAATATATTTCACATTGTAATGCAATCTCAGAATTTCTAAAATCCTAATTATATTGCCTTACATTTGTTCTGAAAATTATAAACAGCCTCTGTATTTTATAAGCATTATTTTAAGTCGGAGCACAAGACGAAGCTCAATGGCCTAAGTACCGCGTCAGGGTCTGGTTTTAAATTTAAAAATTCTTCGAGCTCAACCCGGATTCCAGAACTGGTACTATCGGGTCAGACCCGGTAAAAATTTCAAATTTCTATCCATGCAAACATGCATCTATTACAAGTATTGATAAAAGAAGAAAAAATCATTAAAATATTTTATTTGACAAAATTTCCTGTTTACTGAGTGGGCAATTAGATTTCTTCAACCTACAGAACAGCTGGGTGCGTATATTTTAATGTATACATACAGTATTCTACTTCGAACGTCTAATATTTATAAAAAAAAAACATTTTCATCTTTCATCATTTTTAATCATAATGGAACATGAAATAAAATTTGTTAAAAATAACTTTAAATATTTTTCACGATGAAAACCTAACAGAAAATTAAACTCCCTCTCTCTACTCCTTAGTAAAAATGAAACAATATGCCGAAATTTTCAAAATAAATATCTCAGTAACAAAATTGTGTTTTGTAACTTACATTTGTTTTCAAAGGTGGGTATTAAGCACTTTTTTTTAAGTAATCAGTTTGCGAGATATTTATTTTTGCTCCTCTAATTAAGGCGTTTCGTTAATAAAAGAATCTTTTGATATGAAAAATTTTTCTACGAACTTGTTTACATCATGAAGAAAATTAATTTTTCTCCAGAGCGATTGATCTATATATTTTTTTTTCACTAAGAGCTCTGATTAGTTCTTGAAAATACGCAGGAGGGCGCAACGAAGATCTCAATAAATATTTATAAAAATTTAACACGTGTGAGTTCCTCCAGAGCTTTAATGGAACACATCTTTGCGAATTTTAAGGAAACTTATCGCAAATGTTTATAAAACATTTAAAAACTAAAATGAATAAAGTATAATTATTCGAATTTTCTGAGGAAAGTATAATTATGCTTTTTCTTTCACTACAATCTATATAAAAGTGACTAGCAAGGAAATACTTTATGTTTACCTTGCCGTAGGAGAAAGAGTAAGGGTCACAATGAGAAAACACCTTTAGAGGGAGCCATTGCTATTATTGCATATGTGAAAGTAGGGTTACCTGAACTCAACGACAGTTTTCGGGCCTTGAACCCCGATTTGGCGAAGTATCGCCAACTTGACGAGTATCCGAATCCGAAGGAATTTTTTAGATTTGTCTATTGGTTTCGAAGATAAGCCCTCTTTCTTAAAATTTCTATGGAGGGTATACAAGGAAGTCATCGTTCGTTTGGACATTGTTGACGTAATAAAAGTCAAATTTAATTGTGAGACATGTCAGTGTTTTGAGAATAGAATCTGTTATTTTGCGAAATAGTTGAACATTTTTCTGCTTTATTGTACCTCAAAGTTGTTTTGTAGTTTTGTAAGATAGTTATCGAGCTTTTCGCTGTATATGGTTCCTGTTTATGCTTCTTAGTGCTTTTATATAAAGTATTAGTTATCTAGAAATTTGGACTCATTTTTTAATCTTGCAAGTACACCCACGATTTGAGAGCATACGCCGTAACAGTATCAATGGCATAATTCAGTTGGGTGTTATATTGTTTCTCTTAATGGTTTTCAAATTTTTTGGGTCGAGGAACCCTTTTGAAAATAAATTTGACGGTGGAACCCTAAAATGAGAAAACATCTATAGTGATATAAATTATGCATTCACATTTAACTATGGTTTTTAATTTTAAGATAATTTATGCAAAACTATCATGTCGCGGAACACACTTTGAAAAACACTGGTTTAGAGAATCCTTATGATAGAAATAGATGTACGCGTCTATAGATGGGATAGCATTGTATGTTAAGTGACGTTTCTTTATGCCTATGATATTGTTGTTGTTGAGACCCAGACCGTCCGACCTACCAGAAAGGTGTAAGGTATCTGTTTGGACGGCTGTGGAGTGCCATCCAAGTTAGACCGAAACCCAGTGGGGGAGGAATCCACAGGGACCGTACCCTTCTTTCCCTACCACCAACCTCTCGGAAGGACTTACGGACCGACATGTTTAACGTGATCGTACTCAGCGTGAACACGGCGGCAGTTTTGGCAGCGGAGGAAATCGAACCCGGGCCTGCCGAGTGCAATTTCAGCGTGATAACCACTGGGCTACCGCGCTCTATGCCTATAATGTTGAAGACCCAGACCGTCCGACTCGTCCGGAGACATGAACAGCTGTTTGGACGGCCGGTATACCTATGATATTGTTGTTGAGATCCAGACTGTCCGACTTACTAGAAATGTGTAAGGTAACTGTTTGGACAGCTGGGAAGAGCCACCCAATTCAGACCTGAACCCTGTAGGGCAGGCATCCACAGGGATCGTACCCTCCGTCCCCTACCACCCACCTCTCGGAAGGACTTACGGGTCCACATGTTTAAGGTATGACTATGATGTTGTTGTTGTTGAGATCCAGACCATCCGACCTACCAGAAAGGTGTAAGGTAACTGTTTGGAAGACCGGGAAGTGTCACCCAATTTAGACCGGAACCCAGTGGGGGAGGCGTCCACAGGGACCGTACCCTCCTTCCCCTACCACCAACCTCTCGGAAGGAGTATGCCTATGATGTGTAGTTCTTTAAGTTATCCAATAATAAAGGATTTTAAAGAAATACTTTGTGGCGCTTTCTGTAATATTGGAAGTTAGATTTAGGGATTTTCATCTTTCAGCAGAACTTTATGTTTCATATTAAAAGCAAGTATTTTAGTATTTGTAAATGAGAATATGATGTATTAAATTATCTAGAACCGTACAATTGACATCCGAACAGGTTAGAAGTTAACATATTAAACAAATCGAAATAATTAAATACAATCAAAAAGTTAAATCTAACTGCAATCGAAAGATGAAGTAAATCAAAAAGATTGAATAAATCGACAAGATCAAATGCAATCGAGAGATTAAATGAAATTGAAAGATTAAATACAACCTCAACTGAAAGATGAAATGAATCGAAAAGATTAAATAAATCGAAAAGATAAAGTACAATCGACAAATTAAACACAAATTCACTGCATCGATTATACAACTACAGTTGTATTTAATTTTTCGATTAGAACAAACACACTGTTTCTGACCTGATAAAGAAGGCTTAAACGCGCTAGAAACAATTGTAGACACCTAATTTTCATATGTCTGTTTCTTTAGGAAGTACAAAGAATTTTCATAAATTAATATTTAAATTATTATAATAATTTAATTTATGACAAATATTGGTTTAAGAGTAAAACAATTTAACAGTCAATGGGATGAAATAATGTATTTGATGAATTATTGTATTGTCAACGTAAATGTGTATGTATAAAATTTCAAGGAAATAGGTTCGATAGAAGTGGGTCAAAAATTGATTTCAATATTTTACTCAGATAAACAGAGAAACCAAGCAAATAAAACAAAAGAACTTCAAAAACGAAAACAGTGTTTAAAAAATGAAAGAACTTTAATAATGATAAATAAACAGTCGTTACATAAGTAATGTTTCATTAGAAAACGAATGACACAAATTTTAAAACGCTTGTAAGAACCATTCTTCAGATCTTGTGGAAGTTTCGAATTTTTTTTTTAAATCATTAAAAAATACAAGACCTTAAATGCTGTAACTAAATAATCATTTAATGCTTAATGTATCATTAAGAAACGAATGATATAAACTTCAGAACGCTAGCATGAACCGTTCTCGAGATTCCCCGTTTTCGAATAAATTTATCAAAATTATTTTTCATAAAATGCAAGAAGTAGCAAGTATTATCAAAGGGTTCATTTTCGATAGGCATCCCATATATCATTCTCGGAATCTAGTATTTCGTTTTATTAATGAGAGAAGGTACTTCTTGTAATACCTTTGTGTTCTGACGCCCAAGAATTCGCCACTAGTCATGTATTTCACAGGTTATAATTTAAATGATGTGGATTTTGCACGTGAGTATAAATAAGTCATTTTGTTTGAATAAAATGCCCGATTTCAGTTTATGTGATGTTAATTCAATGCCAAAATCATTACGCTGTGGATTTAGTGTACCAGAAGTCACCAATTATTATTTTCTTCTCTATTTTATCCTGTAGTATGAACTGTTATATCATGTAGTATGAACTATAGGATATAGTATAAAATAGAGAAAGAATTATTTTCACGGAAATTTCCAATTTGGAGATTTAAATGCCAACATAGGTTTTACGATCTCCCGAACACCCCGCCGCCCATTTTTGCTGCTCTATGTCTTCGGATGAGCCGGACGGCCTGGATTTTCGATCTCCCGAACACGTTTGGACTTGTTATTTCTTTCTCTATTTTATACTATATCCTATAATATGAACTATAGGATATAGTATAAAATAGAGAAATAATTATTTCACGAAATTTTCAATTTCGAGATTTTAATGCCAACATAGGTTTTACGATCGAGGTTACGAACATAGATTACATTACGAACATAGATATAACATAGGTTACGAACACGTTTGGACTATTTTTACTTTCTCATAGTATAGAGAAAGTATTATTTTCAAGGAAATTTTTGATTGAGATTTTTATGCAAATACATATTTTAGGATCTCCTGAACACGTTTTGACTATTTTTAGAGTGGTGTTCGTCTATCTGTATGTCTTTCTGTGGTCGATTTCTTGCGTGCACAATATCTGCCCCGAAACTTTATAATCGGCTTTATTATCGAAAAATCTAGAACTAGATAAAATTTTTGAAATTCGAGTGAAACCTTTGAAATTTATTCGGAAGTTTATATTTTCTTGACACAACAGCATGTGACACAATCATGCATAAAGAGGAATATTTATGGCTCAATGATCACGAAACTTAACAGTTTCAATAATTGTAGTGAAAAGTAGCCTCCATGCAAGTTTTGTGTTCGGGAGTCATTAACTCTTTGGGGAGGGGGGGGGGGGGGGCTCAGGGTTACATTCTCAAACTTGTCACTAGTCGAAATATTTTTTCAATCCCTGTAAAATGAAGGGTAACATGCTATAATTGTGATCATTTGCACCAACAAAACAGATTTTTCAATTTTTTTTCCCTTGCAAATAAAAAAAAATGGATTTTGGTGTGAGATAATCGAGTTGAGGCACACTTCTGTCAGTTTTAATTTAAGAAGGTTCGTTTAAAAAAAAACATCAGATTTCGCGGTCCGGCAAACTGTAACAGTGATTTAAGTTCAAGCTCTATACTCCTATTAATTCAAAAACCTGATTTACTTTCCTTTTGGCTATTTTACTTATTCACTAACCAAAGAAATCTGATGAGGACAGCA
This sequence comes from Amaurobius ferox, assembly GCA_951213105.1. Lineage (NCBI taxonomy): Eukaryota > Metazoa > Arthropoda > Arachnida > Araneae > Amaurobiidae > Amaurobius > Amaurobius ferox. The sequence continues at coordinate 1,553,014 of OX578153.1, forward strand.
CGTGACTTTCCTTATATAATGCAATGAATTTACTACTGTTACAGTAAAAAAAAAATAGGTTATTCTTATAGTAGATACTTATATTCTTTCCAAGACATTGAATTTTTTTTCATTTAGTCGTCATTTTCATTGATTTAGCGTCATTTCTATCCATTTGGCAACATTTAAAAGTCGCCAAGTTGGCGACATTCCGCCAAATTCGTCATCAAAATCTCGCCAAGCGTTATGGACGGAGAAATAAGTTATTCTTATAGCAGAAAAATGACTATTGGCGTTCAAATACAGAAGTATTATTCAAAGTATCTTTTCTCATGAATGGCACAAGCTAGATCCACGAAAGTGGTGTCACCAAATTTATCGCATGATATTACACATGAAAAGTGAACATGTTTCTCAACAGTTAATATTTTTCTTTAATTTATGGGATTTTTTGATAAATTTATTTGAAAAATGAGCAGTATCTCGAGAACGGTTCATGCTAGCGTCCTAAAATTAATGGCAATCGTTTTGTAATGAAAAATTACATAAGAAATGACTATTTACGCAACTTTATTAAAGATTTTAATTTTCTATGATCTTTTCAAAATTTCACTCGAAAATTTAGGGAGTTTTGAACATCCTATTGCATATAAAAACAATAGGCTTCCAGTATTCATGGATTGTAATTTTTGTACCAAATTTTGTTCGAATCGCTCCATTCGTTCGTCAGTTATCGTCTCCACAGACTCACTGACACACACATAAACACACTCACACACACACACACACACACACACACACACACACACACACACACACACACATACTTTCACACACACACACACAGACACAGACATCATCTCAATGTCTGATTCGTGTTCAGGGGTGCTTGAAGCATCCCTGATCACGAATTGAAAATTTTTGAGGTGATGTCTGTGTGTGTATGTGTGTATGTGTGTGAAAGTATGTGTGTGTGTGTGTGTGTGTGTGTGTGTGTGTGTGTGTGTCAGTGAGTCTGAGAAGAACGAATGGTCGAACGAATGGACCGATTTGAACGAAATTTGGTACAAAAATTACAATCCCTGAATACTGGAAGCCCATTGTTTTTATTCGCAATCGAATGTTCAGAACCCCCTAAATTTTCGAGTGAAAAAATCATCAAAAAATCAAAACCTCTAATAAAGTGACGCAAATAGACATTTCTTATATAATTTTTCATTAGGAAACGATTAACGTAAATTTTAGGACGCTGGCATGAACCGTTCTTGAGATATTGTACATTTGCCAAAAAAATTATCAAAAAATTATATAAAATAAAAAAAAATATTTCCTATTGAGAAACATGTTCACTTTTCACATGTAATATCATGCGATAAATTTAGTGACATCATTCTCGTGGATCTAGCACGTTCCATTCATGAAAAATGATACTTTGAGTGAGTAATACTTTTGTATTTGAACTCCAATAGTCATTTATCTGTTATAAGAATAACTTATTTCTCCGTCCATAACTATTGGCGAGATTTTGGCAACGAATTTGTCGGAATGTCGCCAACTTGGCGACTTTTTTAAATGTTACCATATCAAAGGAAATCTCGCCAAATGGATAAAAATGAATCAATGAAAATGAAGACTATTTGACGAAAATTCAATACCTTGGAAAAAATATAAGTATATAATATAAGAATAACCTGTTTTATTTTTACTGTAAAAGTATTAAATACATTGCATTATATAAGGAAAGTCATGTGATGCCCGCATCAGAATTTTATTATTATTATTATTCTTTGTTACTTTAAAAGAAATACGAAAAAATCTAGATTGTAAATCAAATCATATTGTAATTTTACAAGAAAATAAAAAATTATGTGTGTTTATGTTCAGAATGAGAAATGACATTTTTTACTTTGAACGACTAGAAATTCGAAGTGAAGTCGGTGCAACTATGTGTCATTAAATCGCAAAGGAAGACATCTGTGAGTCAAGAATTGGGACTTATTTTCAGCAAATTCAGCTTTGCGAATACTTCTTCACACACATGGGCGTCCATGGAAATTTTTCCGAAGGGAGGGGAACTCCAGGATAAGACGTTCAACATCGACTAGCTTGATGTTCAATTTTGTGACCTTGAACGTCCAGGAGGATCCTCGTCCTGGAACGTCCTCGCCCTACCCCCTATGGATGCCAATGTTCCCACACATATGTCGAGCCAAATATTGTACACACTTTTACGATTAGGGGATTTTAGTTTGGGGTATTTATTATCGTTTATTACTTTCCTTATATACATAATGTATAAGGAAAGCATTGTGACGGGGTCGAAAATTCGAATTGGAGTTTTCGACGGGAAAGCACGTTTCAAGCATCCTTGATCACTAATCGAGCATTTTTGAAGTGGTGTCTGTGTGTGTGTCAGTAAGTCTTTGGAGACGATATCTCAGGAACGAATGGAGCGATTCGAATGAAATTTAGTACAAAAATCATGCTAGCGTTCTAAAGTTTATGTCAATCGTTTTCTAAGGAAAAATTACATAAGAAATGTCTTTTTGCGGAACTTTACCATGAATACTGGAACTTTAATAAAAGTTTTGATTTTTGATGATTTTTTTAGAATTTCACTCAAATATTTAGGGGGTGGGGTCTGAACATTCGATTGTGATTTAAAGCAATAGGCTTCCAGTATTCATGATAAAGTTCCGCAAAAAGACATTTCTTATGTAATTTTTTCTTAGAAAACGATTGACATAAACTTTAGAACGCTAGCATGAACCGTTTTCGAGATATTGCACATTTTTCAAATAAATTTATAAAAAAAAAATTTCATAAATTAAAAAAAAATTAACTTTTGAGAAATATGCTCACTTTTCTTATGTAATATCATACGATAAATTGGGTGACATCCTTCTCGTGGATCTAGTTCATTCCATTCACGAGAAAAGATACTTAGAGTAATACTTTTGTATTTGAAAGGCAATCAGCTATAAGAATAACCTATTTCTCCGTCCATAACGCTTGGCGAGATTTTGGCGACGAGTTTGGCGGCATGTCGCCAACTTGACAACCTTTTTAAATGTTGTCAAATTAACGAAAATCTCACCAAATGGATAAAAATGACACTAAATTAATGAAAATGATGACTAATTGAAGAAAATTCAATATCTTGGAAAGAATATAAGTATCTACTATAAGAATAACATTATTTTAACTGTAAAAGTAGTAAATTCATTGCATTATATAATGAAAGTCATGTACTGCCCACATCAGATTTTTATTATTTATTATCGTAAACATATTTGTTCCAGAATTGTTCAAATTAAAGCGATCTTGGAACTTGAGTATATATTTGTCTTTTAAAACATTCGCCATTAGGCTGCAGCGAAAAACTAATTTAAAATGGCTCACAAAAAAGGCGAAATTTCTTCTGTTCATCATTATCTCGTTGAGGTCCGTAAAAAATGCGTTCGCGGTCCGCATTCGAACCGCCATTCGGTGACCCTGGTTGTATCCCATTGTTTCACTGTGAAAGAAGTAAAATCATCGCATTATATGGAGAAAGTCTATACTATCCTCATCAAATTTTTGACCCGCATGCAAAATATTCTTAAACAGCATTTTATGGTTACGAAGAGCACCAAACAAACGAACGCGAACACTGGAGTGATCACCAGAAAAAGGTTGCTGATCACTGATCCATGCAATTACAATGACTTCAATTAAATCAGAAAACATTGGTTGTGTGCGAGTAAGCTTTAAGTAAATGCAAGTATGTTGTGTGCCAGTAAGTTGAAAGCTGTTTTTCAAGTTTGTTTACACTTTCATGAACGACAATAGTGTAGATAAATTGTGCCTGACTTTTAAAAACTAGGATAAATTTAAAATTATTTGTTTATTCATAATTTGTGTTTTGGAGTGAATAACATCAATGGTTGTGGTATCTCTGGCTAAAATCGGAGCGTTACGAAAAGAGTAAATATTTTTGGACGTTTCTATCTCAGAATCTAATAAAGATGTAAATCATTATTTCTTGTTTTGTTGAAATTAGGGCTCTAATTATAAATATGTAAAAAGAGTTTTAAAATTTTAATATTTTGAACATTATTTTTTTCGAAAAAGAACTAAAAAGTTTTTGTCTGAGAGAGAAGTTTTTGTCTGAGAAATCTTGAAATGTGACTTAGATGAAACGGAAGTATGCAATGGAAAAGTGGCATCCTATTATTGCGAATACATAATAGAAAACATCCTCTTTGAGCTCTTCTCATTGGGTTTTGTGTGTGATTTAATATTCTTGTTTTGTGCTTAGACAATTTTCTCTGTTTTGTATTTATACCTCTATATCATTGTGAGATGCCAGTTATGTGATGAATTGATTTCCAATAATGCCATATGTAACAACATAGCAGAAAAGTATCTGCTGAATTCAATACAGAATCCGATCTCAGGATCTCAAGGACGGGGGCAGAGAAGTGGCCAGGAGAGGAAAAATCCTCCCTTTAAACTTCTAGCGAAAAGGAAAAACTTCAGAGAAAGGAGAGTCATAAGTGATAGAATTTACATCGAAATTGTGCTCGGGGGGGGGGGGGGGGAGCAACGACCGAAATCGTGCCCTTCCCTGAGTGTTCAGAAGTGAAAGAACTGGGGCCCAAGCGGACTTCCAGAAGCAGAAAAGATAAAAAGGGAGAGGAGCGCCCGAGGGGAACAGAATCCGATGTACCAATTTTTTCTGGTTATATATATCCTTTGAACTATATTATAAAATAGTGGTATGTAAAAAATTTACATTTTAGTTCCACGACATCTGTGCATCGACATCTGTGTGCTCGGTGGAGTGACTGCTAACATCACATCCAAACGATAACTTCGTTGCTTATAATCCGATTCGGATGAAATAAACTGCATTGCATTAATCTATCGTAAATAATTAAAATAATAATAATAATAATTACATTTTTTTTATAAAATTGGAAAATATCGAAATCTTTTTCTAGGTACCTTATACCATCGTCACATCAATCTTTTTTCATTTGACATATTCGAAAAGAGTAATGTTTAACATTAATCTGTAACGTGTAACAGAGTTACTTATAACTTTATTTATTTATTTGTTAATGCATACTATTTTGATATTTTATGCGCCTGCTAAATTATATAGAGTACTTTCAACTTTCGTCTATCCATTCGGGAGCCATTGTAGAATATCTTTTCTCGATCGGGCTCATGGTACTAAATGTTCTTGATTGGTACTCTATTGTGCGGATTGTTAGACTTATGTTGCGGAATTACCTATCCGTACGTACTTATCTCTGTCAACGAAGTGACATAACTCCAAAACCTGAAATAATTGGATATACAGGACCTTTCGGTCCAGAGCAATAACACACGGATACACTTATTTAATCAAATATATTTATTATGCACTTCATTTTAAATACATCAGCTGACTGTTTAAATAAACTGGAAACATATACCACAACCAGTATTGCACTTGCCCATAAAGAAACACAAATATATAGCGTTGAAGTCCCAGGCCGCCCAACTCATCTGAAGATTCGCGCAACTGATTAGGCGACTGGAAATATATAGTGTAATACACTTTTTCGGGCCTGGTAATATTTAGCTTAAACCGTGGACTAGTTACATAGCTTCTATGCCTCGAAACTTATTTTGGATAACCTAGGATACTAGACCCTTCTAGTCATAGTAGTATCCATTAAGGTTTCTCTAGCCATCTAGCTTTCCATTCAAATAGGCTGCCGTCCAACTTTCTCACTCAATCCTATCCTTAATCCTTCCCAGCCTTCTATCCAGTCAATTCTATGATGTATCTCTCATCCTTTTTCAACGAATCCCCAAACTTACACGCGATCCAAAACTTTATCCTGTTCCTACCTCACAATCGCAGATATGTTACTTGACTCGATGATTGATCTATCTAACCAAACCAGTCAGAATTGTTAATTTAAAGTAAACATAAATTATAATGAAAACTGAGGGAAATAATAACGAAAGGTGTTTTCGATTTCATAACCATCATTATATCTATTTAAACGTGAAACCCAGAGATTTCTCAGGTATGTTCCAAAGTGATAATGGAGGAGCCGCGTAAATTTTTAAAATTAGTAACAAAAAATTACAAACAATAAATTGTTGGAATTTTATCAAATCTTTCTGATATTTAAATAATAAAATATTAAAGAAATGTTTATATATTATAATTAGGGTGTCCCAAAATAAAATGAGATTTTCACTTTATTTATTTATTTATTTATTTCATTGTTGACGCAAGGGGGTTGGGTGGAGGGCGGGGATCAAAACTGTTTTTTACACATACTTTCAAAACAAAATTCTTTGAGCTGGTCCTGACCGTACGCCATTGCACCACTTATAGTTACGGGTGTGAAAGGCCCAGACCATACAGCCAACCCAGGGGTTTACGGCAGTTTGATGTATGGCCGGATAGTTACGGGTGTAGATAAATGCATTTCTGAAATAAAAGAAAAGTAAAATAAAATCAAGTCGTAATTTCACCAGCATTTTTTTTAACGCGCAACGAAGAAAAGGTTTATAACCGGTTTTCCACTTATTTATCGAACAGCACTACTTTAACTATATCTAAAGGGATGATATGTTGCCTTGAAGACACGTGGATAACGTTTCTGAACACTTGGAGGTCACGCACAGGAAAAAAATGGAGGAAAAAATTTTATCTCTGTAATACACAGTGTTTCTTTCAAGACTTTTTGGTCGGGGGGGGGGGGGGGGCAGCCCCCCGAGACATTTATGTTTACATAGTTTCTATTTCTGTGATACAGCATTTAGATATATTTATATAGGACAAATAGAAAACTTGCCCCCTTAAAATTTCATTCGCCCCACCACCCCGGCCAAAAAGTCTTGAAAGAAACACTGTCGAAAGATCCCCCACAATTTTCGAATGAATTTTTGAAAATACCAGGATCTTCACTAATGATAAAAAATCTGGTGTGGGCAGCATATGACTTTCCCTGCAGACTTATATCCACGTTTTCTTTATTTTAATTAAATTTAATTCACTTTTAATTCAATTTTCGTTCTCGTTTGGTAACTGGACTTATTTTCAAAGGTGGCATAGACAAAATACGAAACAACTAAAATATCTCGAGAACGGCTAGTCCTAGTGTAATGGGTTTGGTCTTATTCTTTCCTTCATTAAAAATTACGTATAAAACAAGCATTTAATGGATATATTTAAGCATATGTAGTTCTTTATTTTAGATTTTAACGATTTTTGGAGGCCATTTTACAAAAAAAAAGCAGGTTTTTTTTCAGAATCATACTAAAATCTAATCAGCACCAGGGTGACCCACAAGCGACTTATCTACTGAATTTTATGAAATTCGGTCCATTAGTTTTTCAGCTAGAGTGGATACAGTCTTTTGCGTGCCATTTTGCAAAAAAAGGCGGGTTCTTTTATCCCGAATCGTACCCAAAACTAATCAGCAACAGATTCGCTCACACGTGACTTACCTACCAAATTTTATGAAATTCGGTCAATTAGTTTTTTAGTTAGAGTGTATACAAAATCTGCACAGACAGACAGACACACAGACACACACACACAGACGTCACGCTAAAAATAGTTTTTTCGTAAGCTAGAGGTTTCGAAACATGTAGATCCGTCGAAACCTCGAGTTGCGATTTTCGACATGATTCCAATACTTTTCCTATACATTACCATGTATTGCAGGGAAAGTAATAAACAATTATTTCAGATGTAATTTTAACATCAGAAAACGAATAATATAAAATTTAGAACACCAACATGAATGGCTCTCTAGATATTGCACGTTTTTTAAAAAAAAGTAATAAAATTAAAGTAGTCGATATCGCCTAACATGTTTATTTTCCATGTACAGTATTATGTAAAAACTATGTTGCCATTATTCTCGTGGATCATAGTTAGTTCACGAGCAGTGTTTCTTTCAGAACTTTTTGGTCGTGGGAGGGGGGGGGGGCAAATAAATTATAAGGGGGGAAAGTTTTCAATTTTCCTATATAAATATATCACATAAATAGAAACTAGGTTAACATTAAATGTTTCCGGGGGGGGGGGGGGGCATCGCACCCTCGGAGGTATGCCTGAAAGAAACAATGGACTAATGCATTGTATAAAATAATTCCACAGCTGTTCGAAAAAAGGATGGTTGCTCTATCATTTGTAATTTCTTTTCATACTTTATATGTTGAAATCCATGTATATACATGAACAATTAAAAACCGTTTTTAAATACTATGTGCTCCACGCGAATTCTCATACATTTATAATTCATTTCGTTTATTTCGATCAGAATAAAAAAAATCTGATGTGGGCAACACATGACTTTCCTTATATAATGCAATGAATTTACTACTTTTTACAGTTAAAAAAATAGATAATTTTTATAGTTGTTATTTATATTCTTTCAAAGATATTGAATTTTCGTCAATGAGTGGTCATTTTCCATGTCGTCATCATCAATGAGTCACCATTGATTTAGCGTCATTTTTATCCATTTGGCGAGGTTTTCGTTAATTCAGCAACATTTAAAAAAGTCGCCAAGTTGGCGACATTCCTCCAAATTCGTCGCCAAAATATCGCCAAGCGTTATGGACGAAGAAATGAGTTATTCTCGCAGCAGATAAATGACTATTGGCGTTCAAATACAAAAGTGTTACTCAAAGTATCTTTTTTCATGAATGGAACGAGCTATATCCACGAGAATGATGTCACCTAATTTATCGCATGGTATTACATATGAAAAGTGAACATGTTTCTTAATAGCAAATATTTTTTTTTTTTTTTTATAGGACTTTTTGATAATTTTCCTGAAAATGTACAATATCTCGAGAACGATTTATGCTAGGAATCTAAAATTTATGTCAATCGTTTTCTAATGAAAAATTACATAAGAAATGTCTATTTGCGTAATTTTATTAGCTGTTTTGATATTTTGACGATTTTTTCAAAATTTCACTCAAAAATTTAGGGGGGTTCTGAATACTCGATTGCGTATAAAAGCAATAAGCTTCCAGTGTTTATGGATTGTGATTTTTGTGCCAAATTTTGTTCGAATCGGTTCATTCGTTCGTCAGTTATCGTCTCCACAAACTCACTGACACACACACACACACACGTACTTTCACACACACACACACACACATACTTTCACACAGACACACACACATGCTTTCACCCCACCCCCCACCCGCCACACACACACAGACATCACATCCAAAACGTCTGATTCGTTATCAGGGATGCTTGAAACGTGCTCTCCCGTCGAAAACTCGAATTCGAATTTTCGACCCCGTCACAATACTTTCCTTATACATTATGTATATAAGGAAAGTAAAAATCTATTGCGGGCAGCACATGACTTTCCCTGCAGACTCAAATTGATTTTTTTTCTTCATATCTTTAATAATTCTTTATTTTGAGTTTAGTTGCACAAAATAACACTGACACTGAATGTGAACTTTTAATTCATTTTACTTTCCCTGCAATACATGCTAATGCATAGGGAAAGTATTGGAATCATGCCGAAAATCGAAACTCGTGTTTTCGACGGATCTACACGTTTTGGGACCTCTGGAATACGAAAAATTTATTTTTAAAGTGACGTCTGTGTGTGTGTCTGTGAGTCCGCATGTCTGTGTGTCTGTCTGTGCAATGTATGCATCCACTCTAACTCAAAAATGAATGGACCAAATTTCACGAAATTTGGCAGGTAATTCACTTGTGTGTGCCCCTGGTACTGATTAGATTTTGTTACGATTCGAAAAAAATAACCTGCCTTATTTTACGAAATGGGCCGTAAATATCGTCAAAATCTAAAATAAAAACTACGTATGCTCAAATATAGCAATTAAATGCTTGTTTTATACGTAATGTTTAATGATAAAAAGAATAAAACCAACCCCATTACACTAAGACTAGCCGTTCTTGAGATATTTTAGTTTTTTTGCATTTTCGCTAAGTCTTCGCCAAAATAAGTCCAGTTACCAACTAAACTGAAAACTAAAATTGAAATAAAAGTGTAAATTCAGTGTAATTTTAAATAATTATGGGTATTATTTTGTGCAATTAAACTCAATATAATGAATTATTGAGGAAATAAAGAGAACGTGAATATGAATCTGCGGTGAAAGTCATATGCTGCCCACATCAGACTTTTACTTTCCCTGCAACACAGGGTAATGTATATGAAAATATTGGAATCATATTTTCCGAATCATACCCAAAACTAATCAGCACCAGATTCTCCCACAAGTGACTTACTTACCTACCAAAATTTATGAAATTCGGTCAATTAATTTTTCATTTAGAGTGGATACAAAATCTGCACAGACACACATACAGACGTCACGCTAAAAATTTTTTTCGTATTCTAGAGGTCTCGAGACATGTAGATCCGTCGAAAACTCGAGTTGCGATTTTCGGTATTATTCCAATACTTTCCCTATAGATTACCATGTATTGCAAGGAAAGTAAAAATCTGATAATGACAGCCCATGATTTTTCTTGACTTGACATGACTTTACCTTATTAATTTACTTCTTTTACAATGGAAAAATGATCTTTAATATCCGTCGCACAATGATTTTAATGTTAAATCTTTTTCCAAATGAGAACAGTTAAAACAATTTGGAAGTACCCAATTAACTTATACTTCGCACAACCCTAAATTGGCAAAATGGATAGCATTCGCAATAAGCAATTGAGCTCACATATTAAAATAATTTTGTAATTAATTCATCCATTTGACGTCGTTTCCATTAATTTAGCGACAGTTTTGCAATTTTGACTACATTTTCGTCTGACATCGCCCAGCTGGCGATATTTCGTTAAATGAGTCACCAAGATCACCAAACGTTAGATATAGACGGAAAGAAGAGAAAGAATACATAACTATTGATGAATAATTGCTGGTGGTTTAAAAATACAAAACTATTACAGAAGTATCTTATCTCGTGAATGGAACGAACTAAATCAACGAGAATGATATTAATAAATGTGTCGCATAATATTATTTGAAAAGTGAACATATTTCATAATAGATAATACTTTTTTAATTATGTGATTATTTTTATGCATTTATTTGAAAAATGTACGATATCTCGAGAACGTTTTATGCTAACGTTCTAAATTCTGTGTTATTCGTCTTCTAATAAAAAACAAATTACATTATAAATTATCATTTTCATAGCATTATTGAAGGCTCTGATTTTTTCAAAGTTTCATTCGAAAACTGGGGGGGGGGGGGGGGAGAGGCGAACATTCGAGTGCGTTTCAAATCAATTAGATTCCAGTATTCACTGATTCTAACATTTATACTAAATTTCGTTCATTCGTTCGTGAGATATCGCTTCTACAGCCTCACGGACACACACACAGATGACCTCAAAAACGTTCGATCCGAATTCAGGAATGCTTGAAACATGCTTTTCCGTCGGAAACTCTAATTTGAATTACCAACCATGTCATAATACTTTCCCTATACATTATACTATGTATATAGGGAAAGTAATAGGATGTGAACAGAAAATATGAGTTTGGATTCAGATGCATCATATCCTTGTAAAAAAATTGATTTAGGTGAATGATATGTTTCTTTTTTTTTTTCTATTAAGATAACATTTCTGATTATGTGTTGATTTCAATATTAAAACGTACTGAAATTTATAAAAAACAAATATTTTACAAAATATCATCTTGTAAAATAAAATTTCAATAAAGTTCAATAAGTATATTCGATTTTTTTCACAATCATTTGTTTCGTTTGCAATCTTTCAAAGCATTCCAAATTACTCGCTAACTGTTTATAGCTAGCTAGCATTTTTAGTTTTCGCACCGATTTCATCCGGAAACTCTGACCATAGACTTCCCCTCAAGAAATCCAATTGTTTTACTAACTTGCTTGGCGGTATATAAATTAAATTTATGCGATATATATGACGAGATTTTATATGCAAGTTAAACTATTCAATAAATTTGCCTGACGACACATAAATACGTATATTTCCATGTATTCTGTTCAAACCTCACCAATCTTTACACATTTTTAGAATTCCCAAGTTCATTTAACTTCCCTTTTTTTTTTAAATAAATTAAAATATCTCGTGCTTGTGCACCAAAATTTCACCAAGGAGTAAGTAAACTGATTGAGCTGCAACAATCGCGATATTTTAAATATTACACCTTTCTCACCCATTGGAAAACCCAGATGAAAGTAGTAAAATATTGAAATTATAGCCACTATACTTTGAAAAGTAAGAGCTCGATTCAAAATCCAATTATACACACTTGTAGGGTTTTTAACGAGCTATAAATTCTTGCTTATTGTTTACAGCTAGCCCTTTTAGTTAAAATATATACAGGGTGGCTATAATTAAAGTAGATGTGTTTAGGGCCTGATAGTGAGAAAACTGATGGGCCAAACTCAACCAAATTTGCAGCAAATACTATTTAGACCATGGAGTTTTGATTTTTAAAAGAAAAAAAAATAGTTCGGATTTTTGCCACCGTGGGCCAAAGTGGCGCTGTAAAGTTCATTTTGGAGTAAAATAGGCATAGGAAGTACAGAAAGTTAATATTTTACATGCATTTTGAAAAGGACATCACATTTACATTTTATACGTATTTAGTACATTTTATATTTACATTTGCATCTTACATTTACATACGTATGACATTAATTACTTTCCTTATATACATAATGTATAAGGAAAGTATTGTGACGGGGTCGAAAATTCGTATTCGAGTTTTCGACGGGAGAGCACATTTCAGGCATCCCTGATCACGAATCAAATATTTTTGAGGTGATGTCTGCGTGTGTGTGTGTGTGTGTTTGTGTGTGTGTGTGTGTGTGTGTGTGTGTGTGTGTGTGTGTGTGTGTGTGTGTGTGTGTGTGTGTGTGTGTGTGTGTGTGAGTGAGTCTGTGGAGACGATATCTAGCGAACGAATTTACCAATTCGAATGAAATTTGGTACAAAAATCACAATTCGTGAATACTGGAAGCCTATTGTTTTTAAACGTAATCGAATGTTCAGAACCCCCACCCCCCTAAATTTTCGAGTGAAATTTTGAAAAAATCATCAAAAAATTAAAACCTTTAATAAAATTACACAAATAGACATTTCTCATGGAATTTTTCCTTAGAAAACGATTGGCATAAACTTTAGAAAGCTAGCATGAACAGTTCTCGAGATATTGCATATTTTAAAAATAAATTTATCAAAAAAACCCATAAATTAAATAAAATATATTAACTGTTGAGAAATATATTTACTTTTCATGTGCAATATCATGCGATGAATTTGGTGGCATCATTCTCGTAGATCTAGCTCGTTTCATTCATGAGAAAAGATACTTTGAGTAATACTTTTGTATTTGAACGCCAATAGTCATTTATATGCTATAAGAATAACTTATTTCTTCGTCCATAACGTTTGACGAGATTTTGGCGACAAATTTGGCGGAATGTCGTCAACTTGGCGACTTTTTAAAATGTTGCCAAATTAACGAAAATCTCGCCAAATGGATAAAAATGGCGCTAAATCAATGAAAATGACGACTCATTGACGAAAATTCAATACCTCGGAAAGAATATAAGTATCTACTAGAAGAGAAACCTATTTTTTTACTGTAAAAGTAGTAAATTCATTGCATTATATAAGGAAAGTCATGTGTTGCCCACATCAGATTTTTTATATTGGCATCATTTACATGCGTAGTTCAATATGTTTTCCTTGCATATGTTCCAAAAAGTGCATTCTCTGAGCAACATTCTGTACTGCAGAATGCAGCAAATCTCCATTGAATGTTATTCGGTCCTTTAAAGTGGCTAAATTATCCACATTCTCTTCGTATACCAAGCGCTTTACATGACCCCACAACCAAAAGTCACAAAGGGTCCGATCAAGCGAACGGGCTGGCCACTTCATAGGAAACGCTCGACTAATTAATTATTCGGTTGTTGGTAAACTGCTGTCGTAGGACTTCCTATACGCGCAATCCAATATGAGGGGGTGCTCCATCCTGCATAAATATCGTAGATTCAAGACATCCACGCTGTTGAAGTTGCGGAATAACAAAGTTTGGCAGCATTGTTCGATACCTCTCAGTATTGACGGAACTTTCTGTACTTCCTATGCCCATTTTACTCCAAAAATGGACCTTAGAGCGCCACTTTGGCTCGCGGTGACAAAAATCCGAACTATTTTTTTTTTTAAATCAAAACCCCATGGTCTAAATAGTATTTATTGCAAATTTGGTTGAGTTTGGCCCAACAGTTTTCTCCCTATCAGGCTCTAAGCACCTCTACTTTAATTATGGCAACCCTGCACATTAAATACGATCTAAAAAAAAAAAACGGATAATTTTCACTCTTCTTCAGCTTGACAAAACGATTACTCGAAAACTATAAGAGCTTTTTCTTTAAATAAATATAGATTTTTTTTATGTTAAATTTCCTAGTACATATTTTTGTTGCCTACAATTTATATCTACATTTTATAGTTTCGGAGATATTTTGAGTGAATGTAAGAAAAATAAAGTAAACACACGCTCGGAAATATACATTTTAAAGTTTTCTCTAAAATAAAAGCTCAAAATATTAAAATATTGAAATTGTTTTTATACATTCATAATCTGGACCCTATTTCTGACAAAACAGGAAAATTTATTTACATTTTCATCTATTAGGTTCGGATGCATAAGTATGCAAAATGCTTACATTTTTCGTAACGCTCCGTTTTCCGCCCCATAAACTCCAAACATAGATGCTATTCACATTAAAAAATATTTTAGAAGTTTTGAAGACGTGACATTTCTATGTCATGCCCGATAAACTTCTAAGATGTTTTTTTCTAAATTTAAGCACATAATGAAATCGACACATAATCTGAAAATTTGACATTGACATTTATCGTAGCCGTGAAAAGAATATTCTCCCAGCTCCATATTTTTATAAGGTTTATAAAGATACAGTGCATAAAACTTTGCAAATGTCATGACTGAAACATGCACTATACTGTGGAATTATACATGGGATAAATATATATATATGAAAAAGTAATAAATATGAATGGAGACACTGTATAAATACGTATGATGACACTGTATAAATACATACGGGAACACTTAACAAACTCGTACGTGAATACGCAATAATAACGTATGTAAATTCGAAAAATACACGTATGTGGATACGTGAAATACACGTATGGGATACACAATAATAACATATGCGGATACGTAATAATGACGTATATGGGCACATAATAAACATGTATTTGGTTACATAATATTAATGTATGTGAATACGTAATATTAACGTATATGGATGCATATGTGGATACGAAAAATTCTATGGGAACTAAAATTTGTATCGAAAAATTGTATGGGAAAATACGTATGGGAACACTTAACTCGTATTTGGATACGTAATATTAACGAATGTGAATTCGTACTAATAATGTCTGCGGATACTTAACAAAAACGCATGTGGATACATAATATTAACGTATATGGATATGTAATATTAACGTCTGTGAATACGTAATAACAATGTATGTGGATACTTAACAGATACGTCTGTGGATACGTATATGGATGTACGTAATAATAACGTTTGTGGGTAAGTAATACTGGTCTTGGTATTATTTATGCTTCCGATTTCTTCTTTTCGAGTCATATTACTGCGTGCTGCATTTTATAGAAAACTTGGGAGAATTACTCATGATTTTATAAATGTTGATACTGTTAACACTTTACAACATAGTTGAAAAGTGTTTATGACTTTGTTCATTCTGTCTGTCTGTCTGTCTGTTAGCACGATAACTGCAGTAAAAATGACTTTATCAAAATGAAATTTTAGCATGTTGTTCAGACGGTCTGTGGGATCCATGGGAATATAAATGAATAATATCACCCAATTAGTTTTGGATTGAACCCGGGTTGAAAGAATGAAATACATTGAACCCTATAGGACCTAATTTTTCAAACATTTTTTAAGCGGATTTAAAATTCACAAATTGATTCGAAAGTTTTAGGATATATTCAAATTATCCCATAAAATATATAAAAAATTTTTTAGTAAAATATATTCAGTAGTTCTTTTAAATAAAAATTAAAATAATAATTACACCTTTTATATGAAGAGATCACGTGACCCGCTTCAAAATAAAATATGGCATCCATCTTGTGTCAAGATCGTGATTTTTAAAGTTCCTTTTAATTCATATTTAGTGTTTGTATCCGTCCTAAAACCGCTTTATTTTTGCTTAAATTCTGTGCATCTACATACTGAAACAACGCAATTACAATATATTTGAGTTTAAATGATCATCCAACTTTGATCATTTCTACAACGAAGCCTTATTTTCATTTATGGAGAAAGTAAATACCAAAAGATGTAGAATGAGTTGTATAAGAATTGCTGCATTTCTTTAACGCAAAATTATTTAGCTCATGGAGTCTGCAATATAGTTGGTATGAATGAAATATTCATTGATTTTACACGATTTTTTCGATGAAGTTTTAAGCATAAAGTTTAATTACTTGTATCTCCATAGTCTTAAGTTTTTAAATAAAATAAATTATTATAGTATTCGATGAATGAAATGAATGGAAAAAAGTTTATAAATGAAATGCTGCTTTTATAGAGAGAGCCAGACGTTTCGATGACGTCATTTGAATAAGTTTCATTTGTTTTCGATGAAGTTTTCAAATACAGGGTTAGCAAGAAATAAGTTTCCCACTTCAGAGGGTTCTAGAATGCGTTCTATTATTGGTCCAAATGAAATAAAATTTGAAATACAGATAATTCAAATGATGCGCTTGACATTTAATAAATCAAAAATTTTAGTATCAACATTCACCTATAAATGGCGCTATAACACAAATGATATTTATTTGCATATATTGAAAATGTGAAACGTTATTTGCGTTACAGCGCATGCCTAGTAGCATTATTCTTTGGATGAAAAGAAGGCGGACTGCACGAGCATTAGTTACTTCTCAGCACATCATGCCAACGTTTCAAGAAAAAGCACTACTGGTGAAATTGTTCTACCAGAACCAGCAGAACGCCATTACAGCTGTAAAAGAATTCCGTCGTATGAAGCAGATACTACGAAGGGGTCCAATGTCTCCATGTGCCCTACGCAAGATGATAAAGAAATTTGACAACTTGGCATTCTTCCAGGTAGATGACGAAAGCCAATCCAGTCTTTTAGCGTCGAAAATGTGGCTACCGCGGTCGTTGAAGCCAGCAATCATTCGCCGCATGGTAGTGTGAGTGTGCCAGTTGTTTCCCGTGTATTGGATATGCCGTATTCCACTGTACGAAAAATCTTACGGTGGATTTTGAATTTTTATCCCTACAAAATCAAGCCTGTGCACCTATTGCAGGACGGAGACTCAGAGGTTCGTAGAACTTTTGCACTGCAGTTCCTTGCTCGAATGGTGGTTGACGTCAGTTGGCCATGGAACATCCTGTGGACTGAAGAAGCCTACTTTTGCCTCAATGAGCAAGTTAACACCCACAATTGTCGAATTTGGTCAGCGGAAAACCCACACGATATCCGGGAGCAACCCTTGCATCCTGAAAAAGTGACAGTATGGTGTAGTTTTACGGCTACCTTTATCATTGGAGCGTATTTTTTGGAAGAGGTAACTGCAACTGGAATCAAAACCTGTTCCGTCACAAGACTACGGTACCGTGATATGTTGAGGGATTTTGTAATCCCACAACTTCAGCAGCGTGGATGCCTTTAGAACATCATTTTCATGCAGGATGGCGCACCTCCTCACATTGAGCGTAGTGTAAAGCAATTGCTAACACAGCATATCACAGCTGGCGTGATCAGCGGGAAATTTTCCAAAAGCATGGCCTCCTCGTTCGCCGGATATCACCCCCTGCGACTTTGGTTGTGGGGTTTCCTCAAGGACAATATCTACCGTAAAAGGCCAGCATCTGTGCCAGATCTGAAGGACAGGATTCGGCGCCATGTTCTTGATATTCCGGCAGACTCACTCCGGTCAGCTGTGGAAAATATGATTCTGCGATTAGAGCACATTGTTGAACATGAAGGGGGGACATATTGAGCAGTTTTAATACTACTTATTTAATATTATTTAACATTTATAAAGCCTATTAAATGTTGTTATGTATATTACAGCGCCACCTATTGGCGGATTTTTGTACTAAAATGTTTAATTTAATGTCAAGTGCATCATTTGAATTATCTGTATTTCAAATTTTATCTCATTTGGACCAATAGAACGCATTCTAGAGCCCTCTGAAGTGGGAACTTATTTCTTGCTAACCCTGTATAATAAATTATTGTAGTATTATGATAATTTTTAAAATATTACCGAGGAATGTATCGCATTTTAGAGATGTTTAAACCAGGCAATTTATATTCCAATGCCGTCATTTGAATGAAGTTCGTTTTTTTCGATGAAGTTTTATGTTTTCAAATATAATAAATTAATGTAGTATTGTGATAATTTTAGAAATATTACCGAGGAATGTATCGCATTTTAGAGTGTTTCATAATCAATACTTACTCGGAAAGTGTTTCACAATCAATACTTTATGCATGATTGATCTTTCTTGTTCTCCTTAATGTCTTTTGCCAGGTCGAGGTTTGATCATGCCACCATTAAATGGTGGGCTTTTCATACAATTCAAGTTAAAAAAAATCTCATGTGGGCAGGACATGACTTTCCTTATATAATGCAATGAATTTGCTACATTTATAGTAAAAAAACAATAGGTTATACTTGTAGTAGATACCTATATTCTTTCCAAGATATTGAATTTTCGTCAATTAGTCGTCATTTTCTTTGATTTAGCGTCATTTTTATCCATTTGGCGAGATTTTCGTTAATTTGGCAGCATTTAAAAAGTCGCCAAGTTGGCGACATTCCGCCAAATTCGTCGCCGCCAAAATTTTAACCAAGCGTTACGGAGAGAACTAAGTTATTCTTATAGCAGATAAATGACTATTGGTGTTCAAATACAAAAGTATTATTCAAAGTATCTTTTCTCATGAATAGAACGAGCTAGATCCACGAGAATGATGTCACCAAATTTATCGCATGATATTACATATAAAAGTGAACATGTTTCTCAACAATTAATTTTTTTTTTAACTTAAGATTTTTTGATAAATTTATTTGAAAAATGCACAATATCTCGAGAACGGTTCATGCTAGCGTTTTAAAGTTAAAGTTTGTGTCAATCGTTTCCTAAGGAAAAATTACATACAAAATGGCTATTTTCGTAACTTTATTAAAGATTTTGATTTTTTGATGATTTTTTCAAAATTTCACTCGGAAATTTAGGAGGGTTCTGAACATACGATTGCATTTAAAAACAATAGGCTTCCAGTATTCACGCATTGTAATTTTTATACCAAATTTCATTCGAATCGCTCCATTCGTTCGGGAGATATCGTCTGCACAGTCTCACTGACACACATACACACACACATACTTGCACACACACACACACACATACTTCCACACACACACACACAGACATCACCTCAAAAATGTTTGATTCGTGATCAGGGATGCTTGAAACGTGCTCTCCCGTCGAAAACTCGAATTCGAATTTTCGACCTCGTCACAATACTTTCCTTATACATTATGTATATAAGGAAAGTAATACTCGTACATTATCGGGATATTATAAGAAAACTGGTATAATACTTTAACTGCTACTTATCTTCGAAATGTATTTCATGGTAGCTTACAGTACAGAAGAGATTACATACTATTTTCTTTCTTCGATAATACGTTTAATAATAATGTGGATTGGTGTCCCTATATTTAATGAGAGCAGGCTTCATGTTCCTTAGTACTCATCTGGGCCTATGAGTTTATTTTCTGAAAGGAATTTTCATATTAATATTGGAAGTTACTGTGGTATCAATATCTTATATAAACTTTGAAATTTTTTCAATAGATATTTTTCGGAGCTGGCGAATTTGACTGACTACTAGAGTTCCATTAATGATCTACAACATTTAACAAACACATACTTTATTCCAGCTAACTTCGCTGACAACTCAATACGCAATTACATACACAGAATATTTACAAGCTAGCACTGTCATATCTATAACTCGACCTAATCGTAACCTTTCGTTACTGAACTAAATTAGCAATACTAACCAACTATTAAATCATAGTTATCTATACTCACAGTATTGTAGAGACCATCCTTTTGCTGTGTGCTTCCATTAATGAACAGACCAACACCACATTCTCGTATAAAGAAAACAGCCGAAGCTGACGACGACGATTTCCCACTTTCATCTTGCTCTAATACGAATCCTTGAGATAACGAGATACGATCCTGCCTAACGCTTGCCGCATTTACAGTCCTGGCCGGTCGTGAGTACGTGATTCTCGGATACAGAGTTGAGGCCTTTCGTGCATAAATTAGCGTAATGAGCAATAAAATTAGAATATAATAATAGAATCCTCACAAGCTTTCTTGATGATCTTCATCAATTTTATTCATCTTTTATTGCTTTTAAAAATAACTTAGTCTTTGTACTTTATTTTTATTATACTTTATTCGTAAATATTGAATATTTTATCTTGCAATATGGAATGTTATCTTTTTATATTGAATTTGATTTCGCAAACTGTTACTGGGACTTTGTTTTGTAGTTTGCATTCTTTTAAATAGATAAATAAAAAAATCTGATGTGGGCAGCACATGATTTTCCTTTTATAATGCAATGAATTTACTACTTTTACAGTAAAAAAATAGATTATTCTTATAGTAGATATTTATATTCTTTCCAAGACATTGAATTTTTTTCAATTAGTCTTCATTTTCATTGATTTAGCGTCATTTTTATCCATTTGGCGAGGTTTTCGTTAATTTGGCAACATTTAAAAATGTCGCCAATTTGACGTCATTCCGCGAAATTCGTCGCCAAGATCTCGCCAAGCGTTATGGATGGAGAACTAAGTTATTCTTATAGCAGATAAATAACTAATGGCGTTCAAATACAAAAGTATTACTCAAAGTATCTTTTCTCATGAATGGAACGAGCTAGATCCACGAGAATGATGCCACCCAATTTATCGCATGATATTAGATATAAAAAGTGAACATGTTTCTCAACAGTTGATATATTTTTTAATTTATGGGATTTTTTTATAAATTTATTTGAAAAATGTGCAATACCTCGAAACGGTTCACGCTAGCGTTCTAAAGTTTATGTCAATCGTTTTCTAAGGAAAAATTACATAAGAAATGTCTATTTGCGTAACTTTATTAAAGGCTTTGATTTTTTGATGATTTTTTCAAAATTTCACTCGAAAATCTAGGGGGGTTCTGAACATTTGATTACGTTTAAAAACAATAGACTTCCAGTATTCATTGATTGTGATTTTTTACCAAATATCAGTTGAATCGTTCTATTCGTTCGTGAAATATCGTCTCCACAGACTCAGTGACACACTCACACTTTCACACAAACACACACACACACACACACAGAGAAACATCACCTCAAAAATGTTTGATTCGTGATCAGGGATGCTTGAAACGTGCTCTCCCGTCGAAAACTCGAATTCGAATTTTCGACCCCGTCACAATACTTTCCTCATACAGTATGTATATAAGGAAAGTAACAAGGTAGACAGTGTCTATCGAAATAATTGACTATCAAGTATCTTTAATTTCAATTATATATATAATGCGAAGCAAACGTACAAAATATTGTATGTGTAAATAAACGAAATATTTTTGCTCCGTCTTTTTGGCGCCTTTCTTGTTTTCTCTGACCGCAAGGCTGAATTTTAGGCAGAGACGAACGTTTTCCCTTTTATCCAAGACAAGGTATACCATAAGTGCTTATCTAGCAAATTTTGTGAAATTTGGTCAATTAGTTTTTTAGCTAGAATGGATACATACATTACATAGACAGACGGACACATACACACACATACACACAGAGTCACGCTAAATATAGCTTTTTGGGGTCCTAAAGTGCTCGAAGCGTATGCATCCGTCCAAATCTCGAGTTCAGCTTTACGACATGATGCTAATAAATTATTATATATTACCATGTATAGTAAGGAAAGTAAAAATCTATCGTGTGCAGCACTTCACTTTCCCTATAAACTCAAATACATTTTTCTTATCCATTATGTATATATGTATATATATATATATATATATATATATATATATATATATATATAATAGTAGTTTGAAAATCCAATGAACGAAAAGTAAGAAACTGCAACACGATAAACCTAACTTTCTAAAACATCCACAGAATAAAATATAAAACAGCAAATCATCAATCAAATGGAAAATAAATACAAAACACGAGTTATCAAGTTACAGAAAATCAACAAAATTCAAAGGTATGGAGACGAATAAAGAAAAACTTAAAAAATCAAGCTATATCACTATACACGTGGAAAAGGGCTAAGCCCCAAAAAATGGAAATGTTCACTTCGTTAAATTCGTTCTCAAGTCCAAGTATTTTGACGAAGCAGACACAAAATATGTATGTTTCTGAAGAAATAGATAGATTATATCTATAAACTATTTCTACTTGGATGACATACATAAAGAAGGAATAAAAAAGAAAAAAATGAATACCTGGAAAATGCACAGCATATGTACAAACGAGTCGAAACTGATGGAAGAGACCAGTGTTGCTATTCGCAAAGATAAAATAAAACAAGAAAGATCAATCATGCTTAAAACATTGATTATGAAACACTTTCCAACTTCAATGCAATTTTATTTAAACAAGTCTAAAATGCAATACATTCCTCGGTAATATTTTGAAACTCATCACAATACTGCATTAATTTATTATATTTGAAAACTTAAACCTTCATCGAAAAAAATGAACTTCATTCAAATGACGGCATTGAAATATAAATTGCCTGGTTTAAACATCTCTAAAATGTTATACATTCCTCGGTAATATTCTTAAAACTATCATAATACTACGATAATTTATTATATTTGAAAACTTCATCGAAAACAACTGAAATTAATTCAAATGACGTCATAGAAAAAATAACACGCCTGGATCTCTCTATAAAAGCAACATTTCATTCATAAATAATTCCCCCATTCATGTCATTCATCACAATACTATAATAATTTATTTTATTTAAACATTTTGTTTAAGACCATAAAGCTACAAAAAATTAAACTCTATGCTTGAAACTTCATCGAAAAAAATCGTCCTTCTCTTTATGAAATCAATTAATATTTCATTCATATCAGCCATGCAGACTCCATGGACTAAATTATTTTGTGTTAAAAAAATACAGGAATTCTAATACAACTCATTCTATATATTTTGCTGTTTACATTTTACATAGGTGAAAAATAGGCTTAGTTGTAGAAATAAATAATCAAATTTAGATGAGCATTTAAACTTAAATATATTGTCATTGCGTTGTTTCAGTATGTAGATGCACAGAATTTAAGCAAAAATAAAGTAGTTTTAGGACGGATACAACACTCAATATGAATTAGAAAGAACTTAAAAAAATCACGATTTTGAAACAAGATGGATGCCATATATCATTTTGAAGTGGGTCATGTGATCGTTTCATATCATGGTCACGTGATCGTTTCATATAAGAAGTGTAATTATTATTTTAATTTTTATTTAAAAAACTACTGAATATATTTCGCTGAATTTTTTTTTTATATATTTTATGGAACAATTTGAAAATTACCTAAAATTTTCGAAGCAATTTGTGAATTTTAAATCCGCTTAAAAAATGTTTGAAAAATTATGTCCCATATGGCTCAATGTATTTCATTTTTTCGACCCGGGTTCAATCCAAAACTAATTGGGTGATATTATTCATTTATATTCCCATAGGTTCTACAGACCGTCTGAACAACATACTAAAATTTCATTTTGATTAAGTCATTTTTAGGGCAGTTATCGTGCTAACGGACAGACAGACAGACAGACAGACAAACAGAATGAACAAAGTCATAAACACTTTTCAACTTTGTTGTAAAGTGTTAAAAAACGATCTACTGTTGCCATTCATAAGAATTGAAAAACAGTAAAGCGAAATGGTAAGAAAAAGTAATAAAATACAAAAAGAGCTACTAAAAGGAGGGGCTAATAATAGTAATGCTGACGTGGAAGAGGATGTAAAAATAAAAGTATTAAAAATACAAGAGAATGGAGATGTCTGGCTAATATCAGATACCAGGGTTCCCACTAAGTCAGGAAAAGAGGGGGAGAATTTCTCTCCTTCCAAAAAATTTTGGGAGAGATTTTCTGTTATAAGGAGAGACACTTAAAATTTCATTTTTTTTTACCATGCTAATTTAGAAAGTAATAAAAAAGAAAGCATTAACTATAACTCATATTCTTTGACATTTAAATTTTTTAATTCTTAAAACTTACATTCTTTTAACATTCTTACTAACATTCTTTTTAAAAATTAATTAGGAGTTGTTTAAGTATTAAGTAAGCACATTTTTGGTAATTTTATAGCCCCCCCCCCCCCCCAGTGGCGCACCCAGAATATTCCTAAGGGGGGGGCCATTGGTGCACAAAATTTTTATGAAGGAGGATGACTCCTCGATAAATTTTCCGAGAAAAAATGATCAGAGGCCATATCAATTAACAAGGCGGTTGTCTTTTTTTGTACATTTATTTTTATCAAATTACTAACAATTCTTTAGTGCAGTGCAAGAGAATTGAATGATTAGAAGAAGTAGTAGTAGATATTTATACAAAACAACACAAATTAAGAAATAGATGAAGATAAAATTATTTGTTCTGGTCTGCTTATACTGTATACTTGTTTTCAACCACTCTCTCATGATTACATATTGTTATATTATTCAATTATGATCTATACATATTCATAAAACGAAGTCCATCCTCCTGTTTTTCTTTGTAGCCAGAGCATTAATTATCTGGTCTGGATCAATTTCCACTTCACGGTGAATGTTCATTGACGCCAGTCCATTCAGTCTGGTTTCACTCATACTGTTTCTCAAGTAAGTTTTCAACCTCTTCATTGTGGAGAATGACCTCTCAGCACTGCTTGTTGATACTGGGAGGGTGGCATACACTTTTAAAAGTTCAAACACAGTTGGAAAAGTCCTTTGGTCACAAAAGTTAAGCAGTTCGATTGGGCTTTTAGTTTTCTTGTTCAATGCAAAGACCTTCATGTACCACAGATGTAGTTCAGCTTTTAGAGTATTATCTGATCTGGGTCCTAAATCATCTGCAAATTTCCTTGATAAGGCAACAAATCTCTCGTTTTCTTCCAGTGTCGGCTGCCTTCCATTCGGAATGACAGATGCAAAACTTTGTAGAAATTCCTTATGTTTGAGAAATTTTTCATGGAGGTGAGTGATGAAATTATCAATCCATGGAATGAAAATAGAAAGTCTGTAGTATTCTTCAGGAGTCTGTACGTTGAAATTTGATCTATAAATTTGTCTGGTGGCACGGCGTGGTAGAGTAATGTTTTCTCCATGCTGTTCCAGCTTCTTAACAGCTTGTTCAAACAGATGGTGAAACTCGTTCTCTGCGTTCTCTCGAATTATAGATATAGCTTTCAAAACGTCTTCTACGTCACTCACAGCAGTTGCCAGATCAAGGTTAACTTCCTGCAGCTTTTCACTCAGACGAACACTGTAGCTGAGTAATCTGTCAGCTGAAACAAGTGCTATGACAAACTGTGATGTTAACATTGAACATAACAAGGTATGAGCCTCTGTTGATGTCTCCTTGTCATTCCAGGTAGTAATCTCCTCCAGAGCGTCGATTACTTGATCAAACAATGAAACCATAACTGTGACGGCATCATGTCTCTCCACCCAACGAGTAGGGCATAATTTCTTCAGTTTTTTGGCACTGATTTCTGTCTCTTCCTGATTAGCTGCATTAATTTTGCTGGTGAGAACAAGGTTTCGTTTTGGTGTGTTGAAAAAACTAGAGATTTTCCCTATTATTCCAAAGCTGTTTCGGATATCCGGAACTCTAGATGAATAAGTTATGGCTAAGTTCAAACAGTGTGATGCACAATGAACGTAGGGGGCTTTGGGGTGTTGCTCATATATAATTGCTTGGGCGCCATTGTACTCTCCACTCATTGCAGAAGCTCCATCGAACCCTTGTCCACGGAGGAAAGACGTATCAATGTTGCAGTCTGCAAGGCCTTTAAGAATAGCATCTGCAATTGCTCGACCTGTAGTTTCAGTCAGGGGCACAAACTTAAGGAAGTTCTCCACTATCTTAAATTCAATTTTATACTTATCATTTGTTTCAAACCGTTTCAAATAACGAACGCAAAGTGTCATTTGCTCTACCGTTGCAATATCTGTGGTTTCGTCACATAAAACCGCAAAACATTTGGCCTCATTCACCTCAGTTGCTATGTGCTTCACAATGGAATCATTGCATGCTGAAATAATCTCATTTTGTATATTCCAACTTATGTAAGTTGCATTTTTTGCACAACCTTGTAGATGAGTTTTCAGTATTTCTTCTCCTGCATCAACTCGGAGTCGCAAAAGGGCTCTAAAATTTCCTTCGCCTTGGCATGGTTCTGACAATACGTCCAAATCCCCACAGTCTCTATGCCCTCTCATGGCCAGCCCTTGCCTTCCACAAAAAATCACTGTTTTGATAATAGGTTTAAGAATAGCCCTATTCTGCAAAACTTGTTTTTGCTTTCCTCTGTCCAATACTTGATCCACAGGAACCGTTTTTCCTTCCGTGACCCTTAAGAACTCATCGGCTTTGAGAACTGAATCCTTATGATAGAAAAATTTTTCATGTTGACTGAACTTCTCCAAGGCCTTCTTCCAATTATTAAATCCTTTTGAAACAAGTTGACCTGTAGCTTGTGTGGATCTTAAACCGACTTCATGGGGTGCAAAGAGAACACAAAATTTGCAATAGGCACTGTCCTCTGCCTTTGAGTAAGCTAGCCAGTTATGCTTACTCAGCCAAGATGAGCAGAACTTCCGAGTGTGGTGAGGTTTTCCTTGACTTGATACAGCACTAGTGACAGTAGCAGGAAAACTGTAATTTGCATATGGTTCCCAAAGATTTTTTAGCGCTGTTATCCTATCTTCATCTGTGAGGTTAGATTTCTTGACATAATTAGAAATATCTGCAGCCAGAATTTCTATTTCAACTGTGTTTGGTATTGTGTTTTGTCCTACCTTTACCTCCTCACAAGCGTTTGAAGACAGCCCGGGGTCACGGCTGTTGCTTGCTTCGACTGCAGCCTCATCAATGTAACAAGAGCTCAGGGAAACGTCGTTGGGAACGTCACTATTTTCAATCTTACTTTTTTTTTTAAAATAATTTCCCAGTGTCTGTTGGCCTAGCCCTTTTCGTTTTTCACTCATTGTCTTTTTTTTTACCTTGCTCCTCAGTTATTCAAGAACAAAATTTGCTATATAGCCGAAATACGCACATAAACACACACACTGATCGTTAAAGATGCATTTCACTGTAAGATCAGTTGAAAGTTCAGGACCATTATTAAATTCAGCTATTCACCACGCAGGCCCTCGTTCCGAAACTACCAATTCACTGTTATCACCTTGTGTCGTAACGTCGCACTTTATTTCAACTCACAGCAACACTTAATTCGCGAAGCGTTGGCACGATCTATTTATTCACTTCCACAATTTTCTCACTGGGTAAACGAAATCCTCGAGTTTTCGAGCGAACAGCCGCTTCCCCGCCGTTCACTCTTTATATAGGGCCACGGAGGCGCCTGTGACGTCACTCTACACAGCACTGGTATAGTACGACTATAGCGAGAAGGCATTTGGGTCACGTGATTTTGGACGAGTCCATTAGTTAAATTCAATCACAAGTAGAAACGTCTTAAGAAGAACGGGTTTCCAGAATTGGCGCCTTTAGTGCGAATTAATTTATAATTTGTACAGTACGATAAAGAGCTTTATATGTATAATTACATTCAGTGTAAGTGTTGGGATATGCTGGAATTGTTTTCTTCACAATGATTAAAATTATTTATTACAATAATGGTTGTAAATGTTTTTTTTTTATACTTTCTCGAAGGCAGACCTAGTTCTCCCTTGTGCTGACAGCGCCCTTCGCGTTTTGCTTTGTCAGCCCAAGGGGGGGGCCAGGGCCCCCTCGGCCCCCCCCGTGGGTGCGCCACTGCCCCCCCCACTTGTTAGCAAAAATACTCAAATTCCTGAATTCTCCCATGCTTACGTTATGATTTTATTTGCTGACATAAAAACGTCTACATGGGTTATTTTATGTAAAATGACTCGCATGCGAATTTATGATTTTTTTGTCTGTAAACTGCAAAAGTCGAGGGCCGACTGTATTTACTTTATATTTTGACTTTTAAAATCATTTTATGATCAATTTTCATGCAGCAATAGCAATTAAAAACTTTAACGATTTTTGATCGCCGAAGGCGAATATCGACGAAAACTATTTCACTAGGCAAATAGAATTAGGTAATAAATTTGACTTTATGTTTGAAAATAGATTCTTTTTTTTATATATTTTTTACAAAACTTGCAGAACATAAGGATTGCATCGTCTTTTTGTTGAATCTCAAGCAGTCATGTGATTTTAGCCATTTTGTTTGACTCGACTTTTTTCTTTTTGTTTTCAAAATAGCCCTTTATTTCATAAATAATACGTTTGTAAAATAATTTTTCTGTATAAAACGCGAAACAATTACAAACACTGTAGTCGATGCAAACAGATTGGAAAAGTGGGAAATATTTTTCAAATTAAACGAGGTATGCCGAGGATAGCGTACAAATGCAGATTTTCGTGATGCTGCTGCAAAATAACCTTTCATTTTATTAATAATACGGTAGAAAAATGGTTTGGTTTTTATTATTTGTATATTAAACGACATAATTATAAAAAAATTCAGTCGATGCAAATATATTGTGAAAATGACAAAAAGATATTCATTGGTCATCTCTCCTCAGAAAATGTGGGAATCGCCGTATGAGAACGCCGTTTTCGCAATCGCGGAGAAACAGATTTTCAGATCATGTAAGAAAGGAATGTCTCTGATAAAAAATTCGTTGCTTTGTTCAAATTTTGTAACATTTTTGGGGCATATATGGCCAATTTCACGACATTTTCGGGATTTTTGTAACCTGTAGACATACTGTGTACGGGGGAAAGGATTTTCGCCCGCGGAAAGAAGAAAATTTCTCGAGCAAAACACAAAAAATGAGGGAAGTACTCGGAAAGAGCATAATTCAAATCCGTGAAAGAATCCTTTTAAAAAAAAAGCAAAATTTTATTTGATCGAATTTGCCACCCGCGCAAGCTGAGGGGACACTTATAGTTTTCTATAAAATATCTCTCTAATTAGAAACACGTAGTACTTTAGTGTACCCAAATCGCGATTGACTGCGATTCAGACGTAGCTACGAAATCGCGGTCCGCGATCGCTCGGCAATCGGCCCGCGATTCGCAACAACGAGGCAACTGATCGCGATTTGCGGTCGCGAAACAATCGGCCCGATCTCCGATGCCCGATTGGGATCGGGCATCGGATTTCTCGGTATCCAATTTGAAGGAAAAAATAGTTTTAGGCCGGAACTGGAGAGAGAGAAATTCTCGCGCAGTCTAAATTTTTACGCGAGATTTCTCATGGATTTCGCGAGAATCTCGCGGGTTCGCGCTGAAATGGGAACCCTGTAAGATACTATGAATAGGATTATAAGATACTATGAAAAGAATTATAAAAATCCAGCTATTCTAAATTTTTTAACAATACCATTTACAAAATAAGAGGAATATTTATATATATTGCTGGTAATTTTGAGATTATTTATATGCATAGCATGAAATTTTTTATCAGATAATCTATAAATTCTAAAAAGCTGATTAAGTATAATATTTCTAAATAATTGAATCGAGTTACAGGAATTAAATGGTAAGATTTTATTAATATTAAAATTATAATAGTCTTTTTTATCATATAAATTTGTAACAATTCTATTAGAAGGATCAATAAAAATATTTAAATCCAAAAAATTAACATTATTACTAATAGTAGCTTCATTAGAGAAATTAATTCCATATTGTCTAGATAGAAATTTATATCTATGACATAATTTTCTGTATGTACTAAGCAAATCAGATCATCAACATATCTGTAAAAAGTATAATCTATTGAAGTAAAAGACTTTTCATAATTATAAAGGTATAAATTAGCTAACATACTGCTACTGCAGCTACCCTGTGGAACTCCTGAGACTTGTAAGTATAATTTATTTCCTTGAAAATATAATTATTGAAAATAACAAAGTGAAGAAGTTTAGGAAAATTTATAAAATTAATTTGATTTGAAAGATTAGTATATAAGCATTATATAGAGCTAAAATTACATCATATAGGACAGATATCTTAATATTGTTAAAAAGATCTTTAAAATCAAAAGTTTAAATCCTATTATTTTTCTAAGAGATGTTAATTTATTCTTTAATTCTTTACTATTATTTAGAATATGGTAATTATTGCTAGTCTGGCATAAACTATTATTTATTAGATTTAAAGTATTTAGTAACAATTTACTCGCAGTAGTAGAGTAAGTATTATGGCCACTAGTTGCTGTTCTAAATTTAATAGGATTTTTATGAAATTTTGGAATAAGCACTATATAAGGATACAAGGTTGGTAATCATGTATTTGCGTTTATTACTTAATTTTGTTGTAGTATTAAAGCTCATTCAACTGTACTTTTTAGTACAATCTTCAATTAATTATTTTCTTAATACGTATTCGGACAGGATTTTAAGTGAATCCACTTTTTACACTTTTCGTATTATTTAATACTTAGTGTTTTTTACTTTATCTATATTTAATCTAGTTTAGAACTAATGTAACTATAACATTATGTTTTCATATATCTTGTAATTTCCTCCTGATTCTCATTAGGATTAGGTTTTATATGGACTTAGTTGTTTATACTTATTTACAGGCAATTATTTTATTACTTTTATTATTATATCTATGTTATATTGTCAGACTCATAAAATTACTTATACTATTATGAATTATACATCTTATATGATTTAGTGACTGGCAAATATATTTATACTTATTATTATATAATTTGATAGATATTGCCCGGTATTTTCGATTCATGTTGGGAATTGTTTAGACCGATATCCCATTACCAACTTTGTGCCATGGATAATTTTGAATATAATGCTTACCCTTCTAAAAATTATAATTTCAATAAATGTAAGAATAAAAATTGCAAAACCTGCACATTTGCTTCTAATACTCAAATTACGAACCATGATAGTCTTCTGCCTTTCTGCAAAATTTTCAATTGCATCTACCGTTTATCTTGCAACATATGCAATCTATCATATATAGGACAAACAAGTAATCCCATTCATCTACGTATGAATGTACACAGAGATCACGTCAAAAAATATATTCTCAATAATAAATTTCTTCCTACTTCCAATAAAATTGAATATAAACACTTTGCCAAACACGGTTTTGAAAATATTACTATACATATTTTAGATATAAAAACAAAATCAGCAGATAGGATTTATTTTGAAAACTACTATATTAAATCAAAGTGTACTCTTTTTCCATATGGATTAAATCAAATGTAACCAAATGGTAATGTTGTAAAAAACAATTTTTTAGATAATAAATGTTCTATTTTTAATCACCTTTTTTTGAAACTCCATTTAAATGACAGCGAATCAGTCAAATTCAAAAGATTTAAACGTGGAAAGGGACATTCTTTACAAAATGATCATAAATCTGAGATTATAACTCTACATAATCAATTTAATAGAACTTTTCAATGGAAGTTCATAAAATCCTGGGTTTTTGCGGTAAAGAAAAAACACTTAAAGTTTATACCATTTTTTTAAAATTAAATCTTGCTAATGAACATTTTAATCATATTTTCTTTGATTTGCTTGTTACAAAATCACAGTATTTAAATTTAAAACTAAATCAATTTCATAATAATAATACGACTACTAATTCTTATTGTGTAATCTCTTTCAAACATCCTATTTATAATTCTCTAAATTTTGGTCATCTGTTTAACAAGTTCAAACATTTATTGCCTATTGGAGATTTATGTGTTTCAAAGACTTTTAAATACAACAAGCCTATTGGTAGATCTATATTTAATTATAATGGAGTTTCATAATCTCTCTCTATAGATCATGATTCTCAGTCAATTGTAGATAGTGAATGTATTTGTAAATTAAACAAATTTGCTAAATTTCTAAATCCAGACATGGAGCATATAGTTACAGGAGATTTAGACATAGTTAG
This sequence comes from Amaurobius ferox, assembly GCA_951213105.1. NCBI lineage: Eukaryota > Metazoa > Arthropoda > Arachnida > Araneae > Amaurobiidae > Amaurobius > Amaurobius ferox. The sequence continues at coordinate 1,585,357 of OX578153.1, forward strand.
TGACAATGTGTTAAGAACCATTATGTCATTTGGCACTAAATTTAGGATACCTTCTTGTAATAATTCTTTTAAAGTTTTAAAATCAATTAATCTAGATAAATATATATATAAATTAGCTTGCAAATACGCTCTGCCATTAGAGGCATTTAATATGTGGAAATTTACTACATTAGAATCTATTAAAAATGCTATTAGAGATATTAAATTGTCTAGATCTTTATAATATTGATACTATTAAACATTCCATTAATGATTTACAAAGATCCTTTGTTATCACCTATGTTGATAAAGCTTCTAATAATTATGCCATTATCTGTAAAAAAATTTATATTCAATTTCTGTTAGATTATTTAAAAAATAATAGTCTTTTTAAACATGATTTACATTCCATCAATAGTATTAAATTGAAAATTATCAATATGTATAGTGATTTAATTATTAAATATAAATATCTTAAATTTCCTTATATAGTGCTTATTCCAAAATTTCATAAAAATTCCTATTAAATTTAGAACAGTAACTAGTGGCAATAATACTTATTCTACTACTGCGAGTAAATTGTTACTAAATTCTTTAAATCTAATAACTAATAGTTTATGCTAGACTAGCAATAATTACCTTATTCTAAATAATAGTAAAGAATTAAAGAATAAATTAACATCTCTTAGAAAAATAATAGGATTTCAAACTTTTGATTTTAAAGATCTTTTTAATAATATTAAGATATCTAATCTATATGATGTAATTTTAGTTCTATTATAATGCTTATATTACTAATCTTTCAAATCAAATTAATTTCATAAATTTTCCTAAACTTCTTCACTTTGTTATTTTCAATAATTATATTTTTCAGGGAAATAAATTATACCTCTAATTATAAGTCTCAGGAGTTCCACAGGGTGGCTGCAGTAACAGTATGTTAGCTAATTCATACCTTTATCATTATGAAAAGTCTTTTACTTCAATAGATTATACTTTTTACAGATATGTTGATGATCTGATTTGCTTAGTACATATAGAAAATTATCTAATAGATATAGATTTCTATCCAGACAATTTGGAATTAATTTCTCTAATGAAGCTACTATTAGTAATAATGTTAATTTTTTGGATTTAAATATTTTTATTGATCCTTCTAATAGAATTGTTACAAATTTATATGATAAAAAAGACTTTTATAATTTTAATATTAATAAAATCTTACCATTTAATTCCTGTAACTCGATTCAATGGTTTAGAAATATTATACTTAATCAGCTGTTTAGAATTTATAGATTATCTGATAAAAAATTTCATGCTATGCATATAAATAATCTCAAAATTACCAGCAATATATATAAATATTCCTCTTATTTTGTAAATGGTATTGTTAAAAAATTTAGAATAGCTGGATTTTTATAATTCTTTTCATAGTATCTTATAATTCTGTTCATAGTATCTTCTATTCATTCATAGTATCATAGCCAGACATCTCCATTCTCTTGTATTCTTAATACTTTTATTTTTACATCCTCTTCCACGTCAGCATTACTATTATTAGCCCCTCCTTTTAGTAGCTTTTTTTGTATTTTATTACGTTTTCTTACCATATCGCTTTACTGTTTTTCAATTCTTATGGCAACAGTAGATCATTTTTTATTTTATCTTTGCGAATGGCAACACTGGTCTCTTCAATCAGAGTTCCCAGTTTCGACTCGTTTGTACATATGCTGTGCATTTTCCGGGTATTCATTTTTTCTTTATTCCTTCTTTATGTATGTCGTCCAAGTAGAAATAGTTTATAGATATAATCTATCTATTTCTTCAGAAACATATTTGTGTCTGCTTCTTCAAAATACTTGGACTTGAGAACGAATTTTACGAAGTGATCATTTCCATTTTTTTAGGCTTAGCCCTTTTCCACGTGTATAGCGATATAGCTTGATTTTTTAAGTTTTTCTTTATTCGTTTCCATACCTTTGAATTTTTTTGATTTTCTGTAACTTGATAACTCGTGTTTTGAATTTTTTTCCCATTTGATTGATGATTTGCTGTTTTATATTTTATTCTGTGGGTGTTTTAGAAAGTTAGGTTTATCGTGTTGCAGCTTCTTATTTTTGTTCATTGTATTTTCAAACTACTATTATTATTAAAATCATTTTATTTATATGCTGCATTTGCGCAATAAATTAAATGTATTTTGTATTTTCATTCCATTTACTTAATAACTTTAAATTCTTTATTTAATCATATTTGCATAGCATCCTTCATATTTTAGTAAGCTACAGTATCTATGAAAAATTATATATATATATATATATATATATATATATATATATATATATATAATGAAAGATTTTAATCGTAAATTATGCATAAACTACTGTATGTACAAAAAAACCCATCTGTAGCATATCTGTTACAAATTAGTAACTATAGACCAAGACTAAGGATAAAGACAGAAGGTAACATATCACTACAAAGGAAAGGGGGATGAGAAGAATATAAGGATACAAAATTCACAATTAAAAGTATATAAATATAAATAAAAATATAAATAAAAATAAAAAAGAAAACACGGCAAAAATGAGAAAAGGCAATAATAATTAGCTCAAGATAAAAGATTAAGACATAGAGAACAATCAATTGAAACTACACAAAAAATGGCGGTTAGTTCGAAATTGCATTCTCATCAGGACAGCCATACAATTCGAATTAAAACCAATAGAATAGCCAGTTTCTGACAATGGCGATAGTATTTAACTATAGACACCATTGGAACTGTCTACTGGCTAGTGGAAGGAGAAAAATAAGTCAATTGAATTACAAATCAGAAAATTAATACCTCCTCGAACAGAAATATGAACTCACAAGCATTGTTACCACGTGTAAGTGGAAGAAGCGACTGAGCATTTCACCTCACTTCGTCAATGCGAGTGGGCACCGGAATGAATACATTTGAACGATACATAAAATGTATAAAACGTATGGAGACTTTAAAAAACAGTAATCAGTATAGGACTCAGGACAAGTGGAAAATAGTCATTCGAAAATAGTAAACACTATTAGACTCAGGCCAAGTGGTAAGTTAGGTGATAAGAATGGGTGAATTCTCAAAAATGAGTTATCCAATCAAAGATAAATAATGCATGTGTTAAATTATTACGTGGTATATTTGAAATTATTAATAATATTATTTACAAATACTTCCGGATATTGGTAATTTTGACAAATGAGTTTAAGATTATTGATGTGGAGAAAGTGAAACCGAGGATCAGAAAGTCGATGTATTCGAAAGAGCTGTTTTAAAATGATGTTTCTAAACAATTGAATAGAATTACAAGATTGATATGATAGCAGCTTTATGATAGTGAAGTTGTAAGAATCTTTTTTATCATATAGATTGGTGATTACATGATTATTGAGGGTATCTATATTTAGGTCTAAAAAGTTTACAGTTTTACTAACGCTAGGCTCAATAGGAATTAATTCTAGGTTAGATGGGTAAAAATCAATATTAATTGGATAGGAATCATCAATGATAATACAAATTAAGTCGTCAACATATCTATATATAATATATGAATTAGAGTTAAAATGAGATTCATAATAATAAAGATATAAGTTAGCGAGTATACTACTACTACAGCCATCCTGTGGTACACCAGATGTTTGTAAATAAATGTTATTACCTTGGATAATATAATTGTTGTATAACACAAAGTGCAAGAGCATAGGAAAGTTTTTGACATTAAATGCAACATTATTGGAAGATAGATAGTCATGATAAAGAGAGATAATAACTTTATATAAATCTTTAATGACAATATTATTAAATAGGTCTTTAAAATCAAAGGTATGGAAACCAAGAATGTGTGGAAGCTTGCTAAGATGATTTACTAAATCAAAACTATTGTTTAAAATGAAATATCCTGAATTCCTGAATTTAAGAGATTCATTAATTCTATTTAAACAGTTAAGCAAATACTTACTAGCTGTAGTGGTAAAGGTATTATGTCCACAAGTGACTGTTCTAAAACTGAGAGGTGATTTATGGAATTTAGGAACCAAAGTAACATAAAGAAATTTAAAAAACTTACAATTAATATTTAATTGTGTATATAATTTTAGCATTTTAGTTTTGATTTTGATAGACTGATTATTAATGGGTTTAAAAATGTGATTACTTTTTAAGTAATTCTGTAACAGAGAAACATAATATTTTTTACAAATGATGGCATATTTATTAGAAGCTTTATCTACATAAGTTATGACAAAATGTTGTTGTAGTTCCTTAATAGCAGATAGGAGTTGTTTATAAGGATACCTAGGCTTCGTTAATTTAAGGTTTATAATAACATATTTAAGTAGATGTAGGGTAGTATATTTCCATAGATGGAATGCTTCAATAGGAATGGAATGTGAACAAGCAAGTTGATATATGAATTTATCAAAATCAAAAGATATAGACTGAAGAAGTTGTTTAGGGTGATGACAGAATGGAATGCGAAATTTAGACCCTTTATTCATAATATCCCTAAGTATATCATCCTGAACTATACTGAGATTCCCAGTAATAATGTGTCCATGAGAGGAGTTGACATAAGGGGCAAGATTTTTATTGCTGCATACACATGATGTAAGGCCATCGGAGTTTAATGTCTTGGAAACTTCATTGTAATTGTAAATAGTTCTACCAATTGGTAAATTATATTTGAATGATTTTTGTATTTTGATTTCTTTTACTGGTAACAAGTGCTGATGTTTTGCAAATAAATTATTGAAGTTAAGAGAATTAAGAATAGGGTGTTTAAAAGAAATTACACAGTAAGCTATTTTAGTATGTGAATTTGGTGAATGGAGAAGGTGGTAATTTAAGAAATTTGTACGTGAAATAAGCAAATCATAAAAAAAATGTTTAAAATGCTCATGAGTTAATTTTAATTTTAAAAATTAGTATAAGCAATACTTAATTTGCATTTTCTGACTTTATATAACCAAGTTCTAACAGGTAGAAAATTGAAAGTTTGAGAATAATTATATTAAAATTTCAAAATATCTGCATTGTAATCAATAGTTTTACTTAAGTTACTTTTTCCTTTGCCACGCTTATATCGCTTTTTACTAGGAGTTGATGACTTTGAATATTGAAAAAGCTGTTTATATACTGAAGATTTATTAGAATTGTATTCAAAACTATTGTTAACTACATTATTATTATTATAAATTTGATTTAAGCCATTGGGGAAGAGAGTTTTATATTTTTTAATGTAATAATTTTCAAATACTAATCTGTCAGTGAGTGAAATTTTAATATCTAAAATATGAAGGGATGCATTTTTAAATCCGTGTGTAGCAAAGTGCTGATATTCAAATTGATTTTTAGTAGGGAGATCATTAAAGACTTTATGGTCAAATTTTTTAATATGATCCCTGTGGACATTCATTCTCAGATGTAAAGGGTTGCTGGTTTGGCCAATATAGGATAAGTTACAAATAGTGCAATTAAGTTTGTATATGCAATTAAAAACTTTGCAGAATTTTTGTGAAGTGGAATTATTATTAATTTGTGATGGATCAGCATAAGGACAAGTTTTGCACCTAAGATTATTGCATCTACTGAAGGAATAGGATTTAGATTGAGAGTAGGTATGTTATTCTTCCAAATCGTCTATAACGCTTAATTGGTCAATGTTTGTCGATCTATAATTATCCCAATTCATAATAATAATAGACCGGACACTAGGTAATGAATAAAATTTACATCACGAATTTTAATTAAAATTCCCAATATAAACCCCTTCAAAAACTATTTTGTCAGGTACGAATATATATATATATATATATATATATATATATATATATATACAGGGTGATTATAATTAAAGTTGCGATTTTAAAACGCTGTAAAGTAAGAACTACTGGTCAGAATGACCTGAAATTTGGCCTGAGTATACGTAAAGCAATGGAATTTTGTTTGGCGAAAAAAAATTATTTCAAAAATGTACCAAAAAATGGCAATGTATGAATCCAACATTGAATTTTCTTGACGAAGAACGAAAAAATGAGCCACTAGGTCGCGTGTGGAAGCACACCTCTAAACTGGAGGTATGTTAATTAAGACTAGGCATGCGCACCGCACATTACAGTTGTGATAAAAACGAGGAGCACATGCAATTCTCATTGAGTGCCTTGTCATGACTCTCACTGAAGGATCGTGCTTTGCTCGCAAAACTTTTCTACCAGATCGGTGACTGTGCGTTAACTGCTCTCAGGAGGTTCGACGAACTAAGCTGACTTAAAAGCACGCATTACGCACCACATCTACAGCATCAACTCCGATACACTTCGATCTGTTGTGGAATATGCTGTTTTGCGCTTCCAACTCGCAGCCGAGTACGGTGGACAGCATATTGAACATTTCTTGCGTATTAGGTGTTTGTTTCACGGTTTCATGATGTTTCAATCTATTATTGAATTAAGTGATGTTGATTAAATTGTCGTTTTCTTTAATTGACTATTGGTTTCTTTCGGCTAAGTTTTTTTCAAGTTTTCAATTTCTGGTCATACCATGGAGGTAAAGTAATTAACTTTTCCGTGTTTGGAAAATACAGCGCCGTCTATCGGTAAATTTTTAAAGTATTTTTTTCCTTCGCCAAACAAAATTCCATTGCTTCATGTATGCTCATGTCAAATTTCAGGTCATTCTGACCAGTGGTTCTTACTTTACAGCGTTTTAAAATCGCAACTTTAATTATAATCACCCTGTATATATATATATATATATATATATATATATATTATATATATATATATATATATATATATATATATATATATATATATATATATATATTTCTACTTGCATAAATAATTTGAAACTAGCAGTTTCCTATATTGGCTATACTTCTGCTATTGTCTAAGGAATAATCATTTCCCTTAGCAAGAAATAATGATATGGAAATCTTAAATTTCAAATAATTCATCTACTAATATTGGAAAAAACAAAATAAATATATTCAGTTCTAGCTATTTACATAATTTACTCTTGAAATTTCATAACGTTATGAGCATTTATTCTTAAACCAGCAAGACCCGCTACACCCGTCCAAGACGATCCTCCCATCGACCCTTCCATCCGCTCCCAATATTCACAGACACATTCCAGCCATACACCCTTTCCATTCAATATTACTATTTCTTATACGACTCCCTGTTAAAACATACATACCATACCATCTCCTAACATAACGTAATGAGTTTACTCTCATGGACCCTCTAACAAACGAATTTATCAAGTTTAATGCCACAACCTTTTTTTTTTCAAGTTTTCAATTTCTGGTCATACCATGGAGATAAAGTAACTAACTGTCTCTAACTCCATGGTTTAAGAATTCATATTCTGAATTTTTCTATTGAGATGACTTACTTCTTAATATTAACTTCTTATTCAGCTGAATCACTGAAGTAAAGTGATAGTCTCATTTTTAACTCCGTGAGCTGAATATAGTTTTCATTTCTTGAGGCATTTAAGTCTCATGACTATGCAATTGCATCATGTTGTGGCAACACCTTCGGCATAAAAAAAAAAACTGTGATAAGCTATTTCTCCAGATCCAAGAGTTATTTGAAAAACGGATTTCTGAATTGGATTCAACTTGGTCAAATTAGTCATGATTTTTTTTCATTTCTCAAGGTTGCAAAAGGTTCTCTGATATGCTGACACTTTTTATAATAGTGAATTATGGTGCTCGTACATTGTTTCAAACTAGCAGACACGCACAGGATAATCTCTATATAATTCTTTAACTTCGTTGTGTCTTTTCAGACCTTTTAGAAGCCCATTTGTTGATCTAGAAGGCTGAAAGAATCTAACTTATTCGAATTTTCACCCACCCCCTACCCAAGTGAGAAGATTACATGAATCTTTTAAATGTCTTTCTGGACCAGAGATAACCGAAGTAGTCGATTACGACCCCCAGGGGATGATTGGGGGTCAATGGAAAAAAGTTAATTAAAAATCACTAAAATAATAAATAACTAAATATCTTTTAGTATAATCACCTCTCTAAAAGCGCAGTGTCATTATAGAGTACCGCAACTCCTATGACTGAAAAAACTCATATATACTAATTTGACCATGCTGAATTCGAATCTGAAATCCGTTTCTCAAATTTTGATCTTCGAAATTTCTATCTTCCCAAATTATCTTATCGCGCTCTGCCACTGCCAAGCACACACAAATTCACAGATGGACAGTGATTAAATTGACAGATGGACTGTGTCAGTCAATTTTACTAAATAAAAGTCTTAATATAATGCATGTGATTAGATATAATTATACTAGATGTATGTAATATAAAAAGTCTGATGTGGGCAACAAATGACTTTCCTTATATAATGCAATGAATTTACTACTTTTACAGTTAAAAAAAATATTCTTATAGCAGATACTTATATTCTTACCAAGATATTGAATTTTTTTAAATTAGTTGTCATTTTCATTGATTTAGCGTCCATTTTATCCATTTGGCGAGATTTTCGTTAATTTGGCAACATTTAAAAATGTCGCCAAGTTGACAATATTCCGCTAAATTTGTCGCCAAAATCTCGCCAAGCGTTATGGACGGAGAAATAAGTTATTCTTACAGCGGATAAATGTCTATTGGTGTTCAAATACACACGTATTACTCAAAGTATCTTTTCTCGTAAATGGAATGAGTTAGATCCACGAGAATGATATCACCAAATTTATCGCACGATATTACATATGAAAAGTGAACACGTTTCTTAACAGTTAATACTTTTTTTTAATTTATGGGACTTTTTGTTAAATTTCTTTGAAAAATGTACAATAACTCGAGAACAGTTCTTGCTCGCATTCTAAAATTCACGTCAACCATTTTCTAAGGAAAAATTACATAAGAAATGTCTATTTGCATAACTTTATTAAAGGTTTTGATTTTTTGATGATTTTTTCAAAATTTCACTCGAAAATTTAGGGGGGTTCTGAACATTCGATTATGTTTTAAAACAATAGGCTTTCAGTATTCATGGATTGTGATTTTTGTACCAAATTTCATTCGAATCGCTCAATTCGTTCGTGAGATATCATCTCCACAGACTCACTGACACACACACACACACACATACATAGACATCACTTCAAAAATGTTCGATTCGTGATCAGGGATGCTTGAAACGTGCTCTCCCGTCGAAAACTCGAATTCGAATTTTCGATCCCGTCACAATACTTTCCTTATACATTACGTATATAAGGAAAGTAATAATAAACACTATAAGATTAACAATCTACAAGATCGTCAAAACAGTTCGGGGGTCCTTGTTCTAAATACTCAAGTAGCTAGCTCTCCGATGGTTTAGTATATATTGTCAGATGGTAGTATTGCAGGTGCATTACGCGCATTTTTTTTCGACCTTGCACAACAGTAAACTATGTGTGCGTGTGTGAAAGTATGTGTGTGTGTGTCTGTGTGTGTGTTTGTCAGTGAGTCTGTAGAGACGATATCTCCCGAACGAATGGAGCGATTCGAATGAAATTTGGTACAAAAATCACAATCCGCGAATACTGGAAACCTATTGTTTTTAAACGCATTCGAATGTTCAGAACCCCCCTAAATTTTCGAGTGAAATTTTGAAATAACCATCAAAAAATCAAAACCTTTAATAAAGTTACGCAAATAGACATTTCTTATGTAATTTTTCCTGAGAAAACGATTAACATAAACTTTAGAACGCTAGGATGAACAGTTCTCGAGATTTGCACCAAATAAATTTATCAAAAAATCCCATAAATTAAAAACAATATTAATTGTTGAAAAACATGTTCACTTTTCATATGTAATATCATGCGATAAATTAGGTGACATAATTCTCGTGGATCTAGTTCATTCCATTCATGAAAAAAGATACTTTGAGTAATACTTTTGTATTCGAATGCCAATAGTCATTTATCTGCTATAAGAATAACTTATTTTTCCTTCCATAACGCTTGGCGATATTTTGGCGACTTTTTTAAATGTTGCCAAATTAACGAAAATGTCGCCAAATGGATAAAAATGACGCTAAATCAATGAAAATGACGAATAATTGACGAAAATTTAATACCTTGGAAAGAATATAAGTATCTACTATACGAATAACCAATTTTTTTTGCTGTAAAAGTAGTAAATTCATTGCATTATATAAGGAAAATCATGTGCTGCCTACAACAGATTTTTTTAATTTATATTGAGTCTTGCATCTGTCCTAAAACCGCTTTATTTTTGCGTTTATTTCTGTGCATTTATATACTGCGCCAAAGCAATTACAATGTGTTTGAGCTTAAATGATCATCACACTTTGATTATTTCTACAACGAAGCCTAATTTTCACGAATGGAGAATGTAAGTACATCAAGCTGTAAGATGAATTGCGTAAGAATTGCTGAATTTCTTTAACGCGAACTTATTTAGCTCTGGAGTCTGCAATATAGCTGATATGAATAAAACATTCATTGATTTGACACAGAGTAGTAGACGATTCTATAGTATTGCTTTTTTTGATGAAGTTTTAGACATGGAGTTAGAAAGTACTTTTATGTGTAAGTTTGTTCTCCATGTTTTTAAGTTAAGTAAAATAGATTACTCTAGTATCGTGATAATTTTGAAAATATCGCCGATGAATGAAAGGAATGGAAAAAAGTTTATGACTGAAATATTCACTACTTTTACATAGAGAGCCAGGCGATGTATGTTTTCATGACGTCATTTGAATAAAGTTCCTTTGTTTCCCATGAAGTTCTCAAATATAATAAATTATTGTAGTATTGTGGTAATTTTAAAAATATTACCGCTGAATGTATCGCATTTTAGAGTTGTTTAAATAAAATTGCATTTTAGTTGGAAAGTGTTTCATAATCAATGCTTTATGCATGATTGATTTTTCTCTTTAAAAATATTCGTCCAGAAAAATCATGGTCCATTATGGACATCCTTTTCTCAATATAAGACCAAAAATAATAGCTTAAATATCCACTTAACGCTATTAATAATATTTCCCCAATCAGTACTAAGAAAATATTTCTGAAATCGTGTAATATTAAATTTTAAAATGAAGTTAGTTTACTTTTAAATGCTTAACTTTTGCTTTAAAAAAAACTGAATCAAATTTTTTTTTTCAGCACTTCATAATTGAGTAACAAATCATGGGATTTTGATGAGACAACACAATGGGTTCTTCCTGTGAGAGTGGGGTGGACGTTGAGTCCTTCATTAGCGACTAATCCTTCATTAGCGACTAGTCCTTCATTAGCGACCCTTGGCGACGCTACTATGCGCATGTATAGATTAGGTTTAGAGAAATTTCGCTAGGAACATATTTACGTTCCTTATATACATAGTATAATGTATAAGGAAAGTATTGTGACGGGGTCGAAAATTCGAATTCGAGATTTCGACGGGAGTGTGAAAATGTGTGTGTGTGTGGAGACGATATCTCACGAACGAATAAAGCGTGTTAATTAAAATTATGTACAAAAATTACAATTGGTGAATACTGGGAGCCCATTGTTTTTAAAGACAATCTAATGTTCAGAACCCTCTAAATTTTCGAGTGAAATTTTGAAAAAATCCAAAAATCAAAACCTTTAATAAAGTTACGCAAACAGACATTTCTTATGCGATTTTTCCTTAGAAAACGATTGGCATAAAATTTAGAACGCTGGCATGAACCGTTCTCGAGATATTGCACATTTTTCAAATAAATTTATTAAAAAATCCCATAAATTAAAAAAATATATATTAACTGTTGAGAAACATGTTCACTTTTCAATTGTAATATCATGTGATAAAATGGGTGACATCCTTCTCGTGGATCTAGCTTGTTCCATTCATGAGATAAGATGCTGTGAGTAGTACTTTTATATTTGATCGCCAATAGTCATTTATCTGCTATAAGAATAACTTATTTCGCCGTCCATAACGCTTGACGAGATTTTAGCGACAACTTTGGCGGAATGTCGCCAACTTGGCGACTTTTTGAAATATTGCCAAATTAACGAAAATCTCGCCAAATGGATAAAAATGACGCTAAATCAATGAAAATGACGACTCATTGACGAAAATTCAATATCTTGGAAAGAATATAAGTATCTAGTATAAGAATAACCTATTTTTTTGCTGTAAAAGTAGTAAATTCATCACATTATATAAGGAAAGTCATGTGCTGCTCACATCAGATTTTTTAGTAAAGTTGTACTTTCTTCTCGCATTCGAGTGGTTGAAATGAGAGTCTTGAAAATCTAGTTAGTACATGGTTCGCTTCGCATGAGTGAAGGCGAGTGAACAAACAACGGTTATAAGCAAGTCAGGTTGGAACTTCATGGTAAAGTGAGCAGAGATTGCTTTCCAGGCATTGGGGAAAAAAAAAAAAAAAAAACTTTAGAATGTAACAAGTTTAACTTTCTAGGGCAGGTGGATTATAAACACTGACAAACTGAAACTGCGATTCGGGGAAAATAAATGAAAAATCAACTTTTCTTGAACGTAATAAATAGAATGGATACAGGACAATTTTGATAAACTTTTAAATTGAAGACAACCAAAATAGGTTTAAAAAGTCATTTAATAAAACTCCTTTCTCGAAGTACATACATTTACAAAGCCAAAGCGCTTTCGGGCACCACCATGTCCTTCGTCAGTGCCGTAAGGAGTTTTATTAAATGACTTTTTAAACCTATTTTGGTTGTCTTTAATTGAAAAGTTTTTTTGAATGATTTTGAAGGTCAACGATCGCATCGAGTATACAAGGACTGGATTTACAGAGGTCCAGCAGTATACCTAACAGAGGATCGTAACAGGGGACCGAAATCCAAGAGGGGCCTAAATAAAATTCAGGGGTGTTGGAGGTCTCAACAATCCTTAAGGGGGGACAGGTCTCTAGATACTTTTGGGGGAGGATGATGGAAATATACTAAAACACAGGTATTCTCTATTAAAATATTTTAAATAATTATAACTAAATTCGGTACTTATTATTATTGGAGACCATTATTATTATTATGTGCTATTAAGTTAAAGTTTATGTACTGCTAAGCATATTAATAATTTGCCTCTATAAACTCAAATAATTATTTTACATTTTTATCCATATAAATTTCTATTTAAATTATTAACAAATAATTAATTGTAATACGGCTGTATTTGTAAACTAATAATAGATTCGAAAATTTCATATCTAGCTACTATACATCAATATAATTAATTTTAATGTAAACATTATTAATAAAGATGCTATTCATTAATCGAAGAAAATTACTAAACGTTAACACAAGTTAGCACGTAATATTAACTCATTAGTTAATTTTGGCTTTTTAATGTATAACAGTGAACACCGTAGTAATACAAAAGAAAGTACCCTAAATAATATTATATTATTTTAATTTTTATTACTTTACTTTTTAAATATGTTAAAGTAAATATGTAAAAAAATAATAATAATAATAATAAAAAAAGAAAAAATTATGATCATCACTGTAACCACAAATACAACTATACTAAAAAAATCTTATTTCTGTACTGTTTAAAACGAATTAATTGATAAAAAATAAGAAAAAAAAACTTTTTTTCATGCAAAATTTGGATGACATGTTGGATGAAATTTCATATCATTACTAAAAATTTAATATTTTTATCAGGAGGGATGAATATACCTATTGGGGAGAACTCAGCTTCTCTTGTCCTGCCTGGCTGCAACCCTGCAGTTGGTATATGTGCTATTTGTTCCCTTAACAGATTTTCAATTTCGTTGCGCGTGTTAGTATAAACTAAAGTATCAAAATATACCTATTTTAAGGTCATTTCTAATTACGAAGCCATAATATGACGAGAATACACAGATGCTCTTCATTCATGAAGCAAATAATAAATGATAATAGCCATCATTATTATTATTACCAATATTATCATCAATGTGGATATTTATAATGGTCTTCATTAAGATTGTTTATTGTTAATGTATGGTCATGGGATAACACATTTAATCCTTTTAAACTAATAACACGATATCTACAGATTAGTTTTAGACAAGGATTGATATAGTTTTTCTATAATTGATTGTTGTACATTCACATAAATATCAAGCGTAGCGTTAGGAAAGCGTACACGTTAGGACTATCTATAGTAAAGTGACCACGTGCGTTCGAATGAAATATATCGCAGCGTTCTTATCGAAAAATCTATGCAGTTAAAACAATGAACACGGAGGCAAAACGAGATATACGAAAAAAAGTCAATTGCAAAGTTGTGGAGCATTAAGGAAAACTTGAGAAACGCATATAAGCACAGATAATACTATAATGCAGAATACAGATGTTTTGAGGATACGTTGGATTCCCATCATCAGTACAAGAGAACCAAAGAATAAGCAAAGGAAGAATGAGTGCAAATAGAAGAAACAGAGAGGGGTTATACAAGGTAGAATCGAAAAGTTTGGAGACTGTGCTGATATCTCCAACCCTGATTGGAGGAGAGAGGAACTATTTTACCGTGGCGTAGAGGCATATGTGACGCGAGATGTGAAAAGGAAGAAGCAGGTGTTATTCCAGACAATGCGTGGCAGTGAAATGTAGTCGTTCGTGTTCGTCGAAACATTGTACCCGCTGCAGCAGGTGCAATGATTTCCATCGGCAATTTCCCCAAACGCTGGCAAAATTTGATATCCGCACGTTGTTCTTCAAACACCATTTCCATTTTTGACGAACACCAACGACTGTTCATTGACACGCATTGTCTGGAAAAACACCTGCTTCTTCCTTTTCACATCTCGCGTCACATGCGCCTCTACGCCACGGCAAAATAATTCCACTCTCCTCCAATCACGGTTGGAGATATCAGCACAGTCTCCGAACGTTTTGATCCTACCTTGTATATCCTTAAACATAAATATATCTCATTTTAATTACTTCAAGAATGATCGATCATGCATAGAGCATTGATTATGAAAGACTTTCAAACTGAAATGTAATTTTATTTACATTTTAAGCTGCTTCAAAAATTGCCATTGACAAAATTAATCTTAAAACTTTATCGAAAAAGGCAATGCTAGTTACACAAAATGAACTTTATTCAAATGACGTCATCGAAATTATAAATTGAAGTGTTTACGATGCTTTTGTAGTTATGACACAATTACAATATTTCATTATTATAGAAACTGCATCGTTTGCTTATCTCATGTTAAATTAGTTCTTGGAAATTGTAACTATAGCAAACCGTTTCATTTTATAAGCCGTCTGTCTCTCTCTATGTAAAATGAATAAATATTTCTTTCATATTCCAGATCCTGAACTAAATAATTTTGCCTTAAAAAAATTCAGCAATTCTTATACAACTTACCTTACAATTGCTTGAGTTGTTTACATTATGTATACTATAGTTTAGCCTTAAAATTATTCATTGTAGGAATAGAGAAAATTTAGTGATAAATTTAAAATAAAAAATATTGTAAGTGCGTTGGCACATAATTTAGACACACAGATAATACATAAAAATAAAGCGGTTTTATGACGGGTGCAACACTGAATATACATTTAAACGATCTTTAAACATCTGCGGTATACACAGCGGAAAAAATGAGAACTATATTTTATTATGCAATGAGTCACATGATCTAATATGGGTGTATTTATTATTTCAATTTTTATTTAAAAACTACGCAACCCATTTTGCTAGGGCGCGGTAGCCCAGTGGTTAGCGCGCGGGAATTGCACTCGGTAGGACCGGGTTCGATTCCCTACGCTGCCAAAACTGCCACCGTGCTCATGCGGAGTGCGATCACGTTAAACATGTGGGTCCGTAAGTCCTTCCGAGAGTTTGGTGGTAGGGGCAGGTGGGTACGGTCCCTGTGGATGCCTCCCCCACTGGGTTCCGGTCTAAATTGGGTGACTCTTTCCGGCCGTTCAAACAGTTACCTTACACCTTTCTGGTAGATCGGACGGTCTGGGTCTCAACAATAACATATTTTGCTGATTTTTTTTACACCTTTTATGCGATAATTTGAATATTTCCTAAAATTTTCGAAGCAATTTGTGAATTTTAACTCCGTTTAATAAATGTTTAGGAAATTAAGTCCAATAGGGTTTAATGTATTTCATTTTCTCAACCCGGGTTCAATCCAAAACTAATTGGGTGATATTCATTTTCATTCCCAAATATCCCACAGACCGTCTCAATAACATACTAAAATTTCATTTCGATAAAGTAATTTTTACCGCAGTTATCGTGCGAACGGACAGACAGACAGAATGACCAAAGTCCTAAACACTTTTCAACTATGTTGGTAAAGTGTTAAAAAGGTTCCTAAATTGTTTTTGCCTAGAGCAGGGGTCTCCAAACTACGGCCCGCGGGCCAACACCGGCCGGCGAGCACCACCAATCCGGCCCGCAGTGGCGTTCCGGACATGCTCGGTATCCGGCCCGTCATAGTTTATTTTGATTACATTGTGAAATTTATAATGTAAGTAAATCATACAAAATAATAATCAGATGTTTATATTTAACAACCCATTAAGAAACACAATAACTGACATACATAATGAAATTGAACATTTTAACTGTAATTAATGATTTGAGATTTATCCTAAAAACTTACAATAAGTGACATACATGGGTAATTCACATAATGAAATTAAACATTATAATTATGATTAATGAGATTTATGTAGCTGTAACTTTCCACTGACAATTGTTTGCAGTTGTGGATCAAGTTTACTAGTAGAAATTATCAGCAGCGACTTCAAATGCTCATCAGTTAATTTGGATCTGTGAATATTTTCTGTATATTTCATTTTGTTTCTTCACATAGATAAGTACTGCCGAAAGCAGAAGAAAATCCACGAGCGAATTTATGCAATATTCTCACACAGTTTGATCAAACTGTGTGAGTGGAAGACTCTTATAAAATTCCAGCAATGATGAATTTAAATGTTTTTCTTTAAAAATATCGCTACACTGCAAATTAATCATTTCCATTTGAAGTTCTGGGGCAAGGGTTTCTATATCGGCGTTAAAAGGATTTTGAAAAATCTTGATATCGTTTGAAATTACATCAAAATCGGAAAAACAAGACTCAAAATTTATTTTTAAAGCACCCAAAGCTTCAATTGCGAAATCTACCGGAAATGGAGTTTCAGTTTGATGACTGAATGTTTGGCATGTATTAAAATGCGTGAAACATTTTTTGTTCAATTGAGATTGAAACAAAACAATTTTTTGTCGGAAGGACTTAATATGAGTGTATAAATCAAGCAGAAGCTGGTTTTCTCCTTGTAATTTTAAATTAAGGTCATTCATATGTTTAGTTAAATCTGTATAAAATGATAACTTCCATAACCACTCATTGTTTTGTAACTCAGCCAGAGGACGATTCCTTTAATTCAAGAAAATTTCGATTATTGCTCGGAGCTCAAAAAATCGCTTTAGAACTTTTCCGCAGCTAAGCCAGCGTACTATAGTATAATATGGTAACTCATTTTCTCCAATCTCTTCAATAGACTCGTGGAATTGACAATGTGATTGCTCATGTGATCTAATATAATTAACAGCTGGCATGACAGGCTTTAAAATTTCTGACATATCCAAGCATTTTCCGCACAAAGACTGTTGATGAATGATGCAATGTACGATTAATGGTTTTGAACCACCATCATTTTCTGCGGCCTTTGATACGAAAGCAACGACACCTTTATTTTTTTCACACATGTTTTTGCCACCGTCAGTAGTGATACACTTCAAGTTTTTCCATTGAAGATTGTTTTTCTGAACAGCATTTTCAACTCCTTTAAAAATATCTTCTCCAGTGGTCGTGCCGTGAATGCTATGAACGTCAAGAAGCTCTTCATACACTTCATAATTTTTATCTATCCCTCGAATAAAAAGTAACACTTGAGCAGTATCTGAAACATCTGTTGACTCATCCAGGGCCAAAGAGAACCAATCTAAGTGTCGATTTTTGTCAGACAATTGAGTTAATATATTTTCTGCATATTTGTTCGAGTCAGTGTTTGCTGACAAACTAATATTTTAAAATAAATTAGCTTTTCCTGGACACATTTCTTCTGCTACTGCAATCATGCAATCCTTAATTAATTCGCCGTCTGTAAATACTTCGCTGAGACACGTGGAAACTAGCACGAGTTGCTGCTTCTTGTTCAGCATTTACTTTCTTAAACAACAATTGCTGAGATTTCAACCCGCGTTTCAAAGATTCATATTTTTCTAATCGTAGGCTTCCTGTAAATTTGGAGTAATTCTGAGAATGCTTAGTCTCATAATGACGTTTTATATTGTATTCTTTGAGGACTGATATTGTTTCATTGCAAATTATACACATTGCCTTATTACTTGACCCAATCAGGAAATATTGATATCTCCATTGCTCTTTAAATGTTCTGCACTTTTGACCCTTGGCCCTTGGGCTCTTGCACTCTGGCCCTTGGGACTTAGTGGAGGAGTCAGTGTGGCCATTATGCTAAAAAGTTTGGAGACCCCTGGCCTAGAGTATGGTGACATTGATAACTATGTCATGGATTATACCAAAGCGTCATTGTTTATACCAAATACTTTCACTTCACACAGCCAAGTGACGATAACAAGGCATTATGTTTTTCTAAGAAACTTGGAAATGTCAGTTCAACATCTCCTTACTAGCGGAATTGCTGCAATTAACTTAAAATGGTAAATATTATTGGCGCCAAGGGCAATTTATTTCGCACCACATTTGGCAATTTATCGCCCCAGAAAAAATATCGTCAAATCCAAATTCTTTATATCGAAGCTGTACTATATTATTATATATATATTGCTTTATAGGCTTATTGTAAACTGGTTAAGAAAATAAATGTTTTTTATATATGCATCGCTATTTCTTTGTAAATTGCACTTCGACGACAATAGCTTGCAATTCCGTTCAAGTCAACGGTAGAGTGTCGGCTGGACAGTACGAACATCCGTGGTTCGATTCCCGGTTGGGGCAGCAAGGTTCTTTACAATGCTAGTTGAATAAATCAACCCTATAGGTTAGTGTAAGGATATTCGAGGTCTAAAAGTGACTCTAGTACGACTACCATATGGATTCAGTTGACTCTGGTATATTGAGCACCGATTGAAATCGGGAGGTCAGTGACAACGCATGAAGTTAACCTGGAGGATAAAAATAGCAACAGGAGGTTAACCTAAGGTAAAAATAGCAGGAAGTTAACCTGAGATAAAAATAGCAGGCGATGGTCAGTCAGATTGTCAAGTTGCCATTAAAAGGAGGAGAATGTAGAGTCCACTTTGACGATAAGAGATTCAACTTCCGTCCCAGTAACTCCACTATAGAGCTCTGACTGGACAGTACAAAGATCCGCAGCCCGATTTCCGGATGTGACAATAAGATTCTTTACAAAATTAGTGTATTTTTTGAAAGATTCATTTTCCGGTTAAATAATTGGTTACATAATTGTGAATTTTTTCGTCCACTTAGTCTTTTCATTTTTTTTTATTTGGTGTTAATTGTACGATGTTTGATAAACTTAATTAATATTACATTAATAAAGGGTTTAAATTAAAAGAAATATTTTCCAAAAACTATTGGATTTTAAGGTCATGTAGGATATATGTCCTACTTGACCACATTGCTGGATGTACTTGTAAATTGTTGATTTTATATTGCTTTTTCTTCTCTCTATATAATTATTAATGTTTCAAATTTTTAGGGAAATTTTGTTTTCAGTCTTTTTAAGATTTTTAAAATTGTTTTGTAGTCCCATTATTTTGTAGGTTCTCATGTGATTTGATTCCATGAGTGACTGGAAGTTCCCCTTTGTATTTGACTTGCTGTTCATTAAAGAAAACATGTTGAAACTTTAAAAAAAAAATTAAATTGACAGACGCTGGACAGAAACACAGAACTAACAATATAATAAGAATTTAAATAAAACATGTTGAAGCATTTAAAAAAGAAATTTAAATTGTTATTATATTGTTAGTTCTGTGTTTCTGCCCAGCCGTTTATTGTAACTGCTCTACACCCTTTGGGTGAAATGGACGGCCTAGCTAGGTAATAAAGAAAAATAAAAAATTATAAATGCTGGAATACATCTCTCTATATTAAAAGAAAGTAGCTGACGCTGCTGTTTGACAAATTTTTCGTTTCTCGAGATTCTTTGTTTCGCACCGCAAAAACTATTGCATATAAAAATAAGAAATTTGGTACACATGTAGAAAAAGCTTTAGAAAATACGCTAAAATAAACCTTTTTATAAATGTATATATATTCTCGTTTAAGAAATACTTAATGGCCAAATCAAAAACAAAATATTTGAACTGCGAGTTCGCATCTTGGATAAACTAACAATAGCAAGACCACGAATTTTTGCAGGTAGGTACCTACATGGGTGAATTTTTGCAGGACGGAACCAACACTTCAACACCTCTGCAACACTTCACATCTTGGTATCTTACAAACATTAAATCTACACGCGAGCCGCCTAATGTTGTTGGTGTAGTCTGCAACACTTCACCTAATGTTGTTGGTGTAGTCTGCAACACTTCACCTAATGTTGTTGGTGTAGTCTACAACGCTTCATATCTTGGTATCTTACAAACATTAAATCTACACACGAGCCGCCTAATGTTGTTGGTGTAGTCTGTAACACTTCACCTAATGTTGTTGGTGTAGTCTGCAACGCTTCATATCTTGGTATCTTACAAACATTAAATCTACACGCGAGTCGCCTAAGGTTGTTGGTGCAGTCTGCAACACTTCACCTAATGTTGTTGGTGCAGTCTGCAACACTTCACCTAATGTTGTTGGTGCAGTCTGCAACACTTCACCTAATGTTGTTGGTGCAGTCCGCAACACTTCACCTAATGTTGTTGGTGCAGTCTGCAACACTTCACCTAATGTTGTTGGTGCAGTCTGCAACACTTCACCTAATGTTGTTGGTGCAATCTGCAACACTTCACCTAATGTTGTTGGTGCAGTCTGCAACACTTCACCTAATGTTGTTGGTGCAGTCTGCAACACTTCACCTAATGTTGTTGGTGCAGTCTGCAACACTTCACCTAATGTTGTTGGTGCAGTCTGCAACACTTCACCTAATGTTGTTGGTGCAGTCTGCAACACTTCACCTAATGTTGTTGGTGCAGTCTGCAACACTTCACCTAATGTTGTTGGTGCAGTCTGCAACACTTCACCTAATGTTGTTGGTGCAGTCTGCAACACTTCACCTAATGTTGTTTGTGCGAGATGCGGACAAAGACGCATTTTACATCAAAAGTTTGAGAAAATAAAATAAACAATTTGCTGCGAGGGCGTAATACGTCCTAAATAAGGGTGCGGGGTGAATGCAATCCAAGTTCATAAGTCCTTCGTTAACTCTAGCTAAGCTAAGTTCTAGCAAAATTAGATGCTGAGATAGGTTCAAATTAGTGAAATAATAGCAATAGATTGATAAAGCACATTATGGAATCGACCGACAGTCTCGTAAAAAAAAGTTAGCATATGCGTATAAAATTAAATTAAAAAATACTTTTTTAAAACAGAAATCTGTAAAAATGAGCTTCAAATAACCTTATTATTTGATCACAATTTACTAAGGAAAACTATTTCAGAAAAGAAAATAGTTTCTTTATCGACGGAAATAAAAATAACATTTTAAATACTAATTTTAAAAGTTTGCACCTGATTCAAGTGAAATTTTCACAGAATGCTTAAAAAGATGAAATAATTGCATTTAAAAAAATATTAAAGCGCTATCTCTAAAATTCAGGAAATTATAATTTTACATTTTAAATCTTAATTTCTGTCGCAACAGTTGTAGGCAACTGTTTGGGACGATCACCTGCTTTTTAGTCTCCACAAATGTCTGCGATTTCATCATTATCGTATACTGAAAATAAATCTGATTTTCAAGGCAAAATTTTGCCGGATGTTTTACTTTAAATATTTATAACTTTTAAATTGATTCAAATAATAAAAAGCCCTTGACATGCGTATTATCCGGGGACCTGAAATATCCTCGTACCGAATTTTTCAACTGTCGGTAGCTTTGATTTTCCACTACAGACACACAGACACTTATATTATACACATACATACATAAACATCTTCTTTTATTATGTAAGATGTTTTACGATTGATTTGTTTAAAGTAATTGATCATTTTTCCTTTCACTTAACAAAAATATGTAAAAAATGATTTGTTTTTTAAAAAAAAAAGACAGAAAAGAAAAAAAAATTAAATTGCAAATTTTGATGTTTGAAATGAAAATTAATTTGTGTCAGTAACTTTTTTAAAAATCAATCGACTTAACTCAGATTTAGATTTCAATCACAGCCCGATGGTTAAAATTTCCCACAATGCAATCGGTCTCACATTGTGAGAAACACTTACTACTTCATAACCAGGTACAACATGCATGACGAACATCAAAAACCATCAGTGGCTAACTATTTTTTTCTGTCTTTCTTCCGGGTGGAGGAAGAAACTCAGGAATAAGACATTCCTGAACCTGTAAGAAGGTAACATTTATGGTTAACTGAGCGTGACAATTAATAACGCGTGAAAATTCGATGGCAAACCGTGTTCACTAGAATAGTAAACAGTTTAAGCACATCAGGGTTGCTTGCCTGGAAATATTTAAACACTTGACTTATAATTCGCTGTATTTTATATTTGTCTATATCTTTTTTATTTCATTTTTATGTGCTTCGAAAGTTTTTTTTTTCTTATTGAGAATACAGTGGTGTTATAATCTTTATATCCAACGTTAACATATTGTATTAAAGTTGTAAAGAGCCTTCTGCCCCAACCGGAAATCGAACCCTGGAATCGAACCCGGGAATCGAACCCCTGCCAGCCGACATTCTACCGTTGAGATAGCTACTGGGACGAAATTGCAAGTCTTATCGGCGAAGTGGACTCTGAAAAGTCAAAAATAATTTCGAAAATACCTCTTCAAGGACAAGTTGGGAAAAATATAAAGGAAATAGCATTTCTTATTCGAAAAAAAAAGAGGATAAGTTTGACTTAACAAGATATCATTAGAAACTTTCTAACACTAATAAAAGGGGAAAGGAGATAAAAATGTAAAAAAAAAAAAATCTTTTGTTTTTGAAAAAGCTATGAAAGAAACAGTTTCACTCAATTTTCAGGGATACGTTTTCCCATCTCAAATACAGGAAAATAACAGGGGCGCTTCAAGGTTAGAATAAGAGGAAAGTAATAAAATGCGTGGCTTCTGGATATTAAATTTAAACAAATATCTTAGAGCAAAACATAAAAAATTCGGGCATACGGTGACTAAGGTAATGAAAATTTTCTTTCATTTTTACAATCACTGGGAGGAAAAGGGACGGAAAAACCCTAATGTTTTCTTAATTATAAAAAAAGTAATGCACAAGAGATTGTGAAAAATTTTTCAGTAAGTCATTTTTACCTAAATACAGGGATTTTACCTATACATGCTCTATTGGATTCAGATCAGGAGAGTTGGCAGGCCACTCTCCTGCTCTGCAGGCCACTCCCCACTGCATGTGCTGGATATCTTCAGTTTGAAGGAAGTTGTCGACCAAGGCCGCATGGTGAGGAGAAGCGTTATCATCCATGAATTTGAAATCAGGACCAACAGCACCTCGAAACAATCGAACGGTAGGCTCAAGGATTTCGACTCTGTATCTTTGATCGGTAACCGACCCCGTGTCAAAGATGTGGAGGTCTGTTCAGCCGTCCATCATGATGCATGCCCAGAACATAACTCCCCCAAACGGAAAACGATGTCTTTCTGTGATGTTTCCCAGGTGAACACACGTTCCACGTTCTCTCTAGATCGTGGTACTACGAGAATCAGTTTGCAGGCTAAATCTGGACTCGTCACTGAACATGACATTTCCCCAATGTTGTCCACTCCACTGCCGATGTTCCAAACTCCACTGTAAACGCGCTCGTTTCTGTGTAGACTTCAGGGGGATGCAAACTTCTGGTCGTCTGGCATAGAGACCAACGTGTCTGAGTCTCCAATAAACAGTTTGTCTCGAAACAGTGACTCCTGTGGCGGCTGTCAGGACTGAACTCAGTTATCATCAAATATCGGTCTTGCCGAGCGGTTGTTACCCTTGACCGACCTGGTACTGGTCGTCGGGTAACATCTCCAGTGGTTTGAAACCTCTGCCACAGTCTGGAGATCACACACTGAGGCACATTCAGAATTCGAGACGCTTCGGTTTGGCATAGACCGGATTCCAGCATTCCAATAATTCGTCCCTTCAAAAACATGTCCAGTTGGCATCTTTGTGACATCTTTTCTCCTTTTTGATGGTTAACAACGTTCCGTACCACAGCAATTGCGAAATTCTGCCTCAACTGGCCATGCCGCTCGAGGCCGTTTTATACTCGTTCCGACGTGCGCCAGTGCTTTTTGCATGTCGACGTCCTTTGAACTGTTTTGCATATGCACAATGATTTACCTTCGTCCCACGATTCACCACAACTGATTGTAAACTATTGTATCCATATTAACTTCGAATTTTTTGCAATTATGCCTAACTTTTGGACATGAGTGTATATTAACATTGGACGCCTTTTGTTAATGAAAGCAAGTAAAACCTTTCCAGAGTACCAAATTAAATTATATTTCACGTAGATCTAACACAGATTTCACGTGATCTAAAGCAGATTTCTGCGTGATCACGCAGATTCCACGCAGATCAATTAGAAAAATGATTAACATCAGTTAAGCAATATAGTTCATATATTAAACGGTTTTAATAATTAGAAACTGAATTTTATTACATAAAATTAATGGTTTCAGTTTCAATCAATAGATCTCTAAAGTTCAAAATCCAAATCCTAATAATGTTATTAGCAAATAATGTATATGCTAATAACATTATATATGCAAATAATGTATTTAATATTTTTTTATTTAATTTGGAAATTTAATTCTCGTAACTATGACAACCAACTTTTCATTATTCGTTTACTCAAGCGTTGAAAATTCTCGTCAAAATTGCAATTGACATTTAATTTATATTTTGTGAAATAAATGACTATTGAAGAAATATTTAAGAGGAAAAATACAAAACTATTAAAACTGTATTTTCTCTCGTGAATGGACTGAACTAGACATAAAGAATGGTATTAATAAAATTATCGCATATTGCATATGGGAAGTACACACATTTTCCGATATTTATTACTTACTTTAAGGCAGTGGCAGCTCGTGAGGTGACGCAGAAGTGCTGCTTCACTTAAAGTTATTGGTTGAATAGGTTGTTATTGTTATGTATTCTTTGTCGAATTTTTCAGATTCGTTTGGTTACTTTTTGATAATATTTGACAACACTTGTGCCAGTAGCATGATGCGTTTTGGTGATGTTCGTTGTCGATTAGGAGGGGGAATCCCGCCACTGAATCTGCTTCACTACATTCCTGAAGTCACGAGCCACCACAGCTTTAATGTTACGTAACTTTTTAGAAAATTTTATTTTAAAAACATGCTTTATATTTCGAGAACGGTTACGTTCTAAAGTTAACTTACGTTCTGAAGTTAACTTACGTTCAAAAGTTAACTTACATTCTGAAGTTTGTGTCATTCGTTTTCTACTGAAGAATTTACGAATAAAGTTAGGAGGCTTCAAGCAGGATATTTCATTAAGGAAATCCCATTTTTAACACTTTACAACAAAGTTGAAAAGTGTTTATGACTTTGTTAACACTTTATTAACACTTTACAATAAAGTTGAAAAGTGTTTATGACTTTGTTAACACTTTATTAACACTTTACAACAAAGTTGAAAAGTGTTTATGACTTTGTTCATTCTGTCTGTCTGTCTGTTTGTCCGTTAGCACGATAACTGCCGTAAAAATGACTTTATCAAAATGAAATTTTAGTATGTTGTTCAGACGGTCTATGGAAGCTATGGGAATATAAATGAATAATATCACCCAATTAGTTTTGGATTGAACCTGGGTTGAAAAAATGACATACATTAAACCCTATGGGACCTA
The DNA here is from genome assembly GCA_951213105.1 of Amaurobius ferox. Lineage (NCBI taxonomy): Eukaryota > Metazoa > Arthropoda > Arachnida > Araneae > Amaurobiidae > Amaurobius > Amaurobius ferox. Next base: position 1,611,388 of record OX578153.1, read on the forward strand.
ATTTTTCAAACATTTTTTAAGCGGATTAAAAATTCACAAATTGCTTCGAAATTTTTATGAAATATTCAAATTATCCCATAAAATATATACAAAAAGATTCAGCAAAATATATTCAGTAGTTTTTCAAATAAAAATTTAAATAGCAATTACACCTTTTATATGAAGCGATCACGTGACCATTATATGAAGAGATCACGTGAGCCACTTCAAAATAAAATATGGCATCCATCTTGTGTCAAAATCGTGATTTTTAAAGTTCTTTTTAATTCATATTGAGTGTTGCATCCGTCCTAAAACCGCTTTATTTTTGCTTAAATTCTGTGCATCTACATACTGAAACAAAGCAGTTACAATATATTTGAATTTAAATGATCATCAACTTTGATTATTTCTACAACGAAGCCTATTTTTCGCTTATGGAAAATGTAAGCAGCAAAATATGTAGAATGAGTGGTATAAGAATTACTGCATTTCTTTAACGTAAAATTATTTAGTTCATGGAGTCTGCAATATAGCTGATATGAATGAAATAGTCATTGATTTTACAGAGAGAAGGACGATTTTTTCGATGAAGTTTTAAGCATAGAGCTTAATTACTTGTAACTCCATGGTCTTGAATTTTTAAATAAAATAAATTATCACAGTATTGTGATGAATGAAATGAATGGAAAAATGTTTATGAATGAAATGCTGCTCTTATAGAGAGAGCCTGGTGTGTTGTATTTCGATGACGTCATTTGAACAAATTTCAGTTGTTTTCGATGAAGTTTTCAAATATAATAAATTATTGTAGTATTATGATATTTTAAAAAATATTACCGAGGAATGTATCGCATCTTAGAGGTGTTATATTTCAATGCAGTCATTTTATATTTCAATGCAGTCATTTGAATGAAGTTCATTTTTTTTTATGAAGTTTTAGGTTTTCAAATATAATAAATTAATTTATTATTGTGATAATTTTTAAAATATTACAGAGGACTGTATCGCATTTTAGAGATTTTAAAATAAAATTGCATTGAAGTTGGAAAGTGTTTCATAATCAATGCTTTATGCATGATTTATCTTTCTTGTTTTTTTCTGTGGGCCACTTTGTTATTTCATTGTTTATGGAAACAATCCCAAACAAGTGCGACTGTTATACGAAACCCTTTTTCACGTCGTCATAAGGCTACAATTTCATTTCTGATATGTATAATGTAAAAAAAAAAATGATACTTGAATGCTACTTTAAAATGATGCCTATTGAATTATTTATTTAATTGTAAAAAATTAACAAATGAAGTGACAAACAAAACAGTTGCAGTTTTCCTGAGCTAAAGAATGAGTGTTCACAATATGGCAGCAGTTCCAAACAAGTGGGACAGCCATCCGGAGACCTATTTCAGGTTGTCCTAGAGCAACAACATCCTCTGATGACCAGTATATCCATTACTAACCAAGCTCAATTGCCGAGCCACCACACCAGCTTTCCAATCCATGGCTACCATAACAATAGGAAAATCGATATCCGCTAATACTGTGAGGTTACATGTCAAAGAACTCTACACCCGGGTACTAGGAGTTTATATCCCGTTGAGTGATAAGGTCAGAGGAGCACGATTAGCGTGGTATCGTGAGCATGCGACTTAGACAGAAGCACAATGATTCAATGTACTTTTCACGGATGAGTCACGATTTGCACTAGAATCAGACAATAAATATCTAATGGCCTGGAGAAAACGAACAATACGCAACCAGCCCAATAACATCATTGAATACCACCCCTTTAGTCGTAGTAGTGTTGTGGTGTGGGCTGGATTTTCACTGAGGTGTTACTCTGATGGGCTATAGATATCTGAGTCAAATCCTTGACCCCTTCGTGAGACTATGCTGCAACAGTGGAATAGACTTCATCTTTTGTTCACACAGAACAGAACTGGTGGATGAGTACCTGGAGAACGTAAGTATTGCTCGTGTGCAATGGCCAGCGTATTCTTCGGACCTCAATCTCGTCGATATTTTTTGGGACGTTCTTCAGCCAGCCCATCCCTTTCACCTACTCTCCAAGAGCTGTAAACCTCTCTACAGGAATGGTAGTTATTGCCCTCTGCTGCGCTGGATCATCTGATTGAAGGGATAAAATGTCGATGTAAAGCTTGTGTGAAAGTCAGGGGAGGTCATATTTCATAAGGCTTGTTTGGTTTGTTTGCATAGCATACAAAACGTTTCCCAAATGTAGTGTGAAGCAGGCACTTAAACGGGAAAAACTATATCTAAATATATATTATTTAACTATATTATTATATTACTGAATATATTACTCAATTGACTCTCTTGTTTTTTTAATTTGAAGTCAATCAAAGTAAAACTTCTTGAGTTATTGCAGAGTGCTTAACTTTTGGAAGGCAGTGTAGTTTTATATAACATAAGAATTAGTTTAATCAGCAGATATGAGAAAGAAAATATTGAAAATTTTCAAATTCTACTGTGTAATTCTATGCAGTAAAGTGAATTTTGATAAATATAAATTGTATAATAAAAATATATGTATTTTATAAAGAACCCTTCCATTTTGTTTTCATTCCAGCCGCAAAATCTCTAGTTAAGCCATCGCTACGAAGTGGCTATCGAGAGAAATACGTACGGTGTATTAACCTTGAATAAAATAGCTGTCATTATTACTATACACGTGGAGATATTTTTTTCCTTGGTTAAGAGGAAACAAGGTAACAGATAGTTTTACGAGATTAAGAACTATCAAAATTGTCCGCTACAGGAAATAAATGCGTTAGTATTTTACCCTATTACTAGGCTAATTACATGAAGGAAATTTGAGTTTTTTATTGCGTAGAAGCCGAAGATATTTTTTCCCTGAACATGATATATTTGGATTTATTCCTGCATATTTGGATTTCATTCGTAATTTTAGAATCAAGTTTGTCCCTGTTATTAGGTAATGGTACTACACACGCAGATACAATAGTCCGGCCGTCCAAATAGTTGCTCGAGTCTTCGGATGAGTCGGACGGTCTGGGACTTCAACACACAGACACCACCTCCAAAGAGTTCAATTTGAGTTCGGGGACACTTAAAAATGGGGTTTCTCTGGCGAAAATTCGAGTGCAAATTTTCTACCCCTTCACAATACTTTCCAGGTCCTTCCGAGAGGTTGGTGGTAGGGGAAGGAGGGTACGGTCCCTGTGGATGCCTCCCCCACTGGGTTCCGGTCTAAATTGGGTGGCACTTCCCGGCCGTCCAAACTATTACCTTACACCTTTCTGGTTGGTCGGACGGTCTGGGTCTCAACAACAACAACAATACTTTCCATATACATTATACTATGTGGATGAAAATAACAATTCACATAAAACATAATATGATTACAAATAGCTCGAGAAAATAGCTTCATACGATAGGTTTATGCATATTGAGGTTGATACAATACGTATCGGAAGCTTTTGTATCGATACGAAATATCACTGTATTTAAATGTGTACATCAATGAATTGATATAGCTGTATCGATACGCTTATCACTAGCGGGGATGATGAATGAATGATCATTTGAGATCGTTCTTTCATATGTGCATATATCTTCAGGGTTTCTAGGAAAGTCTTTAAGCACCCCAATAGCTTTGTAAGGAAAGGGGTGGAGCACTAGGGTAGAACGAAAAAGAAAACCTTTCTTACTATCGGCATAGCACTATAGATGTCAAAAGTTGCCTATCAATTAGATCAACTTCACCGATTTGAAAAATAATTGCGACTTCTCTTTATTTGCTGCAATGGATTTGAAAATTTAGATTTCTGTTTTTTTTTTCAAAAACTGAATTTTTTTAAATTACAAGCAAAAATATGAAAATGCACCTTATAGTTTAGCCTTATTAACCAGAAGTTGTCTATTATATAGATCAAATTCACTGTATTTTCTGTAAAGGACTTAATTTGCATTTTTTTTTCTCAAAAAGAGCATTTTTGAAAATTACAACCAAAAAATATAAAAATGTAGTCAAGAGTTATATTTTAAGCACTTCAATCCAATAATCTTTTAACATATTATCATACATTATTTTTATTTACTGCAAAAATTTGCAATTTGTATGAAAATTTGCAATTTTTTTCGATTTTTGAATTATTTTATAATCATATTTTTTTAGCAATTAGACACTAAACACAAGATTAGATTTGGTGTCAAATGTGTACATATCTAATATGCCTAAAAGCCGTGCTCTGAAAAATCCGCCTCTTGCTGCAAATCCACAAAATATGCCAATGCTGCTTCAAAAACAATTTTTATATATATTGCTCGCAACTGAAATCGCAACACCGTGAGGAAATTGATGTATTCTTATGAAATTTACAGAATATAATTATAACATGGAGATGTGCAAATGATCAAAAAATCACACCTGGAAATGAAAACATGGAACTTTATTGACATTAGATCAATATGGAATAGGCCTACCGCGAACGGCTATGCAGAATTGAATACGACGAGGCATCCCGTCAATGAGATGCTCAATGGTGTGTTGAGGTATGACATTCCACACAGCATGCAATTGGGCTTGTAACTGAGCATGGTTTGCTGAAATTGGGAGTTCTCTTAATTGGCAACCCATGATGTCCCAGATATGCTCAATTGGCGACAAATCTGGAGAATATGCTGGCCAGGGCAGGATATTAAAACCTTGTAGATTATTCATAGTTACCCGTGAAGTACGTGTCCTGGCATTATCCTGCTGAAAAAGCAGTCCAGGTCTGGTTGACAGATATGGCTGTACCACAGATCTCACAATGCCAGAGACGTGTCGTTGTGCCGTGATACTGCCAGGAAAGTGGACCAAAGGTGTTCGTCCACCAAATGTTATACCACCCCAAACCATGGTACCACTTAGGGGGGCTGTGTGGCGACTGATAATAAAAGCTTCCTGGTGGTGGTGTTGAAAGTGCCGCCATAAGCGAGTACGACCACTGGAATGCCAAAACAGAATCGTGATTCATCCATGAACAAAATGTTTCGTAATTCTGTCGATCAATTGCGTCTCATTTGACACCACTGGAGGCGACGTAACCGGTGAAGACGTTGAAACGGTAAGTGTCGAAAAGGTCGTCTACCTTGGAGTCCTGCGTCATGCAAACGGTTTCGAATTGTTTGAGTCGAAACCACGTTACCTCTAGTGTGGTATAAATATCGTTGTAACACGGTTGCTGTGGTAAATGGCTCTCGCACAACGCTTTTCAGAAGCATACGATCTTCACGTGGTGTGGTACACCTGGAAGTTCCACTACCTGATCTTCGTGTCGTTTCGTTGTCTCTCACGAACCGTAACACAAGCCATTAAACTGTGCTCACATAATGACCCAATAGTTCAGCTATCCTTCCTCCACGTAAAACAGCGATCCACCCTTACGTAAAACAATGATTTGCTTCCGTTCCGTAGACGACTACTGAATGCATGCGGTACGTCGACGTACTCTTGGCATACTGTGATGATTTTTACAACCTCAAACCAATGACGCTACAATTTATCTGTGATATCGCTCCTCCTTGTCCTGACGCTTTTATGCTGCTCGATAAGGCGTTACGTCACTATGCGTAACGAAACTGTGATCATTTGCATATCTCGCCTTGCTGGTTCCATTGCCTGATTTACATAAAGCTGCACCTACAACTTTATGGTTTTGCGATTTCAGTTGCGAGCAGTGTATGTCCCCAGAGCATAATCGGAAAGAACAACGAATGGCTGCAAGTCATTCCATTCAATATTCAATATAAATTTTAACAAACTTCATCCGTGCATTTTTACTTCATAAAAGTGTGGCGAGTTATTTCATTCAGTTTCCAATGAAAATTTTTACAAATCTCATCTGTACATTTACTTCATAGAAGTATGGCGAGTCATTCCATTCAGTATTCAATGTAAATTTTAATAAACCTCATCCGAATATTTTTACTTTCCCTGCAATACATGGTGTGAGACCAGATTGTCCTCACATTTGATGAGACACTTTTATGTGAGTATTTATTGCGGCCAAAACGGCGAACAAAGCGTGTAGTCTGGCTGGCACCAAGGTTTATTAGGACTTGAACCTAAAAGTCAGAAGACTATATATTTAGGAGTGCCATACCAGAGGGGTTGAGCTGGGCCGTACTAAATGTGCAATGGTGCAATTGGGTAAGGGGTAACCAATAAGCGCCAAAAAGAAGTAAAGGTGGAGTTCCCTCCCACCACCAACACCACCACACCACCGAGGGAAACACAGCCTGCGACCAGAGAACGAGATCAGACATTGGAGAAGACAGATGGAATTTTGAGACAAGAGCAGACCAGAAATAAGACAATCATGATTTTTGACTTAAAAATGAGATATACTAAAATGACTTAAGAAAGATGCTGGTGAATAGTTGTTCAGAGTTGACTGGTGCAGATATGTTATGATGACTTGTGGATAGAACCGCCTAATAGCATGAAATAAGTGGAGTGTTTGAGTTAGCAGTATTCAATGAAGTTACGAGTGGGCATTACACTTCGAGTTGATGCGTGTAACTACAGACGAGATTGACCAAGTGCTGCTAACAAGGCCCAGATTGAAGGTATGTGTTCATCAATCATCCACAGGTTAATAAATACGTTAGGTATATGGTTCAGGGTCTCGCATGCTCTCCTCTCACATTCTATCTTAATAAATATTTGATAGGAAGAGTAGTTAATGTATTGGAATTGAATAGGTATTTTGTGTCTTTAATAAATGTTATTGTTAAGTTTAAATTGGTCTAATCTTTTATTAATTATTAAACTAATGGACTGAATTTCACAAAATTTGGTAGGTAAGACCCTTGGGTGTGACCCTGGTGTTGATTAGTTTTTGGTACAATTCGGAAAAAAAAACCTGCCTTTATTTGCGAAATGGCCCGCAAAAATCTCATGTATTCACTCTAGCTGAAATACAAATTGACCAAATTTCACAAAATTTGGTAAATAAATCACATGTGGGATACTCTGGTGCTGACTAGAATGTGGTACGATTCGAAAAAGAAGAACTGACCTTTTTTTACAAAATGGCCCACAAAAATTTCATGTATCCACTCTAGCTAAAGTACTAACTGACCAAATTTCACAAAATTTGGTAGATAAGTTACTTGTCGGATACTCTGGTGCTGATTAGATTTTGGTACGATTCGGAGAAGAACAACTTGAATTTTTTTTACGAAATGGTCCGCCAAAATCGCCAAAATCTAAAAAAAAAAAAAAAAACTACTAAGTAGTGTATGCTGAAATGTGTCAATTAAATTCTTGTTTTATACGCAATTTTTGAAGAGGAAAATAATATAACACACTCCATTATACTTTAGGACTAATTGTTCTCAAGATATTTGAGATTTCATGCATTTTTGTTACGCCGATTTCGAAAAAATGTCCAATTACCAAATAAAAACAAAAATTGAATTAGAAATGGAAATTTAGTGTTATTTGGTTCAATTAAACTTAATCTAATGAATTATTAAATAAATAAAGAAAATATGAATTTGAGTCTGCAGGGAAAGTCATGTGCTACCCACATTAGATTTTTACTTTATAGAAGTGTGGCGAGTCATGTCATTCAGTATTCAATGTATATTTTAACAAACCTCATCTGATGAAGAGCATCACAATGGCCTTCATCATTGGCTTCGCCACTGGTGAAGGACATTGTGATACCCGAATGTGGACGCCAATGCCTGCAAAGGGGAATCGAACTGTTTGGAATAGGGTGTATCAAATACAGTAAAACTTCGATTCACCGTCACCGTCCGGACTAGGACTGTGACGGATAACCGAATAGACGGATAACAGAAATCTCTTAATACATATGTACAGTAACATGATTTCACTGCGGGCTTGGGACGAAAATGAAAATAAAATCCCTTAAAAGAATACATACATATTGTATTTAATTTTACAAAACGATCAATATAAACTTCAGTATAAGAGTAGTAATGTACAGAAATGTATTGCAATACTATAAACCTACGTTAATTTAAATTTATCTGTCATCTCCTTCAGTGTTTTTGAGGCTTGAGCTTTCTGCGCGGCGATGTTCCGTATTTTACGCAGGAGTAGGATCTGTGTTGCATTTGCCTCCTTTTGCATTTGAAACCAGTCGATGCACTTTGATAACATTGTTTTTGCTTCTGAGTGGTTTGTTGTAGGTTTCTGGTTAAGAACTGATCCTTCATCGTCATCAATTTCTTCTTCTTCAATGGTAGTCATTAGAAACAATTTCATCTTCGTTCAAAATTTCGAAGCCTCTATCCATTTTGTCACATTCCAACCAAACTGTTATTTCTTCGGACGTAATGTTTTCACAGTTTAGTCCTACATGGTTGCACAGTTGCACAAGTTCGTCAACACTAACAGTCTCAGTTCCTTTAGTTTCGTCAATAGGTTCAGGCAAGAGTTTATTCCACACATTCTCTGTTTGTTTGTTGATACTCACGCATTTTTTAGACGATAACGGATAACAAAAACTGGCGGTTAAACCAGTGACGGTTAGTCGAAGCTTTACTGTACCTGTCTGTTTGAGAGGTTCATCGTTTGGGATGGACGCTGTCCCACCCGTAAGCAAAAGGTTAATACACCGGCTTAAAAGAAAGAAATCGCTGCAGCGATGGCGTTAAGATGGAAACTCAACGAGAATATCCCAAACGCCTCGTATCTCGGCAGATTCCGTCTTCGCGAAAAATGCATATTGTTTATAATTAAAACTTCACGAAAATTCGACTATAAATCGTGTGGGTTCCGTTCAAAGTTTGTTTAAAAAATAATTCATTAATCTGGTGCTGAAATAAGAACTCTGAAATACTATTTTAGGTCGCTAAGGAACTCATTTGTGTGGAAATTGTGCTGAGACATAAAATAAATGAAAAAACTAATTCGAAATTAAAATAAAAAAATCTGATGTGGGCAACACATGACTTTCCTTATATAATGCAATGAATTTACTACTTTTACCGTTAAAAAAAATGCTATTCTTATAGTAAATAGATACTTATATTCTTTCCAAGATATTAAATTTTCTTCAATTAGTAGTCATTTTCATTGATTTAACGTCATTTTTATCAATTTGGCGAGATTTTTGTTAATTTGGCAACAATTAAAAATGTCGCCAAGTTGGCGACATTCCGCCAAATTCGTCGACAAAATCTCGCCAAGCGTTATGGACGGAGAAATAAGTTATTCTTACTGAAGATAAATGACTATTGGGGTTCAAATACAAAAGTATTACTCAAAGTATCTTTTTTCATGAATGAAACGAGCTAGATCCACGAGAATGATGTCACCCAATTTATCGCATGGTATTACATATGAAAAGTGAACATGTTTCTCAATAGGAAGTATTTTTTTTTATTTTATATAACTTTTTGATAATTTTTTTGAAAAATGGGCAATATCTTGAGAACGGTTCATGTTAGCGTTCTAAAATTCATGTCAATCGTTTTCTAATGAAAAATTACATAAGAAATGTCTATTTGCGTAACTTTATTAGCGGTTTTGATTTTTTGATGATTTTTTCAAAATTTCACTCGACAATTTACGGGGGGGTGGGGTTCTGAACATTCGATTACGTATAAAAGCAATAGGCTTCCACTGTTTATGGATTGTGATTTTTGTACCAAATTTCGTTCGAATCGGTCCATTCGTTCGTCAGTTATTGTCTCCACAGACTCACTGACACACACACACACACACACATACTTTCACACACACACACATACTTTCATACAGACACATACTTTCATACACACACACACACACACACACACACACACACAGACATCACCTCAAAAATGTTTGATTCGTGATCAGGGATGCTTGAAACGTGCTCTCCCGTCGAAAACTCGAATTCGAATTTTCGACCCCGTCACAATACTTTCCTTATACATTATGTATATAAGGAAAGTAAAAATCTGATGTGGGCAGCACACGACTTTCCCTGCACACTCAAATTCATATTTACTTTATTTCTTTAATAATTCATTAGATTGAGTTTTAATTGCACCAAATAACACTAAATTTGCATTTTTAATTCAACTTTTATTTTTATTTGGGAATTGGACATTTTTCCGAAATCGGAGTAACAAAAATGCAAGAAATCTCAAATATCTTGAGAACGGTTAGCCCTAAAGTATAATGGAGTGTGTTACATTTTTTTTCCTCGTCAAAAGTTGTGTATAAAACAAGAATTTAATTCATACATTTCAGCATACGTAATCTTTTTTTTTTTTTTTAGATTTTGGCGATTTTTGTAGGCCATATCGTAAAAAATGGCAGGTTGTTATTTTCCGAATCGTGCGAAAATCGAATCAGCATCAGAGTGTCCCACAAGTAACTTATCTACCAAATATTGTGAAATTTGGTCAATTAGTATTTTAGCTAGGGTGGATACATGAAATTTTTATGGGGCCATTTCGCAAAAAAAGGGCGGGTTCTGTTTTTACGAATCGTACCCAAAACAAATCAGCACCAGGGTCACATCCAGATAACTTACCTACCAAATTTTATGAAATTCGGTCCATTAGTTTTTGAGTTAGAGTGGATACATACACAGACAGACACACACACAGGCGTCACGCTAAAAATAGTTTTTTCGTATTCTAGAGGTCTCGAAACGTGTAGATCCGTCGAAAACTCAAGTTGCGATTTTCGACGTGATTCCAATACTTTCCCTATACATTACCATGTGTGGCAGGGAAAGTCATAACGCCGATATACTTCTCCCCGAGTCCTGAAGTATCTGTATACTGAATTTCACGGCCGTACATCGCTTAGATTTTCCTCTACAGACCTCTTCCTGTATTATTATAGATGATCCGTTGTTTCAGGCTTCTCTGATGAAACGTCTCGACCCGATCGTAACTGCGTTCTTTGAGCTCCGGCGATAAACGCAGCTGTGCCTACGGTTGGCGAAATCAGAAATCCTGCCTGCGGTGGGTTTGATCTTCGTGACATCTCTTTCGGAGTTCTGACTCTGGAAGTGTCGAGATGTCATTCGAGATCTGTTCTTCCACCAAGGTGCATGACGGGGTGTCCTTGACCGACCTCAAGTTCTACGCTCTCTCAATTATCTGGCAGAGAGATCTGCATAATCACTCCAGGTTCGCATGAAGATGGCCGCACCTTTATTCCCAGCTTCACCGAGAAGAATAGGAATCAAAGAAGAGGATCCACCGAACGTCAAGGTTCGATTCCGTTTGTGATCGACTGAATCTTAAATGTAGGATCACTGTACAAGGACAGAGTTTGGGCCACTTCGACGATAAGAACTTGCAATTGCGTCCCAGTAGATCAACGGTAGAGAACTGGCTGGCCAGTACGACGATCCGTGGTTCGATTCCTAGTTGAGGCAGCAAGGTTCTTTATAATATCGCCCGAACAAATCAACCCTGTAAATGAGTGCAAAGATGTTGGAGGTTTGAAAGTGACCCAAGTACGACTATCACGGATTCAGTGAAATTTGGTATATGGAGCGCCGATTTTAAATCGGGAGGACAGCGAATCTGGAGCAAAGGAAGCAAATCTGGAGGATAGAAAAGTAGCAGCCTGAGGAAAAAATAGGAGGTGTTCAGTTAGATTATCAGTCAAGAGAGGTCACACCCCATATTAAAGTTTGTTTGGTTTGTTCGTATAGCATACAAAACGTTTTCTGAATGTAGTAAGTGTGAAATAAGGGAAATAATTTACCGAAACATATTTTCTTGAATTTTATTATTATGCCCATGGAATATATTACTCAATTGACTACCTTCTTGTGAAATTAAGTTAATCAAAACAGAACTTTTTGAGTTATGTCGGATTGACTGACAGGTACTTAACTTTTAAAGGCATTAAAGGAGTCGACGCCAAGAACGAACGAAACGCGTATATAGAAAGCAATAAAACGTCTGTCGAAAAATCATATCACCAGGTACTGTAACAATGTGACTCAGACAATACTTGCTATTGTCAAAGTATCCGATCCTATTCTTTCTCGAATATAAATGTGCATTGTTGCTGACGGAAATAATGTTGAACAGGATGCACATTAGATGCATGAAAATGTTGCTTATTTTAGCAATCCTGAATAAGAAAGCCAATCGCCAATAATCATGCTGTTTGAAAGATGTGCCGTCTGTGACAGTTTAGGGTCGGTTCTACTCATTAGACAATACTTTACAACTTTGCAATTGCCGTGTTTCTTCTATCTCGCTTTATCATCGAGTTCGTTATTTTAACTTTTTAAAATCTCCACTAGGGGCGCTGTAATTGTGATCGGGTGTGGTCACTTTACTATAGATAGGCCTATCGTATACCAGTGGAGGCTCGGGAAGTGACGCAGGAAAAGCGCTGCTTCACTTAAAGTAATCGGATAAATGGGTTATTATTATTTTTATTCGGAGAATTTTTCAGACTGGTTTGGCTTTTTTTTTTTTTTAGATAATATTTGACAACACTTGTGCCAGTAGCATGATGTGTTTGGATGATGTTCGTTGTTGAGGAGGAGGAGGAATCACTCCATTGAATCTGTTTTATCCATTCTTGAAGTCATGAGTCGCCACTGTCGTGTGCATAGACGGCCTTAAGAAAGGGCAAATGGGGCTCTTATCCCCTCCTGGGCGTCCAAGGTCACAAAAACGGGTGTCAAACTAAGCGTTGAGGCACGTATTATCTTTTAATTTGCCCCCTCCCCCCTTGGAAAACGTTCCATAAGCATTCATGAACTTGTACAGTCATTGATCTTTCCTTAAAAAGTTATTGGAGTGCTTAAGGACTTTCATTCTAACCTCGTATAACTTAAAATAAACTTTTTTGCCTCCATTTCTTTCACTATAAAGTAATGGTAACATTTTAGTTACCTTAAAATTCATTGTAACCGGCAACTGGTTATTCGGAGATTATATTCCACGAACTCGACAAAGAATAAGCGTCCCAAACTGTGAAACAACGATACTAAAACGTTATTTGCTCAAGCCAAAGGAAAAATCCCATTGTAGTTTTAATCCGAGGACAGCGTTGCATAATGCCAAACAGTGTGCCCTGAATGCGAATGAAGTTGCTGGTGCAGAGAAAACCTCGACTGAGACCGGTCTTAGGAACACACTTCTTGTAAAGCCTAGAGCACCGCTTCCCAAATTATGGTAAGGGTTCAAAGGGGTACACGGCCAAATTCTTTAATTTTCGGTTTTCAACGATAAGAATAATCCCTTAATATTTAGGTTGGGTAGTAACTGAGTAAAAATAACGGAGTACCCTGTATCGGAGGGGTATGCTCGTTGTTTTAAGAAACAGCAGTAACTGTATGTTTTACATTTATTTTCCGTATTTTTATTTGTGTGTGAAACATCTTAGGACGCGGGGTACGATATAAATCACAAAAAAATATGTGACGGATATGAAACGAAATTATGTAACAAAAGTGAAACTATACTTGCACTGCTGAACTCAATATAAGGGGGTGAGACAGCCCAGTGGTTAGCGCGCAGGGATTGCACTTGGACGACCCGAGTTCGATTCCCACCTCTGCCCAAACTGTTCAAGCGGAGTACGATCACGATAAACATGTGTGTCCGTAAATCCTTTCGAAAGTTTAGTGGTAAGGGAAGGGGGTACGGTCCCTGTGGATGTCGCCCCCACTGGGTTCCGATCTATATTGGGTGGCACTTCCCGGCCGTACAAACTGTTACATTACACCTTCGGGTTGGTTGGACGGTCTGGATCAAAGAAGAAGTAAAAGAAGAGATAGTACATACAGAACCCAATATCTAATTTCATTGATTTTTATATTGTTTCTAACATCTAATTATATTTATCTCGCCTTGTTGTCGACTTCGTGATCCTAAATGTTTTTTAAGTCTCCACTAGGGACACTGCAATAAAAAAAACACCGAAATTCTCAACCACAATTGCACAATTTATATCCAAGAACAAATCGAAAGATACCATTCGACGGGGATTAATGTCCTCTACAAATATCAATATTTAAAATTTGTTTAAGGGGGGTCGTCATCATAGTTATTTTGCCACTAACTTCAAAATTTTCAAGGTCAACCCCTACTGATCATTACATATTCAGATTTTATAGAAATTTTCAAGCGGGTTTAAAAAAAAAGGTTGCCATTTTTAAAGGTCGTGATAAATCAATTAGTTTTTCAGGTAGAATGGACACACACAACAGCGATCAAAAAATCTGATGTGGGCAACACATGACTTTCCTTATATAATGTAATGAATTTACTACTTTTACAGTAAGAAAATAGGTTTTTCTTATAGTAGATACTAATATTCTTTCCAAGACATTAAATTTTCAACAATTAGTCGTCATTTTCATTGATTTAGCGTCATTTTTATCAATTTGGCGAGATTTTCATTAATTTGGCAACATTTCAAAAAGTCGCCAAGTTGGCGACATTCCGCCAAATTCGTCGCCAAAATCTCGCCAAGCGTTATGCACTAAAAAATAAGTTGTTCTTACAGCAGATAAATGACTATTGGCGTTCAAATACAAAAGTATTACTCAAAGTATCTTTTTTCATGAATGGAACGAGCTAGATCCACGAGAATGATGTCACCCAATGTATCGCATGGTATTACATATGAAAAGTGAACATGTTTATCAATAGGAAATATTTTTTTTTATTTTATATAACTTTTTGATATTTTTTTTAAAAAATGTACAATATCTCAAGAACGGCTCATGTTAGCGTTCTAAAATTTATGTCAATCGTTTTCTAATGAAAAATTACATAAGAAATGTCTATTTGCGTAACTTTATTAGTAGTTTTGATTTTTTGACGATATTTTCAAAATTTCATTCGAAAATTTAGGGGGGTTCTGAACATTCGATTGCGTATAAAAACAATAGGCTTCCAGTGTTTACGGATTGTGATTTTTGTACCAAATTTGGTTCAAATCGGTCCATTCGTTCGTCAGTTATCGTCTCCACAGACCCACTGACACACACACACACATACTTTCACACACACACACACAGACATCACTTCAAAAATGTTTGACTCGTGATCAGGGATGCTTGAAACGTGCTCTCCCGTCGAAAACTCGAATTCGAATTTTCGACCCCGTCACAATACTTTCCTTATACATTATGTATATAAGGAAAGTAACAATGAAAATTGTCAATATTTATAACAACACAGACGTAATACAAAGATCGCACAGTACAGGTGCAACTAACCTGTCACTGTGTTCAAAGTGTGAACCATCAGCGACGATGCACATCCAAATTAGCACAGTGGCATCGCAAGTTACCCCTCCACTTTCCATTGCTAGCTTTCGGAAAAAGCTTTCCATTGTCTTGGTATCTTTTATGAGCGTTTTTTGATGTGAATTACTATGAACAAGTGCTATAGCTATGAACAATAAGCAAGAACGTGTAGCTCTTTGAAAACCCTGTACAAGTGTATAGAATTGGATTTTGGATCGAGCTCTTAGCTTTCGAAATATAGTGGTTATAATTCGATATTTTAGTATTTTAATCTGGGTTTTTAATGGGTGGGAAAGATGTCATATTTAAAATGCCACGATTGTTGCAGCTCAGTCCGCTTACTTACTCTTTTGTGAAGTAAATAAATACGAGATATTTTATTTTGTTTAAAAGAATTAGGAGGTTGAATTAACTTAGGGATTCCAAAGAAGTTTAATGGTTGGTAAGATCTGACAAGAATAGATGAAAATATACGTATTGATGTCTATATTTAACAGGCAAATTTATACATTAACTTGAATATAAAATATCGTCGGATATATTGTATAAGTTTAATTTATGCACCGAAAAGCAGGTTAGTAAAATAATTTGTAATTTTGGCATCCAGAGGAAATCGTGACACAAACTAAAGGTGCTAGTTATAAACACTTAGTGAATCATTTGTAACTTTTCGAAAGACTGTAAACGAAGCAAATGCGTCTGAAAAAATCGAATAAACATAGTTAATGTTACTGGACTTTTATTTTCATACAAAACCATTTTGGCTGCATCGGACTGGAAAATCCACCGTCGTTTTTTTTTTTTAAACCAAGTATCATTTTGTATTAAGTAAGAGCTCCTTTTTTATTTTGGACTTTTTTGTTTATCTTGGTTTCTTTGTTAGTTTTCTTAAATTCCGTATTTTCCATCTAGGGCCGCTACAAGCGCATACTATAGAGGGGTGGGATAGCCCAGTGGATAGCGCTTGAAGATTGCCACTCAGACGACCCAAGTTCGATTCCCGGCGTTGCCCAAACTATTCCCTTTTTTATATCTAGAATACGGACACATTAAATATGTAAGCCCGCAAGTCCTTCCGAGAGGTTGATGGTAGGGGAAGGAGGGCAGGTCCATGTGGATGCCGCCCCCCACCCCCTGGGTTACGGTCCAAATTGTGTGGCACTTCCCTGCCGTCCAAACGGATATTTTACACCTTCGGGTAGGTCAGACAGTCTGGGTCGAAGAAGAAGCACATACAATCGACTGTGCATGATCACTTTCCTATAGGTATTTGTTACTTCCGTAGCGCTATTATACGGTCACAGTTTAAAAATACCACAGTTTAAAAATTCTGTGAGGTATACGAACTTTCCTAAGAGCCCTTTATATATACTATATCGTGCCTCTATGTAGCAGCGCTGCTATACGGTCGACGGCTACTGCAAAAAATATATTGAATGCTAAGCTGGTCGTCGAAGGCGAAGTTTATAGTAAGCCAAATGCATCTAATTCACCGACATCACTAAACTGTTGTCAACTTTAAATAGAAACTTTTAATGATTTTATGATTTTTAAGAAATGTTTTAAAAGAATAACCAGGGTACACTGTAAAAAATTGCAAGCATGTTGCTGATATATATATATATATATATATATATATATATATATATATATATATATATTGTATATATATATATTGTACATATATATATTGTATATATATATATATACAATATATATATATAAATAACGCGATAATTAGCTGAATATTTCAGAAATTATGCTGTAATTGTGGCTTTCCTTATCAGTTTGCCGAAATTATCAACAAAGGTTGCAGAATGTTTTATAGTGTATGAAATCTAAAAAATATACATATTTTTACTTTCCCTGTAATACACGGCAATGTATAGGGAAAGTATTGGAATCATGTCGAAAATCGCAACTCGAGTTTTCGACGGATCTACACGTTTCAAGACCTCTAGAATACGAAAAAACCATTTTTAGCGTGACGTCTGTGTGTGTCTGTCTGTCTGTCTGTGCAGATTTTGTATCCACTCTAACTAAAAACTAATCGACCGAATTTCACAAAATTTGGTAGGTAAGTCACTTGTGGGCGAGTCTGATGCTGATTAGTTTTGGGTACGATTCGGAATAAAAGAACCCGCCTTTTTTTGCAAAATGGCCCGCAAAAGTTTGTATCCATTCTAGCTAAGAAACTAATGGACCGATTTTTACAATTTTCGGTAGATGAGTCATTTATGGGTCACCCTGGTGCTGCTTAGATTTTTGTACGATTCGGAAAAAAATAACCTGCCTTTTTTTGCAAAATGGCCCGCAAAAATTGTCAAAATCTAAACTAAAAAGCTACGTATGCTCAAATATATCCATTAAATGCCTGTTTAATACGTAATTTTTAACGAAGGAAAGAATAAGACCAACCCCATTACACTAGGACTAGCCGTTCTCGAGATTAGTTTTTTTCGTATTTTCTCAACGCACATTTGAAAATAAGTCCAGTTATCAAATGAGAACGAAAATTGAATTAAAAGTGAATTAAATTTAATTAAAATAAGGAGAACGTGGATATAAGTTTGCAGGGAAAGTCATGTGCTGCCCACATTAGATTTTTTTCTTATCAATTTAATGATGATGCATGTTGAACTAACACTATAGGATTGTATGAAAAAGTCGTATGGGGACTCAGGCTATAGATAATTTATTGAAAAATAAAAATAAAAATAATAATAATAATTACATATCTAAATTTAACAAATTTGAACACGCAGTTCTTTAAACCTTTTCGCGTACCCTTCCCGGAAGAGCTCAAACCGCCTTTTAGGAAATACTAAAGGAACATCTCAGGTCTCTGTCCCAAATAAAAGAAATTTTATTATTACTATAACTGGTTTTAAGCAGTTATTGCAAATCCGTGACTAACTCGCTTCAGTAAGTGCGCGTGACACGGTTGAGAAACAAACCAACAGAGATAATCCAACTACTGCTACAGTGTTTAAAATTTCACTTAAAATCCCTGTCATTACAGCGGCTGCGGATTTCGCTGGATACTTTGTTGTGACTTTCACGATCTCTTTCCTCCTTCTGTAATGGTTTTCAAATGGAGTCGATTAGAAAAGGCGATAAACCAGAACTGGGATCAGTCGCTACTTCTCCGTCAAAAATAAAGCTAAAATTATAAATTTTGAAAATGGATTGATTTTTTACACTTACGCAGGGTTTTATGTTTGGAAGTTTAGAAAATGGGTTGATTAATACTCAGTAAAAGTAATTTATGTTTGTCACAATTCCGTTGAGTTCAAAGAGTGCGATTTCGTAAATTTTCAAATCATATAAATTCATGTTGAATGAACTTAAAGTCAAAATTACGCGGAATTTTATATCTTGAATTTTAAAAGTTCGTTGATACACATTTCGTATATATCTTAGATTAGTGCAATTTTGTTGAATCCGAAACTCAAGTGCTTGAAATATAAATTTAAAAATGAAAAATTAAATTTATGTTAAATCTTCTTACAGTTCAAATTATACCGATATTTATATATTAAAAATTTTTAAATTTAGAATTTAAATTCTGTTAAAATATTACTATACTACAATTTGATTGTATTCAAAACATAAGTTTTTATAATACACTTGGGGGCTTTGCCCCCTGCTCGCTATGCTCGGCAATACCTATTACTCGCTGTGCTCACAAAGCTCGCCTTGCGAGCCATTTCAAGCCGAACTAAAGTTTAAATCGGTAAAAGGTATATTTCATCATATTATACTATCATTTCTCTATAAATGTACCAAATGTCATATTTTTGTATGTTATAGATTTTGCGGTACAAGACAAGGAAAATCGATGGATGTGCCAATACGAAAACACATTTTTACTTTCCCTGCAATACATGGTAATGTATAGGGAAAGTATTGGAATCATGTCGAAAATCGCAACTCGGGTTTTCGACGGATCTACGCATTTCGAGACCTCTAGAATACGAAAAAACTATTTTTAGCGTAACGTCTATGTGTGTGTCTGTGTGTCTGTCGGTATAGATTTTGTATCCACTCTAACTAAAAAACTAATGGACCGAATTTCATAAAATTTGTAAAGTTACTTGTCGGCGAATCTGGTGCTGATTAATTTTAGTTACCATTCAGAATAAAAGAACCCGCCTATTTTTTGCGAAATGGCCCGCAAAAGTTTGTATCCACTCTAGCTGAAAAACTAATGGACCGAATTTCACAAAATTCGGTAGATAAGTCACTTGTGAGACACCCTGGTGCTGATTAGATTTTGGTACGATTCGGGAAAAAATAACCTGCCTTTTTTTTTTGCAAAATGGCCCGCAAAAATCGTCAAAATCTAAAGTAAAAACTACGTATGCTTAAATATATCCATTAAATGCATGTTTTATGCGTAATTTTTAATGAAGAAAAGAATAATACCAACCCTATTACACTAGGACTAGCCGTTCTCGAGATATTTTAGTTTTTTCGTATTTTCTCTACGCCACCTTTGAAAATAAGTCCAGTTACCAAACGAGAACGAAAATTGAATTAAAATGGAATTAAATTTAATTAAAATAAAGAGAACGTGGATATAAGTCTGCAGGGAAAGTCATGTGCTGCCCACATCAAATATTTACTTTCCCTGCAATACATGGTAATGTCTAGGGAAAGTATTGGAATCATGTCGATAATCGCAACTCGAGTTTTCGACGGATCTACACGTTTCGAGACCTCTAGAATACGAAAAAACTATTTTTAGTGTGACGTCTGTGTGTGTCTGTGTGTCTGTGTGTCTGTAAGTCTGTGTAATGTATGTATCCACTCTAACTCAAAAACTAATGAACCAAATTTCATAAAAGTTGGTCGGTAAGTCACTTGGGTATGACCCTGGTACTGATTAGTTTTTGGTATGATTCGTAAAAACAGAAACCGCCTTTTTTGCGAAATGGCCCGCAAAAATTTCATGTATCCACTCTAGCTAAAATAGTAATAATTGACTGAATTTCCCAAATTTTGGTAGATAAGTTACTTGTAGGACACTCTGGTGCCGATTAGATTTTGATACGTTTCGGAAAAGAAGAACCCGCCTTTTTTTTAAAAAAATAGTCAACATCTATAATAAAAAACTACATATGCTCAAATATATCCATGAAATGCTTGTTTTATACGTAATTTTTAAATAAGAAAAAATAAGACCAACCTCATTACATTAGGTCTAACCGTTCTCCATATATTTTAGTTTTTTCGTATTTTCTCTACGCCATCTTTGAAAATAAGTCTAGTAACCAAATGAGAACGAAAATTGAATTAAAAGCGAATTAAATTTAAAATTGTTTTGGATACGATGCGGGATAAAAGAACCCGCCTTTTTTTGCGAAATGGCCCGCAAAAATTGCCTCTATCCACTCTAGCTGAAAAACTAATGGACTAATTTCACAACAATCGGTAGATAGGTCGCTGTAGGTCACCCTGGTGCTGAGTAGATTTTGGCACGATTCGGGAAAAAATAACCTGCCTTTTTTGCGAAATGGCGCGCAAAAATCGTCAAAATCTAAAATAAAAACTACGTATGCTTATATATATCCATTTAATGCTTGTTTTATACGTGATTTTTAACGAAGAAAAGAATAAGACCAACCCCATTACACTAGGACTAGCCGTTCTCGAGATATTTTAATTTTTTCGTATTTTCTCTACACCACCTTTGAAAATAAGTTCAGTAACCAAATGAAATCGAAAATTGAATTAAAAAAGTGAATTAAATTTAATTAAAATAAAGAGAACGTGGATATAAGTCCGCGGGGAAAATCATGTGCTGCCCACACCAGATTTTTCATTTTAGAAGAGCATCAAAAGTAATATATCTTGAAAATACATCGAAATTAGAAAATCTAATGTGGGCAGTATGTGACTTTCGCTGCAGACCCATCTTCAAGTTCTCTTTATTTCTTCCATAATTCAATAAATTGAGTTTAATTGCACAAAATAACAGACATAATTATTTTAAATGTCGCTGAATTTGAGCTTTTAATTCAATTTTCGTAGTCGTTTGGTAACTGGACTTATTTTCAAAGGTGACGTAGCGAAAATGCAAAACATTAAAATATCTCGAGAACGACTAGTCTTAATGTAACGGAGTTAGTCTTATTCTTTTCATCTTTGAACATTACTTATAAAACAAGCATTTAATTGATATATTTGAGCATACGTAGTTTTTTTTTTTAGATTTTGACGGATTTTTGCGTGCCATTTTGCAAAAAAGGCAGGTTCTTTAATCTCGAATCGTACCAAAAGCTAATCAGCACCAGCAGTCATATACAAGTGACTTATCTACCCAATTTTATGAAATTCGATCCATTAGTTTTTGAGTTAGAGTGGATACATACATTGTACAGACAAACACGCAGACAGACAGACACGCAGACAGACACACAGACAGACACACAGACAGATAGGTAGACAGACAGATACACAGGCGTCACATTAAAAACATTTCTTTCGTATTCTAGAGGTCCCAAAACGTGTAGATCCGTCGAAAATTCGAGTAGCGATTTTCGGCAAGATTACAATAGTTTTCCTATGGATTACGATGTACTGCAGGGAAAGTAAAAGACTTGATGTGGGCAGCACATGACTTTCCCTGCAGATTCAAATCCATTTTGTAATTTTTTATTTCATTATGCATTAAATTGGGTTTAAATGCAGAAAATAATATGGAGAACTTTCTGATATTATATCCAATTCGTTTTTCTTATTGTATCTTCGTTTCGTTTGGCAACTTAATTCACTTTAAATTCTTCAAATCCATAAAATTCCGAAAACTACAATATCTTGACAACGGTCTATCCTACAGTCATAGGGTCAGATTCATTCGCTTGGTTGTCAAATTTTACATGTATAAAGCATTTGCCGTGTTGACGGTTCTCTCGTCCACGTTCACAAGTTTTAACTTAGTAACTTTAATTTTGTATTGGACATAACTGTACAAGTTTACTCTGCACAACATCTTGCAGAGTAGTGTGTATAAAACTTTTTTCTTCACAACAAGAGCGACTTGAAAGTATTGTTAGTAAACGTAAATTGGCAAATGAAAATTATTATGTAAATTGTTTTTCCTAATATCTTTAAATTTTATTGCATAGCAGTACCTTAATATTTAACATTTAATATTTAATATTTAACATAATCCTGTAAATTTGTAAATTTTTTTCTTATATATCATTTATATTCTTGTAACTTGCTCCAACCATTCTGATTGGTCCCTGCCCTTGCCCCTCCCCCTTTCCCTTCCATACCTACTTACGGGTTCAGCCTTCCTAGACAGAGTCTTCATCTCAAGCATGCATGAAGCAGGTCACCAGCAAAGAGCACCCTCTTCGGAGCTGAGTGCAAAGCTAGACCATCATATTGCTATTGCTATAACTAATGGACATTCTGCATTTTCGATGTGGGGTTACGTGTCTGAGACACAGGCACCCCGTAAACATGCGTCTTGGCTGGCTTAATTAATATATTTCATCAATTTTAGTCATTTATTTCAGAATTTTACTATCTTGCACATGTATTATTTTATTTTGTATCGAATATATTAGATTTACCGGTCAGTTTGCAAAAAAAGGCAGATTTTTTTTTTTCGAATCGGATCAAAATCTAACCAGCATTACAGTATCCTGCGAGCGACTTATCTACCAAATTTTTTGTAATTTGATCAATTAGTTTGTCAGTTAGAATGGAAACAAACAATTTCTGCGGGCCATTTCGCAAAAATTGGCGTTATTTTTCCCCGAATCGCACCAAAAGCTGATCAGCACCAGGATTACACTCAAGTGACTTACCCACCAAATTTTATGAAATTTAATTAATTAGTTGAGTTAGAGTGGATATATACAATTATTGCAGGCCATTTCGTAAAAAAATGCGAGTTCTTTTTCTAACCGTATCAAAATATAATCAGCACCAAAGTGACCCAAAAGTAACTTGTCTACCAAATTTTGTAAAATTTGATCTATTAGTTTCTCAACTAGAGTGGATACAGACAATTTTTGCAGGCCATTTCGCAAAAAAAGGCGGGTTGTTTTATCCGGAATCGTACCGAAAACAAATCAGCACCAGGATCATACACAAGTGATTTACCTACCAAATTTTATGAAATTCGGTCCATTAGTTTTTGAGTTAGAGTGGATACATACATTGCAGAGACACACAGACACACACACAGACGTCACGCTAAAAATAGTTTTTTCGTATTCTAGAGGTCCCGAAACGAATAGATCCGTAGAAAACTCGAGTTGCGGTTTTCGGCATGATTCCAATACTTTCCCTATACATCACCATGTTATGCAGGGATAGTAAAAAATCTGATGTGGGCAGCACATGACTTTCCCTGCAGACATATATCCACGTTCTCTTTATTTTAATTAAATTTAATTCACTTTTCATTCAATTTTCGTTCTCATTTAGTAACTGGATTTATTTTCAAAGGTAGCGTAGAGAAAATACGAAAAAACTAAAATGTCTCGAGAACGGCTAGTCCTACTGTAATGGAGTTGGTCTTATTCCTTTCTTTGTTAAAAATTACGTATAAAAGAAGCATTTAGTGGATATATTTGAGTGTACGTAGATCTTTATTTTAAATTTTGACGATTTTTGCTGGCCATTTTGTAAAAAAAGGCAGGTCACTTTTTCCGAATCGTACTAAAATCTAATTAACAGAGTAACCTTCAAGCGATTTATCTACCGAATTTTGTGAAATTCGGTCCATTATCTTTTTAGCTAAGGTAGATACAGGCTTTTGCGGGCCATGTCGCAAAAAAAAGGCGGGGTCTTTTATCCCAAATCGTACCCAAAACTAATCAGCACCAGATTCGCCCACAAGTGACTTACCTACCGAATTTTATGAAATTCGGTCAATTAGTTTTTTAGTTAGAGTGGATACAAAATCTGCACAAACAAACAGACAGACAGGCAGACACAGACACAGACGTCACGCTAAAAATAGTTGTTCGTATTCTAGAGGTCTCAAAACGTGTAGATCCGTCGAAAACTCGAGTTGC
The DNA here is from genome assembly GCA_951213105.1 of Amaurobius ferox. NCBI lineage: Eukaryota > Metazoa > Arthropoda > Arachnida > Araneae > Amaurobiidae > Amaurobius > Amaurobius ferox. Next base: position 1,635,653 of record OX578153.1, read on the forward strand.
GATTTGGGGCAGAGTGATGATGTTGGGGCAGAGTGTGGGAAAAGTAGATAACCCCCCCATTGAGTGTAAGGGGAAAAGAGAGATCTAAAATGAATACAAGTTGAACCGTGTGTTCAGATAATTACAACGCGAGGAGAGATGGTCATTCTGATATCCGCCATTATCCTGAAGATAAAAGATTTCATTTATTTATTTATTTATTTATTTATTATTGTTGTCGTTCTTTCCTTTAAAACTGGTTGAAACCTTTAATCGACTGTTCATTCTGTTGGTAAAGAAGCACTGTAATTTCAGATTATTTCAGACAGCTGTTTGGGCAAATATTCATGTATAACTTTCGAATACTTTGTAAAGAACCTTGTTGCCCCAAATGGGAATCAATCCCTGAATCTTTAAACTGACCAGTCGACGCTCTACCGTTCAGCTATTGGGACGAAATTGCAAACTCTTATTGTCGAAGTGGACTCTGCATTCTCCACTTTCTAATGTCAGATTGGGTGCAACTGAAAATCTGAGTGACCACCTCCTCAGATCATCCTGATGCTATTTCTATCGTCCCGGTTAGCTTCTTGTGTGATCCTCTTGATTTGAAATCGGGGCTCCAAATCCTAAAGTCCACTGAATCCGTGCTAGTCGTATTAGGGTCGCTTCCAGACCTCAGACACCTTTGCACTAACCTACAGTTTTGATTTATTCTGGCGCCATCATAAAGAACCTTGCTGCCCCAAACGGGGATCGAACCCTGGATCTTCGGACTGGCTAGCCGACGTTCTATCGTTGAATTACTGAGACGAAATCGCAAGCTCTTATCTTTGAAGTGGACTCTTCAATTTTTCTTAAAGAACGCTAGTATATATAAGATAGATGATGTGACTGTAATTGTTTCGACGACTTTATGAGCTTTCCTTTCCATGCCAAGAACAACATGTTGTTATTAAACGCTGGGTTACAACTGAGATAATATAAGACCGATCATAAGATCAGTTGAGACAGTTTCATCTTATCGTTTGTAAAGAGCACATTGTTCTTGACGTGAAGAAGAGAGCTCATCATAGCGCTCTAAAAATAATTATAGTCTCCCAATTTTTCTTATGTCTACTTTCTTGAAGGAAGTATTAGAAAGTTATATTCACACAAACAGTAGTTTTATTATTTTGTGAATTTTTGCATGTTTTCTGCGTTCACTATCACCTTCTGGTGGATGTGGAGGACTGCTATTCAATTCCTCTTATTAAAAAATTGCCAATGCATAAAAACATTAGGAATTACGGCTTTTTACGTGTTTGTTTATAGGTTATCCAACGTTAGGAACAACTCATAACAAAATGATCTTGAAGTTAAGCTTCTGGATATCCTACAAGATTTACCTACACCGATAATGCAGACTAAGACGATGTTTGATTGATATTAGGTTCATTTAAAGTATCAACACAAGAAGAAACTAAAAGCTTCATAAATCCGGTTCTGATTTAACGCTTTTTCTACTTGAATAGTTTTAAAAACGATCAGGAAAAAGATACAGAAACTTACGCTCACGATAAAGTTTCGAACAATCACATCGTGCATAATGAGAAGGTTTCTAAATGAATAATGTTATCTGGGAAGGCCGCCCGTAGGTAGGAATGGACGGACACGTCTCGAGTGGAGAGGGGGCCGGGCATCCGGGGCGTCCCGGCCGCCCTTTTTACTTTCCATATATATAGTACAGTGTGAATTTAAAGTCGCGTACATCAAAGTTTAACTGCCCGTAAAAGTACCAGTATAAGAATTTAAATGAAAGTAAAGTATTACAGAGATTAGTTGAAATGTTACCTTTTATTTTTAGCAGACAAACTTTAGGTGTTACGAGAAATGTTGGAAATGACCCTGTTTCGCGAATGCAAAAGCGTATACGTTTTACCAGATTTCGTGAGACTCTGCAGAGTATGGCAGTATTGGTGTTGAAATAATTCTTTTTCAGCTCAGAAATCGAGTGTGGATTATTCACGTAAACCACATTTTTCAAATACCCCCCATAGGAAGAAATCAGGGGGTGATAAATCTGGGAAGCGAGGGGGCCACAGTCCCCGGGAAATTGTGCGCTCACCGAAAAAATCTGTTAAATGATGGATAGTGCTGTTGGGTGTGTGACAAGCCGCACCGTTCTGCTGGAACCAGTAGTAATGTTCATCAACTTCCAGCAGTGAAATGAACTTTGATGTGCGCGACTTTAAACTCAGCCTGTATAATGTATAGGGAAGGTATTGTAATGGAGTCAAAAATTCGAATTCGAATTTTAGACGGAAGAATACCTTTCAAATATTCCTAAACTCGAATGAAACGTTCTTGAGGTGATATGTGTGTGCATGTGTGTGTGTATGTGTGTGTGTGTGTGAGTGAGAGAGAGAGAGAGAGAGAGAGAGAGAGAGAGAGAGAGAGAGAGAGAGAGAGAGAGAGAGTGTGTGTGTCTGTGGATACGATACTTCACGAAAGAATGGAGCGTTTTGAACTAAATTTTATATAAATATTACAATCAGTGGATACTGGAACCCTATTGATTTTCGCAATCGAATGTTCGGAAGACCCCCAAATTTTCGAATGAAATTTTGAGAAAAATCTGTATAAAATCTGAATTTTAAAAAATGTTACGTAAATGGTCATTTATGATATTTTTTTTTCATTAGGAAACGAATGACACAAATAAATTTTAAAACTCAGGCGTGAACATTTTGTGAGATATTGCGCATTTTTCGAATACATTTATAAACAAGAAAGATCAACCATGCTTAAAACATTGACTATGAAACACTTTCCAACTTCAATGCAATTTTATTTAAACAAGTCTAAAATGCAATACATTCCTCGGTAATATTTTGAAACTTATCACAATACTGCATTAATTTATTATATTTGAAAACTTAAACCTTCATGGAAAAAAATGAACTTCATTCAAATGACGGCATTAAAATATAAATTGCCTGGTTTAAACATCTCTAAAATGTTATACATTCCTCGGTAATAGTTTTAGAATTATCATAATACTACGATAATTTATTATATTTGAAAACTTCATCGAAAACAACTGAAATTAAGTCAAATGACGTCATAGAAAAAATAACACGCCTAGATCTCTCTATAAAAACAGGATTTCATTCATAACTTTCTCCCATTCATATCATTCATCACAATACTATAATAATTTATTTTATTTAAACATTTTATTTAAGACCATGGAGTTGCAAATAATTAAACTCTATGCTTTAAACTTCATCGAAAAAAATCGTCCTTCTCTTTATAAAATCAATTAATATTTCATTCATATCAGCCATGCAGACTCCATGGACTGAATTATTTTGTGTTAAAAAAATACAGGAATTCTAATACAATTCCTTCTACATATTTTGCTGTTTACATTTTACATAGGTGAAAAATAGGCTTAGTTGCAGAAATAATCAAATTTAGATGAGCATTTAAACTCAAATATATTGTCATTGCGTTGTTTCAGTATGTAGATGCACAGAATTTAAGCAAAAATAAAGTAGTTTTAGGACGGATACAACACTCAATATGAATTAAAAAGAACTTAAAAAAATCACGATTTTGAAACAAGATGGATGCCATATATCATTTTGAAGTGGGTCATGTGATCGTTTCATATCATGGTCACGTGATCGTTTCATATAAGAGGTGCAATTATTATTTTAATTTTTATTTAAAAAACTACTGAATATATTTCGCTGAATTTTTTTTTTATATATTTTATGGAACAATTTGAATATTACCTAAAATTTTCGAAGCAATTTGTGAATTTTAAATCCGCTTAAAAAAGGTTTGAAAAATTAGGTCCCATAGGGCTCAATGTATTTCATTTTTTCGACCCGGGTTCAATCCAAAACTAATTGGGTGATATTATTCATTTATATTCCCATAGGTCCTACAGACCGTCTGAACAACATACTAAAATTTCATTTTGATTAAGTCATTTTTACGGCAGTTATCGTGGTAACGGACAGACAGACAGACAGACAGAATGAACAAAGTCATAAACACTTTTCAACTTTGTTGTAAAGTGTTAAAAAAATCACACAAAATTAAAAAAGTGTTAACTATTGTAAAATAGGTTCACTTTTCATATGTAATATTATGCAATAAATTTGTTAACATTATTTTCGTGGATCTAGTTCGTTCCATTCACTAGACAATATGTTTTGGATAGTAGTTTTGCATTTTTTGTCTAACAATTGGCTAATAATCATTTATATATAAGAAAAACTTTTCTGTCTGTTTGCCTGAAATGCCATGCGAACTTGGCTACTCCTTTAGCAGAATATCGCCACCTTGGGCCCCAGCAAAATTGCAAAACTAATGCTACATTAACGAAAATAACTCAAAATGGATAACTTAGTTATTGAAATATTCTGGACTCTACTGCTCATTGCGGGGGCTATTAGTATTGATCATTGTCAACTTAGACTGTAAATTAATTGGGTACTTCGAAATAATTTGACATACTGCATCCGAAAAAGCGCCCAATTCAACGTGAAAAGCATTCTGCCGTAGCAGTACATCATATTTTCACCTTCAAATAAGTAAATGCGTTGCATTATATAGAGAAAGTCATGTGCTGCCCACATCAGATTTGTCGTAGGAAAGAGGAAAATTCAATTGTAAAGTGGCCCATAATGCATAGGGTTAATTCTGCTGGGAACTACGTAACTCTCTCTGCATTCTATAATTATATCGTTTTTCATCCGTTCAATTCAAATAAAAAAAATCTGATGTGGGCAGCACCTGACTTTCTTTATATAATGCAATGAATTTACTACTTTTACAGTAAAAAAAATCTGATGTGGGCAACACATGATTTTCCTTATATAATGCAATGAATTTACAACTTTTACAATAACAAAAAATCTGATGTGGGCAACACATGATTTTCCTTATATAATGCAATGAATTTACAACTTTTACAATAAAAAAAAAATCTGATGTGGGCAACACATGCCTTTCCTTATATAATGTAATGAATTGACTACTTTTACAGTAAAAAAAATAGTTTTTCTTATAGTAGATACTAATATTCTTTCCAAGATATTGAATTTTCGACAATTAGTAGTCATTTTCATCGATTTAGCGTCATTTTTATCCATTTGGCGAGATTTTCATTAATTTGGCAACATTTCAAAAAGTTGCCAAATTGGCGACATTCCGCCAAAATTCGTCGCCAAAATCTCGCCAAGCGTTATGGACGAAGAAATAAGTTGTTCTTACAGCAGATAAAAGACTATTGGCGTTCAAATACAAAAGCATTACTCAAAGTATATTTTTTCATGAATGGAACGAGCTTGATCCACGAGACTGATGTCACCCAATTTATCGCATGGTATTACATATGAAAAGTGAACATGTTTCTCAATAGGAAATTTTTTTTTTTTCATTTTATATGACTTTTTGATAATTTTTTTTTAAAATGTCCAATATCTCGAGAACGGTTCATGTTAGCGTTCTATAATTTACGTCAATCATTTTCTAATGAAAAATTACATAAGAAATGTCTATTTAGGTAACTTTATTAGTAGTTTTGATTTTTTGACGATTTTTTCAAAATTTTATTCGAAAATTTAGGGGGGGTTTTGAACATTCGATTACATATAAAAACAATAGGCTTCCAGTGTTTACGGATTGTGATTTTTGTACCAAATTTGGTTCGAATCGGTCCATTCGTTCGTCAGTTATCGTCTCCAAAGACTCACAGACACACACACACACACTTTCACACACACACACACACACACAGATATCACTTCAAAAATGTTTGATTCGTGATCAGGGATGCTTGAAACGTGCTCTCCCGTTGAAAACTCGAATTCGAATTTTCGACGAGAATGACGTCACCCAATTTATCGCATGATATTACATATGAAAAGTGAACATGTTTCTCAACAGTTAATTTTTTTTTTAATTTACGGGATTTTTTATAAATGTATTCGAAAAATGTGCAATATCTCGAAAACGCTTCATGCTAGCGTTCTAAAATTTATGTCAAACGTTTTCTCAGAAAAAATTACACAAGAAATATCTATTTGCGCAACTTTATTAAAGGTTTTGATTTTTGATGAATTTTTCAAAATTTCACTCGAAAATTTAGGGGGTTCAGAATATTCGATTGTGTTTGAAAACAGAAAGCTTCCAGTATTCACGGATTGTAGTTCTTGTACCAAATTTCATTCGAATCGTTCCATTTGTTCGTGAGATATCGTCTCCACAGACTCACTGACACACACTCACACACATGCTTTCACACACACATACACACATGCTTTCACACACACACACACAGACATCACCTCAAAAATGTTCGATTCGTGATCAGAGATGCTTGAAACGTGCTCTCCCGTCGAAAACTCGAATTCGAATTTTCGACCCCGTCACAATATTTTCCTTATACATTATATGTATATAAGGAAAGTAATTAGAGCCCCATCAAAATTACGTTCCGTAATTATTAACAAAAATGTTGCTTGTTAGGGAAAAGGTTGATCCGCGTGAAAATGACCCAAGGTACCTAGGGAATTGGTTTCCTTTAAATTATATAGTTTCAACAGATGCGGTTTTATGTTTATTACTTTCCTTATATACATATAATGTATAAAGAAAGTATTGTGACGGGGTCGAAAATTCGAATACGAGTTTTCGACGGGAGAGAACGTGTCAAGCATTCCTGAACCCGAATCAGACATTTTTGAGGTGATGTCGGTGTGTATGTGTGTGGGTGGGTGTGGGTGTTTAAAAGCTTGTGTGTGTGTGTGTGTGTGTGAGTGTGTGTGTCGGTGAGTCTGTGGAGACGATAACTGACGAACGAATAGACCGTGAATACTGGAAGCCTATTGTTTTTAAACGCAATTGAAAGTATAGAACACCCCTAAATTTTCGAGTGAAAATTTGAAAAAATCATCAAAAAATTAAACCTTTGATAAGGTTACGCAAATAGACATTTCTTATGTAATCTTCCCTCAGAAAACTATTAACATAAACTTCAGCACAAACCGTTAACGAAACGCTAGCACGAACCGTTCTTGAGATATTGCGCATTTTTCAAATAAATTTATCGAAATATCCCGTAAATTAAGAAAAAATATTAACTGTTGAGAAACATGTTCACTTCTCATATGCCATATCATGCGATAAATTGGGTGATACCATTCTCGTGGATCTAGCTCGTTCCATTCATGAGAAAAAATACTTTGAGTAATACTTTTGTATTTGAACTTCAATAATCATTTACATGCTATAAGAATAACTTATTTCTCCGTCCATAACGCTTGGTGATTTTGGCAGCGAATTTGGCGAAATGTCGCCAACTTGGCGACTTTTTAAATGTTGCCAAATTAATGAAAATCTCGCCAAATAGATAAAAATAGCGCCAAATCAATGAAAATGATGACTAACTGACGGAAATTCAATATCTTGGAAATAATATAAGTATCTACTATAAGAATAATATTTTTAATTTCCTTATATACATATAATGTATAAGGAAAGTATTGTGACGGAGTCGAAAATTCGAATTAGAGTTTTCGACGGGAGAGCACGCTTCAAGCACCACGGATCACGAATGTGTGTGTGTGTGTGTGTGTGTCAATGAGTCTGTGAAGACGATACCTGATGAGCAAATGGACGGATTCGAACAAAATTCGACACAAAAATTACAATCTATGTTTAGTGGAAGCTTATTGGTTTTATACGCAATCGAATGTTCAGAACCCCCTAAATTTTCGAGTGAAATTTTGAAACATTCTAAAACATTCACAAAGTTATTAAAATAATCATTTCTGATGTAATTTTTCATTAGAAAACGATTGACACAAATTTTAAAACGCTAGCATGAACCGTTCTCGAGATATTTCACATTTATCAAAGCAATTATAAAAAAATCATATAAACTAAAAAAAAAATATCACCTATTGTGAAATATGCTCACTTTTCATAAGTAATATCATGCGATAAATTTGGCAACATCATTCTTGTGGATCTAGCTAGTTCCATTCATGAGAAAAGATTCTTTAGGTAATACTTTTGTATTTGGTTGCCAATAGTCATTTATCTGCTACAAGTATAACTTATTTCTCCGTCCATAACACTTGGCGAGATTTTGGCGGAATGTCGCCAACTTGGCGACTTTTTAAATATTGCCAAATTAACAAAAGTGCCACCAAATTGATAAAAATGACGCTAAATCAATGAAATTGACAATTAGACGATGAAAGTTCAATATCTTGGAAAGAACATAAGCGCAGACTATAAGAATAACTCATTTCTCCGTCCGTCCGTCCATCCGTAACGCTTGACGAGAAATTTAGCGGAACGTCACCAAATTAGCGACTGTTTTAAATCTTGCTAAAATGACAAAAACGTCGGCAAATTGATAAAAATGACGCCAAAGAGGAAGCAATGTCTCGCAAATTCTGATTTCGGTCATATGACTGGCATACCTTCTAGTATATAAGAAATACTTTTCTCTCCATTGGTCTGTAACATTTGGTGATGCATGTGGCAAACTTAGCGAATAATTTGGCAAAGTATTGCCAACTTGGCGATATTTCGCCCTAGATTGACAAAAATATTGTCAAAGTTGCAAAAATGACGTTATATTAATGAAAATTACGCCTAATTGATGCAGTAATTCTTAAAGTATTTTAATATATGGACTATATCGCTTATTGAGGATGCTATCAATATTGATGATTGTTTATTTAGAGTTGCGCGAAGTATAAGTTAATTGAGTATTTTGAAATAGTTTTACATGCTGTCATCAGGAAAATAGCCAAATGTACAATTCAGCGATAAAAACACTGCGCCATGGATCTTACATATTATTTTATGACTGTAAAAGTAGTAAATCCATTGCACATTATATAAGGAAGGTCATGTGCTGCCCACATCAGATTTTTAATACAGTCCCTCTATCGAAAAAAGTTAAATTACAGAAGTGTTACCCATACCATATTTAGTCTAACTGAAAAAAATTTAGCTGTAATGCGATCCAATTTGAAATAGATATCATTAATTAAAATTTTCATTGGAAAATAAGGGGATATCCATAAATTAACTTTGGATGCAAATAATAACTAAAACTTTTACCACTTCTTCAAATTTATTATTTTAATATCAATCAGTTGTAATTCCTCACTATAATTAAAAATATATGCTTGTTACTCATATAATGTGATTTATTTTTTGTTAATTATATTTTTCATTCTTTTTTAAAACATTCCAAACCTATTTTTCAGATTTAAAGCATGCAGACGTGCATCCTGGGGTGGAGTGCTACAATCTCCCTCTCACAGGAGCCTATAGATGAAATGTATTAAATTGTAAAAATTCTAATGTGGGCAACACATGACTTTCCCTGCATTCTCATATTCACGTTCTCTTTATTTCTAGAATAATTCGTTATATTGAGTTTAATTGCACAAAATAACGTCCATAATTATTTAAAATGACACTGAATTTTCAATTTTAATTCAATTTTCGTTCTCAGTTGGTAACTGGACTTTTTTTCAAAGGTCCCGTAATGAAACTACGAAAAAACTAAAAGATCTCAAGAACGGCTAGTACTAGTGTAATGGGGTTGGTCTTATTCTTTTCGTCATTAAACATTACGCATAAAACAAGCATTTAATGGATATATTTATATTTGAGCATACGTAGTTTTTATTTTAGACTTTGACGATTTTTGCGGGCCATTTCACAAAAAAACACAGGTTATTTTTCCGAATCATACCAAAATTTAATCAGCACCAGGGTGACCCATAAGTGACTTACTTACCAAATTTTGTAAAATTTGATCAATTACTTTTTCAACTAGAGTGGATACATACAATTTTTGAGGGACATTTCGCAAAAAAAGGTGGGTTGTTTTATTCCGAATCGTACCCAAAACTCATCAGCACCAGGGTCACATACAAGTCAATTACCTACCAAATTTTATGAAATTCGGTCTAATAGGTTTTGAGTTAGAGTGCATACACACATTGCACAGACAGACACACAGACAGACATACAGACAAATAGACACAAAGACAGACATACACACAGACGTCATGCTAAAAATAGTGTTTTCGTGTTCTAGAGGACCTAAGTCGTGTAGATCCCTCGAAAACTGCAGTTGCGATTTTCGACATGATTCCAATACTTTCCCTATACATTACTATGTATTGCAGGGAAAGTAAAAAAAAAATGCAACAGAATTACAGAACAGTGTTAGTTTCTTTGTTTTTGACAAGCATTAATGTTAGTTATTATACAGACCCTATCACAGTACTTTCCTTTTACGTATACTATGTTTTGTATGGTAAATAAAAACGCATAGCGAATTTTTGACGGGTTGATGGAGAGATAGATACAGAGTCGTAACCAGACATGAGCCAGAGGGGGCTAAGAACTCCCAAGAAGTATACTCAGCCCCCCTTCCCCTGATAAAAATATGAAATTTTTAGTAGTGATATGAAATTTCATCTAAAATGTCATCTAAATTTTGCATAAAAAATTTCTTTTCAAGATTTTTTTTTATATAAATTACTTCGTTTTAAAGATTTTTTAATTTAGAAATTGTGGATATACTGATGATCCATTTATTTACATCTAATTAAAAAGTATATAAAAATTTTAAAAATTATAACATTAGTATTTAGGATGCTTTTGTATTGTTGCGGGTTCACTGTTATACATTATAGAATCAAAATCAACAGATAAGTAGGTAAAAGTAAATATTAAGCATTAACTTGTATTAACTTTCAGAATGTTTTTACGAATTGTTAACAGCTTTATTACTAGTTAATGCTTACATTAAAATCAATTGTAATTATTATATACTAATATTAATGTATAGTAGCTATATGGATATCATTAACCAGATCTTTGCTTGTAAATATAAACATGCAATTATTTGTTAATAATTTATATGAATTGAAATACAATATAATACTAATTATTATGGTTTATAAATGCAAATGATTAATTGTGTTTTGGTGAGACCCTCCTTCAAGACTGTTGAACCCTCCTTAAATCACCCCAGTCCCTCTTCAATTTCGTTTCTGACTACGGCCCTGGCAACATCCCTGAAAAAATTCAAAAATAACTTTTATTTCCAGGGAAAATATTTCTAATTTTGGATGCTCCCACTAATATTTTCATTGAATTGCTTTCTGAAATTGCGCAGGTAAGGTTTCTCAATTTCATGGCAAACATCGATCGATAATAAATAAATAGAATATATACACGCTTATGCTAAGATTGTTAGAATTCTCGGAAATCGTGTTTGAAGTTATTTTGTTCCATTAGTTGTTGACGAGAAATTTGTTATGCGTCGTTGGAAATGAAAAATAATTTGATATGTTCAATACATAATTTTCCCAGATGAACAAATTGCAAATATGGATATTTGAAATTACGGATTAGCACGCTTAGATATTGCTAATTACTTATATCAAACCCTCTAAGTCAAGAAAACTACCACTCTTTAAACATGAAGATCCCTTCTTAATTTCCCTGCAATACATGGTAATGTATAAGGAAAGTATCTGAATCATGCCGAAAATCGCAACTCGAGTTTTCGACGGATCTACACGTTTTGGGACTTCTGGAATACGAAAAACTATTTTTAGCGTGACGTCTGTGAGTGAATCTGTGTGTCTGTCCGTGTAACGTATGTATCAACTCTAACTCAAAAATTAATGGACCGAATTTCTTAAACTTTTGTATATAAGTCACTTGTGTGTGACCCTGATGCTGATTAGTTTGGGGTACGATTCGGAATAAAAGAACCCGCCTTTTTTTATGAAATGGCCCTCAAAAATTGCTTGTATCCACTGTAGCTGAAAAGCTAATAGACCCAATTTCACAAAGTTTGACAGATAAATCACTTGTTAACCTGGTGCTGATTAGATTTTGGTACGATTTGGAAATAAAGAACCTGCCATTCTGGCTAAATGGCAAAAATCGTTAAATCTAAAAATAAAAGATGTTTAGTAACAATAAAAGATGATAAGTATGCTCAAATATATCCATTAAATGCTTATTTTATACGTAATTTTTAACGATGAAAAGAATAAGACCAACCCCATTACTCTAGAACTAGAAGTTCTAGAAATATTTTACTTGTTTCGCATCTTCGTTACGCCACCTTTGAAAATAAGTCCAGTTATCAAATGAAAACGAAAATTGAATTAAAAGTGTATATCCATTAAATGCTTATTTTATACGTAATTTTTAACGATGAAAAGAATAAGACCAACCCCATTACTCTAGAACTAGAAGTTCTAGAAATATTTTACTTGTTTCGCATCTTCGTTACGTCACCTTTGAAAATAAGTCCAGTTATCAAATGAAAACGAAAATTGAATTAAAAGTGTATATCCATTAAATGCTTATTTTATACGTAATTTTTAACGATGAAAAGAATAAGACCAACCCCATTACTCTAGAACTAGAAGTTCTAGAAATATTTTACTTGTTTCGCATCTTCGTTACGTCACCTTTGAAAATAAGTCCAGTTATCAAATGAAAACGAAAATTGAATTAAAAGTGTATATCCATTAAATGCTTATTTTATACGTAATTTTTAACGATGAAAAGAATAAGACCAACCCCATTACTCTAGAACTAGAAGTTCTAGAAATATTTTACTTGTTTCGCATCTTCGTTACGTCACCTTTGAAAATAAGTCCAGTTATCAAATGAAAACGAAAATTGAATTAAAAGTGTATATCCATTAAATGCTTATTTTATACGTAATTTTTAACGATGAAAAGAATAAGACCAACCCCATTACTCTAGACGTAGAAGTTCTAGAAATATTTTACTTGTTTCGCATCTTCGTTACGTTACCTTTGAAAATAAGTCCAGTTATCAAATGAAAACGAAAATTGAATTAAAAGTGTATATCCATTAAATGCTTATTTTATACGTAATTTTTAACGAAGAAAAGAATAAGACCAACCCCATTACTCTAGAACTAGCCGTTCTAGAAATATTTTACTTGTTTCGCATCTTCGTTACGTCACCTTTGAAAATAAGTCCAGTTATCAAATGAAAACGAAAATTGAATTAAAAGTGTATATCCATTAAATGCTTATTTTATACGTAATTTTTAACGATGAAAAGAATAAGACCAACCCCATTACTCTAGAACTAGCCGTTCTAGAAGTATTTTACTTGTTTCGCATCTTCGTTACGTCACCTTTGAAAATAAGTCCAGTTATCAAATGAAAACAAAAATTGAATTAAAAGTGTATATCCATTAAATGCTTATTTTATACGTAATTTTTAACGATGAAAAGAATAAGACCAAACCCATTACTCTAAAACTAGAAGTTCTAGAAATAGTTTACTTGTTTCGCATCTTCGTTACGTCACCATTGAAAATAAGTCCAGTTATCAAATGAAAACGAAAATTTAATTAAAAGTGTATATCCATTAAATGCTTATTTTATACGTAATGTTTAACGATGAATAGAATAAGACCAGCCCCATTACTCTAAAACTAGCCGTTCTAGAAATATTTTACTTGTTTCGCATCTTCGTTACGTCACCTTTGAAAATAAGTCCAGTTATCAAATGAAAACGAAAATTGAATTAAAAGTGTATATCCATTAAATGCTAATTTTATACGTAATTTTTAACGATGAAAAGAATAAGGCCAGCCCCATTACTCTAGGACTAGCCGTTCTAGAAATATTTTACTTGTTTCACATCTTCGTTACGTCACCTTTGAAAATAAGTCCAGTTATCAAATGAAAACGAAAATTGAATTAAAAGTGTATATCCATTAAATGCTTATTTTATACGTAATTTTTAACGATGAAAAGAATAAGACCAACCCCATTACTCTAGAACTAGCCGTTCTAGAAATATTTTACTTGTTTCGCACCTTCGTTACATCACCTTTGAAAATAAGTCCAGTTATCAAATGAAAACAAAAATTGAATTAAAAGTGTATATCCATTAAATGCTTATTTCATACGTAATTTTTAACGATGAAAAGAATAAGACCAGCCCCATTACTCTAAAACTAGAAGTTCTAGAAATATTTTACTTGTTTCGCATCTTCGTTACGTCACCTTTGAAAATAAGTCCAGTTATCAAATGAAAACAAAAATTGAATTAAAAGTGTATATCACATTAAATGCTTATTTTATACGTAATTTTTAACGATGAAAAGAATAAGACCAACCCCATTACTCTAGAACTAGCCGTTCTAGAAATATTTTACTTGTTTCGCATCTTCGTTACGTCACCTTTGAAAATAAGTCCAGTTATCAAATGAAAACAAAAATTGAATTAAAAGTGTATATCCATTAAATGCTTATTTTATACGTAATTTTTAACGATGAAAAGAATAAGACCAACCCCATTACTCTATAACTAGCCGTTCTAGAAATATTTTACTTGTTTCGCATCTCCGTTACGTCACCTTTGAAAATAAGTCCAGTTATCAAATGAAAACAAAAATTGAATTAAAAGTGTATATCCATTAAATGCTTATTTTATACGTAATTTTTAACGATGAAAAGAATAAGACCAGCCCCATTACTCTAAAACTAGCCGTTCTAGAAATATTTTACTTGTTTCGCATCTTCGTTACGTCACCTTTGAATATAAGTCCAGTTATCAAATGAAAACAAAAATTGAATTAAAAGTGTATATCCATTAAATGCTTATTTTATACGTAATTTTTAACGATGAAAAGAATAAGACCAACCCCATTACTCTAGAACTAGCCGTTCTAGAAATATTTTACTTGTTTCGCATCTTCGTTACGTCACCTTTGAAAATAAGTCCAGTTATCAAATGAAAACAAAAATTGAATTAAAAGTGTATATCCATTAAATGCTTATTTTATACGTAATTTTTAACGATGAAAAGAATAAGACCAACCCCATTACTCTAGAACTAGCCGTTCTAGAAATATTTTACTTGTTTCGCACCTTCGTTACATCACCTTTGAAAATAAGTCCAGTTATCAAATGAAAACAAAAATTGAATTAAAAGTGTATATCCATTAAATGCTTATTTTATACGTAATTTTAAACGATGAAAAGAATAAGACCAGCCCCATTACTCTAAAACTAGAAGTTCTAGAAATATTTTACTTGTTTCGCATCTTCGTTACGTCACCTTTGAAAATAAGTCCAGTTATCAAATGAAAACAAAAATTTAATTAAAAGTGTATATCCATTAAATGCTTATTTTATACGTAATTTTTAACGATGAATAGAATAAGACCAGCCCCATTACTCTAAAACTAGCCGTTCTAGAAATATTTTACTTGTTTCGCATCTTCGTTACGTCACCTTTGAAAATAAGTCCAGTTATCAAATGAAAACGAAAATTGAATTAAAAGTGTATATCCATTAAATGCTTATTTTATACGTAATTTTTAACGATGAAAAGAATAAGACCAAACCCATTACTCTAGAACTAGAAGATCTAGAAATATTTTACTTGTTTCGCATCTTCGTTACGTCACCTTTGAAAATAAGTCCAGTTATCAAATGAAAACGAAAATTGAATTAAAAGTGTATATCCATTAAATGCTAATTTTATACGTAATTTTTAACGATGAAAAGAATAAGACCAGCCCCATTACTCTAGGACTAGCCGTACTAGAAATATTTTACTTGTTTCGCATCTTGGTTACGTCACCTTTGAAAATAAGTCCAGTTATCAAATGAAAACGAAAATTGAATTAAAAGTGTATATCCATTAAATGCTTATTTTATACGTAATTTTTAAAGATGAAAAGAATAAGACCAACCCCATTACTCTAGAACTAGCCGTTCTAGAAGTATTTTACTTGTTTCGCATCTTCGTTACGTCACCTTTGAAAATAAGTCCAGTTATCAAATGAAAACAAAAATTGAATTAAAAGTGTATATCCATTAAATGCTTATTTTATACGTAATTTTTAACGATGAAAAGAATAAGACCAAACCCATTACTCTAAAACTAGAAGTTCTAGAAATATTTTACTTGTTTCGCATCTTCGTTACGTCACCATTGAAAATAAGTCCAGTTATCAAATGAAAACGAAAATTTAATTAAAAGTGTATATCCATTAAATGCTTATTTTATACGTAATGTTTAACGATGAATAGAATAAGACCAGCCCCATTACTCTAAAACTAGCCGTTCTAGAAATATTTTACTTGTTTCGCATCTTCGTTACGTCACCTTTGAAAATAAGTCCAGTTATCAAATGAAAACAAAAATTGAATTAAAAGTGTATATCCATTAAATGCTTATTTTATACGTAATTTTTAACGATGAAAAGAATAAGACCAACCCCATTACTCCAGAATTAGCCGTTCTAGAAATATTTTACTTGTTTCGCATCTTCGTTACGTCACCTTTGAAAATAAGTCCAGTTATCAAATGAAAACAAAAATTGAATTAAAAGTGTATATCCATTAAATGCTTATTTTATACGTAATTTTTAACGATGAAAAGAATAAGACCAACCCCATTACTCTATAACTAGCCGTTCTAGAAATATTTTACTTGTTTCGCATCTCCGTTACGTCACCTTTGAAAATAAGTCCAGTTATCAAATGAAAACAAAAATTGAATTAAAAGTGTATATCCATTAAATGCTTATTTTATACGTAATTTTTAACGATGAAAAGAATAAGACCAGCCCCATTACTCTAAAACTAGCCGTTCTAGAAATATTTTACTTGTTTCGCATCTTCGTTACGTCACCTTTGAATATAAGTCCAGTTATCAAATGAAAACAAAAATTGAATTAAAAGTGTATATCCATTAAATGCTTATTTTATACGTAATTTTTAACGATGAAAAGAATAAGACCAACCCCATTACTCTAGAACTAGCCGTTCTAGAAATATTTTACTTGTTTCGCATCTTCGTTACGTCACCTTTGAAAATAAGTCCAGTTATCAAATGAAAACAAAAATTGAATTAAAAGTGTATATCCATTAAATGCTTATTTTATACGTAATTTTTAACGATGAAAAGAATAAGACCAACCCCATTACTCTAGAACTAGCCGTTCTAGAAATATTTTACTTGTTTCGCACCTTCGTTACATCACCTTTGAAAATAAGTCCAGTTATCAAATGAAAACAAAAATTGAATTAAAAGTGTATATCCATTAAATGCTTATTTTATACGTAATTTTAAACGATGAAAAGAATAAGACCAGCCCCATTACTCTAAAACTAGAAGTTCTAGAAATATTTTACTTGTTTCGCATCTTCGTTACATCACCTTTGAAAATAAGTCCAGTTATCAAATGAAAACAAAAATTTAATTAAAAGTGTATATCCATTAAATGCTTATTTTATACGTAATTTTTAACGATGAATAGAATAAGACCAGCCCCATTACTCTAAAACTAGCCGTTCTAGAAATATTTTACTTGTTTCGCATCTTCGTTACGTCACCTTTGAAAATAAGTCCAGTTATCAAATGAAAACGAAAATTGAATTAAAAGTGTATATCCATTAAATGCTTATTTTATACGTAATTTTTAACGATGAAAAGAATAAGACCAAACCCATTACTCTAGAACTAGAAGATCTAGAAATATTTTACTTGTTTCGCATCTTCGTTACGTCACCTTTGAAAATAAGTCCAGTTATCAAATGAAAACGAAAATTGAATTAAAAGTGTATATCCATTAAATGCTAATTTTATACGTAATTTTTAACGATGAAAAGAATAAGACCAGCCCCATTACTCTAGGACTAGCCGTACTAGAAATATTTTACTTGTTTCGCATCTTGGTTACGTCACCTTTGAAAATAAGTCCAGTTATCAAATGAAAACGAAAATTGAATTAAAAGTGTATATCCATTAAATGCTTATTTTATACGTAATTTTTAAAGATGAAAAGAATAAGACCAACCCCATTACTCTAGAACTAGCCGTTCTAGAAGTATTTTACTTGTTTCGCTTCTTCGTTACGTCACCTTTGAAAATAAGTCCAGTTATCAAATGAAAACAAAAATTGAATTAAAAGTGTATATCCATTAAATGCTTATTTTATACGTAATTTTTAACGATGAAAAGAATAAGACCAAACCCATTACTCTAAAACTAGAAGTTCTAGAAATATTTTACTTGTTTCGCATCTTCGTTACGTCACCATTGAAAATAAGTCCAGTTATCAAATGAAAACGAAAATTTAATTAAAAGTGTATATCCATTAAATGCTTATTTTATACGTAATGTTTAACGATGAATAGAATAAGACCAGCCCCATTACTCTAAAACTAGCCGTTCTAGAAATATTTTACTTGTTTCGCATCTTCGTTACGTCACCTTTGAAAATAAGTCCAGTTATCAAATGAAAACGAAAATTGAATTAAAAGTGTATATCCATTAAATGCTAATTTTATACGTAATTTTTAACGATGAAAAGAATAGGACCAGCCCCATTACTCTAGGACTAGCCGTTCTAGAAATATTTTACTTGTTTCACATCTTCGTTACGTCACCTTTGAAAATAAGTCCAGTTATCAAATGAAAACGAAAATTGAATTAAAAGTGTATATCCATTAAATGCTTATTTTATACGTAATTTTTAACGATGAAAAGAATAAGACCAACCCCATTACTCTAGAACTAGCCGTTCTAGAAATATTTTACTTGTTTCGCACCTTCGTTACATCACCTTTGAAAATAAGTCCAGTTATCAAATGAAAACAAAAATTGAATTAAAAGTGTATATCCATTAAATGCTTATTTTATACGTAATTTTTAACGATGAAAAGAATAAGACCAGCCCCATTACTCTAAAACTAGAAGTTCTAGAAATATTTTACTTGTTTCGCATCTTCGTCACCTTTGAAAATAAGTCCAGTTATCAAATGAAAACAAAAATTGAATTAAAAGTGTATATCACATTAAATGCTTATTTTATACTTAATTTTTAACGATGAAAAGAATAAGACCAACCCCATTACTCTAGAACTAGCCGTTCTAGAAATATTTTACTTGTTTCGCATCTTCGTTACGTCACCTTTGAAAATAAGTCCAGTTATCAAATGAAAACAAAAATTGAATTAAAAGTGTATATCCATTAAATGCTTATTTTATACGTAATTTTTAACGATGAAAAGAATAAGACCAGCCCCATTACTCTAAAACTAGCCGTTCTAGAAATATTTTACTTGTTTCGCATCTTCGTTACGTCACCTTTGAAAATAAGTCCAGTTATCAAATGAAAACGAAAATTGAATTAAAAGTGTATATCCATTAAATGCTAATTTTATACGTAATTTTTAACGATGAAAAGAATAGGACCAGCCCCATTACTCTAGGACTAGCCGTTCTAGAAATATTTTACTTGTTTCGCATCTTCGTTACGTCACCTTTGAAAATAAGTCCTGTTATCAAATGAAAACAAAAATTGAATTAAAAGTGTATATCCATTAAATGCTTATTTTATACGTAATTTTTAACGATGAAAAGAATAAGACCAGCCCCATTACTCTAAAACTAGCCGTTCTAGAAATATTTTACTTGTTTCGCATCTTCGTTACGTCACCTTTGAATATAAGTCCAGTTATCAAATGAAAACAAAAATTGAATTAAAAGTGTATATCCATTAAATGCTTATTTTATACGTAATTTTTAACGATGAAAAGAATAAGACCAACCCCATTACTCTAGAACTAGCCGTTCTAGAAATATTTTACTTGTTTCGCATCTTCGTTACGTCACCTTTGAAAATATGTCCAGTTATCAATTGAAAACAAAAATTGAATTAAAAGTGTATATCTATTAAATGCTTATTTTATACGTAATTTTTAACGATGAAAAGAATAAGACCAGCCCCATTACTCTAAAACTAGCCGTTCTAGAAATATTTTACTTGTTTCGCATCTTCGTTACGTCACCTTTGAAAATAAGTCCAGTTATCAAATGAAAACAAAAATTGAATTAAAAGTGTATATCCATTAAATGCTTATTTTATACGTAATTTTTAACGATGAAAAGAATAAGACCAACCCCATTACTCTAGGACTAGCCGTTCTAGAAATATTTTACTTGTTTCGCATCTTCGTTACGTCACCTTTGAAAATAAGTCCAGTTATCAAATGAAAACGAAAATTGAATTAAAAGTGTATATCCATTAAATGCTTATTTTATACGTAATTTTTAACAATGAAAAGAATAAGACCAGCCCCATTACTCTAAACCTAGCCGTTCTAGAAATATTTTACTTGTTTCGCATCTTCGTTACGTCACCTTTGAAAATAAGTCCAGTTATCAAATGAAAACAAAAATTGAATTAAAAGTGTATATCCATTAAATGCTTATTTTATACGTAATTTTTAACGATGAAAAGAATAAGACCAACCCCATTACTCTAGAACTAGCCGTTCTAGAAATATTTTACTTGTTTCGCATCTTCGTTACGTCACCTTTGAAAATAAGTCCAGTTATCAAATGAAAACAAAAATTGAATTAAAAGTGTATATCCATTAAATGCTAATTTTATACGTAATTTTTAACGATGAAAAGAATAAGACCAACCCCATTACTCTAGGACTAGCCGTTCTAGAAATATTTTACTTGTTTCGCATCTTCGTTACGTCACCTTTGAAAATAAGTCCAGTTATCAAATGAAAACGAAAATTGAATTAAAAGTGTATATCCACTAAATGCTAATTTTATACGTAATTTTTAACGATGAAAAGAATAAGACCAGCCCCATTACTCTAGGACTAGCCGTTCTAGAAATATTTTACTTGTTTCGCATCTTCGTTACGTCACCTTTGAAAATAAGTCCAGTTATCAAATGAAAACGAAAATTGAATTAAATGTGTATATCCATTAAATGCTAATTTTATACGTAATTTTCAACGATGAGAAGAATAAGACCAACCCCATTACTCTAGGCCTAGCCGTTCTAGAAATATTTTACTTGTTTCGCATCTTCGTTACGTCACCTTTGAAAATAAGTCCAGTTATCAAATGAAAACGAAAATTGAATTAAAAGTGTATATCCATTAAATGCTAATTTTATACGTAATTTTTAACGATGAAAAGAATATGACCAACCCCATTACTCTAGGACTAGCCGTTCTAGAAATATTTTACTTGTTTCGCATCTTCGTTACATCACCTTTGAAAATAAGTCCAGTTATCAAATGAAAACGAAAATTGAATTAAAAGTGTATATCCATTAAATGCTAATTTTATACGTAATTTTTAACGATGAAAAGAATAAGACCAACCCCATTACTCTAGGACTAGCCGTTCTAGAAATATTTTACTTGTTTCGCATCTTTGTTACGTCACCTTTGAAAATAAGTCCAGTTATCAAATGAAAACAAAAATTGAATTAAAAGTGTATATCCATTAAATGCTAATTTTATATGTAATTTTTAACGATGAAAAGAATAAGACCAACCCCATTACTCTAGGACTAGCCGTTCTAGAAATATTTTACTTGTTTCCTATCTTCGTTACGTCACCTTTGAAAATAAGTCCAGTTATCAAATGAAAACGAAAATTGAATTAAAAGTGTATATCCATTAAATGCTAATTTTATACGTAATTTTTAACGATGAAAAGAATATGACCAACCCCATTACTCTAGGACTAGCCGTTCTAGAAATATTTTACTTGTTTCGCATCTTCGTTACGTCACCTTTGAAAATAAGTCCAGTTATCAAATGAAAACGAAAATTGAATTAAAAGTGTATATCCATTAAATGCTAATTTTATACGTAATTTTTAACGATGAAAAGAATAAGACCACCCCCATTACTCTAGAACTAGCTGTTCTAGAAATATTTTACTTGTTTCGCATCTTCGTTACGTCACCTTTGAAAATAAGTCCAGTTATCAAATGAAAACGAAAATTGAATTAAAAGTGTATATCCATTAAATGCTAATTTTATACGTAATTTTTAACGATGAAAAGAATAAGACCACCCCCATTACTCTAAAACTAGCCGTTCTAGAAATATTTTACTTGTTTCGCATCTTCATTACGTCACCTTTGAAAATAAGTCCAGTTATCAAATGCAAACGATAATTGAATTAAAAATGCCAATTCAGTGCAATTTAAAATAATTATGACTGTTATTCTGTTTCATTAAACTCAATTTAACGAATTATTAAAGAAATAAAGACAACGTGAATATGAGTCTGCAGGGAAAGTCATGTGCTGCCCACATCGCATTTTTAAATGTGTTTTATTGTGTTTAAAAATATATCTTGCTTAGCATCAAAACTAGTTTTTCTGTACAATACTGAAAAATGTACCTGGTGTTGACCGGGAATTAAAACAGGGTAATTATATAAAATAACAAAATTAATTAATTTTATTCTTAAATCCTCCCCCGCCCCCCTAATCACAAAACCTAAAGCACTTGAGGAGATTCTCCGTTCTACGTTAAAATCTACCGACGGACACAATTTAAATCTTAATTTCAGTAATTTCAGCACAATTAGACCAATTTATATATTGGCCATATCGTCTGCAAACAACGCAATTTTGATATTTCTAATACTCCATTTTGATCGCTCATGAAACCGCGAAAAGAACAAAATGGCTTAGACCCCCCCCCCCCACACACACACACACACACCTAATGGTCACACGCTTAGATATCCTCCATAGACGTATGGATATCCTCCTGCCTAATTCCAAGAACGCATGCATCATACGCATGCGCGAAAGGATCTATTAAGGGACCTTTACAGAAGTCAAAAAAATTAGCGATACATTTAGATCTTATAAACATTGTAATTAATAAAGAGGGTTTCAGGACTTTTTTTAATTTTGGAGATGTGTGTAATATTTAAAGGAGCTGCAATTAAATTGTGAATATCAGATTGCCAGTCAATTTTTTAAATCACAATTTAAATATCGGGAACGGTTTAATCACTCGAAAAGCATATATATACCAATAAACATATATATACCAATAAATACTAAATATATACCAATAAGCATATATATACCAATAAATACTAAATTTTCTACATCATATTATTGCCATTTACTATTTCCATCTATCTTTTATAGTTAATATGGATTTAGAAATTTAATTTGGACGTACAAAATAGAAAAAGGCCAGAGTGCTTTCGAGCGTTAATACGCTCTTCATCAGTGGCTACATGGAAAGTAAAAAGGATCGTTCATATATAGACTAGTAAAGATGAAAAATTTGCATAAATACAATTAGTAAATGAACATTCGATTATCTAAGGAAAAATATTTTACTTGTTTCGCATCTTCGTTACGTCACCTTTGAAAATAAGTCCAGTTATCAAATGAAAACGAAAATTGAATTAAAAGTGTATATCCATTAAATGCTAATTTTATACGTAATTTTTAACGATGAAAAGAATAAGACCAGCCCCATTACTCTAGGACTAGCCGTTCTAGAAATATTTTACTTGTTTCGCATCTTGGTTACGTCACCTTTGAAAATAAGTCTAGTTATCAAATGAAAACGAAAATTGAATTAAAAGTGTATATCCATTAAATGCTTATTTTATACGTAATTTTTAACGATGAAAAGAATAAGACCAACCCCATTACTCTAGAACTAGCCGTTCTAGAAGTATTTTACTTGTTTCGCATCTTCGTTACGTCACCTTTGAAAATAAGTCCAGTTATCAAATGAAAACAAAAATTGAATTAAAAGTGTATATCCATTAAATGCTTATTTTATACGTAATGTTTAACGATGAATAGAATAAGACCAGCCCCATTACTCTAAAACTAGCCGTTCTAGAAATATTTTACTTGTTTCGCATCTTCGTTACGTCACCTTTGAAAATAAGTCCAGTTATCAAATGAAAACAAAAATTGAATTAAAAGTGTATATCCATTAAATGCTTATTTTATACGTAATTTTTAACGATGAAAAGAATAAGACCAACCCCATTACTCTAGAACTAGCCGTTCTAGAAATATTTTACTTGTTTCGCATCTTCGTTACGTCACCTTTGAAAATAAGTCCAGTTATCAAATGAAAACAAAAATTGAATTAAAAGTGTATATCCATTAAATGCTAATTTTATACGTAATTTTTAACGATGAAAAGAATAAGACCAACCCCATTACTCTAGGACTAGCCGTTCTAGAAATATTTTACTTGTTTCGCATCTTCGTTACGTCACCTTTGAAAATAAGTCCAGTTATCAAATGAAAACGAAAATTGAATTAAAAGTGTATATCCACTAAATGCTAATTTTATACGTAATTTTTAACGATGAAAAGAATAAGACCAGCCCCATTACTCTAGGACTAGCCGTTCTAGAAATATTTTACTTGTTTCGCATCTTCGTTACGTCACCTTTGAAAATAAGTCCAGTTATCAAATGAAAACGAAAATTGAATTAAATGTGTATATCCATTAAATGCTAATTTTATACGTAATTTTCAACGATGAGAAGAATAAGACCAACCCCATTACTCTAGGCCTAGCCGTTCTAGAAATATTTTACTTGTTTCGCATCTTCGTTACGTCACCTTTGAAAATAAGTCCAGTTATCAAATGAAAACGAAAATTGAATTAAAAGTGTATATCCATTAAATGCTAATTTTATACGTAATTTTTAACGATGAAAAGAATATGACCAACCCCATTACTCTAGGACTAGCCGTTCTAGAAATATTTTACTTGTTTCGCATCTTCGTTACATCACCTTTGAAAATAAGTCCAGTTATCAAATGAAAACGAAAATTGAATTAAAAGTGTATATCCATTAAATGCTAATTTTATACGTAATTTTTAACGATGAAAAGAATAAGACCAACCCCATTACTCTAGAACTAGCCGTTCTAGAAGTATTTTACTTGTTTCGCATCTTCGTTACGTCACCTTTGAAAATAAGTCCAGTTATCAAATGAAAACAAAAATTGAATTAAAAGTGTATATCCATTAAATGCTTATTTTATACGTAATTTTTAACGATGAAAAGAATAAGACCAAACCCATTACTCTAAAACTAGAAGTTCTAGAAATAGTTTACTTGTTTCGCATCTTCGTTACGTCACCATTGAAAATAAGTCCAGTTATCAAATGAAAACGAAAATTTAATTAAAAGTGTATATCCATTAAATGCTTATTTTATACGTAATGTTTAACGATGAATAGAATAAGACCAGCCCCATTACTCTAAAACTAGCCGTTCTAGAAATATTTTACTTGTTTCGCATCTTCGTTACGTCACCTTTGAAAATAAGTCCAGTTATCAAATGAAAACGAAAATTGAATTAAAAGTGTATATCCATTAAATGCTAATTTTATACGTAATTTTTAACGATGAAAAGAATAAGGCCAGCCCCATTACTCTAGGACTAGCCGTTCTAGAAATATTTTACTTGTTTCACATCTTCGTTACGTCACCTTTGAAAATAAGTCCAGTTATCAAATGAAAACGAAAATTGAATTAAAAGTGTATATCCATTAAATGCTTATTTTATACGTAATTTTTAACGATGAAAAGAATAAGACCAACCCCATTACTCTAGAACTAGCCGTTCTAGAAATATTTTACTTGTTTCGCACCTTCGTTACATCACCTTTGAAAATAAGTCCAGTTATCAAATGAAAACAAAAATTGAATTAAAAGTGTATATCCATTAAATGCTTATTTCATACGTAATTTTTAACGATGAAAAGAATAAGACCAGCCCCATTACTCTAAAACTAGAAGTTCTAGAAATATTTTACTTGTTTCGCATCTTCGTTACGTCACCTTTGAAAATAAGTCCAGTTATCAAATGAAAACAAAAATTGAATTAAAAGTGTATATCACATTAAATGCTTATTTTATACGTAATTTTTAACGATGAAAAGAATAAGACCAACCCCATTACTCTAGAACTAGCCGTTCTAGAAATATTTTACTTGTTTCGCATCTTCGTTACGTCACCTTTGAAAATAAGTCCAGTTATCAAATGAAAACAAAAATTGAATTAAAAGTGTATATCCATTAAATGCTTATTTTATACGTAATTTTTAACGATGAAAAGAATAAGACCAACCCCATTACTCTATAACTAGCCGTTCTAGAAATATTTTACTTGTTTCGCATCTCCGTTACGTCACCTTTGAAAATAAGTCCAGTTATCAAATGAAAACAAAAATTGAATTAAAAGTGTATATCCATTAAATGCTTATTTTATACGTAATTTTTAACGATGAAAAGAATAAGACCAGCCCCATTACTCTAAAACTAGCCGTTCTAGAAATATTTTACTTGTTTCGCATCTTCGTTACGTCACCTTTGAATATAAGTCCAGTTATCAAATGAAAACAAAAATTGAATTAAAAGTGTATATCCATTAAATGCTTATTTTATACGTAATTTTTAACGATGAAAAGAATAAGACCAACCCCATTACTCTAGAACTAGCCGTTCTAGAAATATTTTACTTGTTTCGCATCTTCGTTACGTCACCTTTGAAAATAAGTCCAGTTATCAAATGAAAACAAAAATTGAATTAAAAGTGTATATCCATTAAATGCTTATTTTATACGTAATTTTTAACGATGAAAAGAATAAGACCAACCCCATTACTCTAGAACTAGCCGTTCTAGAAATATTTTACTTGTTTCGCACCTTCGTTACATCACCTTTGAAAATAAGTCCAGTTATCAAATGAAAACAAAAATTGAATTAAAAGTGTATATCCATTAAATGCTTATTTTATACGTAATTTTAAACGATGAAAAGAATAAGACCAGCCCCATTACTCTAAAACTAGAAGTTCTAGAAATATTTTACTTGTTTCGCATCTTCGTTACGTCACCTTTGAAAATAAGTCCAGTTATCAAATGAAAACAAAAATTTAATTAAAAGTGTATATCCATTAAATGCTTATTTTATACGTAATTTTTAACGATGAATAGAATAAGACCAGCCCCATTACTCTAAAACTAGCCGTTCTAGAAATATTTTACTTGTTTCGCATCTTCGTTACGTCACCTTTGAAAATAAGTCCAGTTATCAAATGAAAACGAAAATTGAATTAAAAGTGTATATCCATTAAATGCTTATTTTATACGTAATTTTTAACGATGAAAAGAATAAGACCAAACCCATTACTCTAGAACTAGAAGATCTAGAAATATTTTACTTGTTTCGCATCTTCGTTACGTCACCTTTGAAAATAAGTCCAGTTATCAAATGAAAACGAAAATTGAATTAAAAGTGTATATCCATTAAATGCTAATTTTATACGTAATTTTTAACGATGAAAAGAATAAGACCAGCCCCATTACTCTAGGACTAGCCGTACTAGAAATATTTTACTTGTTTCGCATCTTGGTTACGTCACCTTTGAAAATAAGTCCAGTTATCAAATGAAAACGAAAATTGAATTAAAAGTGTATATCCATTAAATGCTTATTTTATACGTAATTTTTAAAGATGAAAAGAATAAGACCAACCCCATTACTCTAGAACTAGCCGTTCTAGAAGTATTTTACTTGTTTCGCATCTTCGTTACGTCACCTTTGAAAATAAGTCCAGTTATCAAATGAAAACAAAAATTGAATTAAAAGTGTATATCCATTAAATGCTTATTTTATACGTAATTTTTAACGATGAAAAGAATAAGACCAAACCCATTACTCTAAAACTAGAAGTTCTAGAAATATTTTACTTGTTTCGCATCTTCGTTACGTCACCATTGAAAATAAGTCCAGTTATCAAATGAAAACGAAAATTTAATTAAAAGTGTATATCCATTAAATGCTTATTTTATACGTAATGTTTAACGATGAATAGAATAAGACCAGCCCCATTACTCTAAAACTAGCCGTTCTAGAAATATTTTACTTGTTTCGCATCTTCGTTACGTCACCTTTGAAAATAAGTCCAGTTATCAAATGAAAACAAAAATTGAATTAAAAGTGTATATCCATTAAATGCTTATTTTATACGTAATTTTTAACGATGAAAAGAATAAGACCAACCCCATTACTCCAGAATTAGCCGTTCTAGAAATATTTTACTTGTTTCGCATCTTCGTTACGTCACCTTTGAAAATAAGTCCAGTTATCAAATGAAAACAAAAATTGAATTAAAAGTGTATATCCATTAAATGCTTATTTTATACGTAATTTTTAACGATGAAAAGAATAAGACCAACCCCATTACTCTATAACTAGCCGTTCTAGAAATATTTTACTTGTTTCGCATCTCCGTTACGTCACCTTTGAAAATAAGTCCAGTTATCAAATGAAAACAAAAATTGAATTAAAAGTGTATATCCATTAAATGCTTATTTTATACGTAATTTTTAACGATGAAAAGAATAAGACCAGCCCCATTACTCTAAAACTAGCCGTTCTAGAAATATTTTACTTGTTTCGCATCTTCGTTACGTCACCTTTGAATATAAGTCCAGTTATCAAATGAAAACAAAAATTGAATTAAAAGTGTATATCCATTAAATGCTTATTTTATACGTAATTTTTAACGATGAAAAGAATAAGACCAACCCCATTACTCTAGAACTAGCCGTTCTAGAAATATTTTACTTGTTTCGCATCTTCGTTACGTCACCTTTGAAAATAAGTCCAGTTATCAAATGAAAACAAAAATTGAATTAAAAGTGTATATCCATTAAATGCTTATTTTATACGTAATTTTTAACGATGAAAAGAATAAGACCAACCCCATTACTCTAGAACTAGCCGTTCTAGAAATATTTTACTTGTTTCGCACCTTCGTTACATCACCTTTGAAAATAAGTCCAGTTATCAAATGAAAACAAAAATTGAATTAAAAGTGTATATCCATTAAATGCTTATTTTATACGTAATTTTAAACGATGAAAAGAATAAGACCAGCCCCATTACTCTAAAACTAGAAGTTCTAGAAATATTTTACTTGTTTCGCATCTTCGTTACATCACCTTTGAAAATAAGTCCAGTTATCAAATGAAAACAAAAATTTAATTAAAAGTGTATATCCATTAAATGCTTATTTTATACGTAATTTTTAACGATGAATAGAATAAGACCAGCCCCATTACTCTAAAACTAGCCGTTCTAGAAATATTTTACTTGTTTCGCATCTTCGTTACGTCACCTTTGAAAATAAGTCCAGTTATCAAATGAAAACGAAAATTGAATTAAAAGTGTATATCCATTAAATGCTTATTTTATACGTAATTTTTAACGATGAAAAGAATAAGACCAAACCCATTACTCTAGAACTAGAAGATCTAGAAATATTTTACTTGTTTCGCATCTTCGTTACGTCACCTTTGAAAATAAGTCCAGTTATCAAATGAAAACGAAAATTGAATTAAAAGTGTATATCCATTAAATGCTAATTTTATACGTAATTTTTAACGATGAAAAGAATAAGACCAGCCCCATTACTCTAGGACTAGCCGTACTAGAAATATTTTACTTGTTTCGCATCTTGGTTACGTCACCTTTGAAAATAAGTCCAGTTATCAAATGAAAACGAAAATTGAATTAAAAGTGTATATCCATTAAATGCTTATTTTATACGTAATTTTTAAAGATGAAAAGAATAAGACCAACCCCATTACTCTAGAACTAGCCGTTCTAGAAGTATTTTACTTGTTTCGCTTCTTCGTTACGTCACCTTTGAAAATAAGTCCAGTTATCAAATGAAAACAAAAATTGAATTAAAAGTGTATATCCATTAAATGCTTATTTTATACGTAATTTTTAACGATGAAAAGAATAAGACCAAACCCATTACTCTAAAACTAGAAGTTCTAGAAATATTTTACTTGTTTCGCATCTTCGTTACGTCACCATTGAAAATAAGTCCAGTTATCAAATGAAAACGAAAATTTAATTAAAAGTGTATATCCATTAAATGCTTATTTTATACGTAATGTTTAACGATGAATAGAATAAGACCAGCCCCATTACTCTAAAACTAGCCGTTCTAGAAATATTTTACTTGTTTCGCATCTTCGTTACGTCACCTTTGAAAATAAGTCCAGTTATCAAATGAAAACGAAAATTGAATTAAAAGTGTATATCCATTAAATGCTAATTTTATACGTAATTTTTAACGATGAAAAGAATAGGACCAGCCCCATTACTCTAGGACTAGCCGTTCTAGAAATATTTTACTTGTTTCACATCTTCGTTACGTCACCTTTGAAAATAAGTCCAGTTATCAAATGAAAACGAAAATTGAATTAAAAGTGTATATCCATTAAATGCTTATTTTATACGTAATTTTTAACGATGAAAAGAATAAGACCAACCCCATTACTCTAGAACTAGCCGTTCTAGAAATATTTTACTTGTTTCGCACCTTCGTTACATCACCTTTGAAAATAAGTCCAGTTATCAAATGAAAACAAAAATTGAATTAAAAGTGTATATCCATTAAATGCTTATTTTATACGTAATTTTTAACGATGAAAAGAATAAGACCAGCCCCATTACTCTAAAACTAGAAGTTCTAGAAATATTTTACTTGTTTCGCATCTTCGTCACCTTTGAAAATAAGTCCAGTTATCAAATGAAAACAAAAATTGAATTAAAAGTGTATATCACATTAAATGCTTATTTTATACTTAATTTTTAACGATGAAAAGAATAAGACCAACCCCATTACTCTAGAACTAGCCGTTCTAGAAATATTTTACTTGTTTCGCATCTTCGTTACGTCACCTTTGAAAATAAGTCCAGTTATCAAATGAAAACAAAAATTGAATTAAAAGTGTATATCCATTAAATGCTTATTTTATACGTAATTTTTAACGATGAAAAGAATAAGACCAGCCCCATTACTCTAAAACTAGCCGTTCTAGAAATATTTTACTTGTTTCGCATCTTCGTTACGTCACCTTTGAAAATAAGTCCAGTTATCAAATGAAAACGAAAATTGAATTAAAAGTGTATATCCATTAAATGCTAATTTTATACGTAATTTTTAACGATGAAAAGAATAGGACCAGCCCCATTACTCTAGGACTAGCCGTTCTAGAAATATTTTACTTGTTTCGCATCTTCGTTACGTCACCTTTGAAAATAAGTCCTGTTATCAAATGAAAACAAAAATTGAATTAAAAGTGTATATCCATTAAATGCTTATTTTATACGTAATTTTTAACGATGAAAAGAATAAGACCAGCCCCATTACTCTAAAACTAGCCGTTCTAGAAATATTTTACTTGTTTCGCATCTTCGTTACGTCACCTTTGAATATAAGTCCAGTTATCAAATGAAAACAAAAATTGAATTAAAAGTGTATATCCATTAAATGCTTATTTTATACGTAATTTTTAACGATGAAAAGAATAAGACCAACCCCATTACTCTAGAACTAGCCGTTCTAGAAATATTTTACTTGTTTCGCATCTTCGTTACGTCACCTTTGAAAATATGTCCAGTTATCAATTGAAAACAAAAATTGAATTAAAAGTGTATATCTATTAAATGCTTATTTTATACGTAATTTTTAACGATGAAAAGAATAAGACCAGCCCCATTACTCTAAAACTAGCCGTTCTAGAAATATTTTACTTGTTTCGCATCTTCGTTACGTCACCTTTGAAAATAAGTCCAGTTATCAAATGAAAACAAAAATTGAATTAAAAGTGTATATCCATTAAATGCTTATTTTATACGTAATTTTTAACGATGAAAAGAATAAGACCAACCCCATTACTCTAGGACTAGCCGTTCTAGAAATATTTTACTTGTTTCGCATCTTCGTTACGTCACCTTTGAAAATAAGTCCAGTTATCAAATGAAAACGAAAATTGAATTAAAAGTGTATATCCATTAAATGCTTATTTTATACGTAATTTTTAACAATGAAAAGAATAAGACCAGCCCCATTACTCTAAACCTAGCCGTTCTAGAAATATTTTACTTGTTTCGCATCTTCGTTACGTCACCTTTGAAAATAAGTCCAGTTATCAAATGAAAACAAAAATTGAATTAAAAGTGTATATCCATTAAATGCTTATTTTATACGTAATTTTTAACGATGAAAAGAATAAGACCAACCCCATTACTCTAGAACTAGCCGTTCTAGAAATATTTTACTTGTTTCGCATCTTCGTTACGTCACCTTTGAAAATAAGTCCAGTTATCAAATGAAAACAAAAATTGAATTAAAAGTGTATATCCATTAAATGCTAATTTTATACGTAATTTTTAACGATGAAAAGAATAAGACCAACCCCATTACTCTAGGACTAGCCGTTCTAGAAATATTTTACTTGTTTCGCATCTTCGTTACGTCACCTTTGAAAATAAGTCCAGTTATCAAATGAAAACGAAAATTGAATTAAAAGTGTATATCCACTAAATGCTAATTTTATACGTAATTTTTAACGATGAAAAGAATAAGACCAGCCCCATTACTCTAGGACTAGCCGTTCTAGAAATATTTTACTTGTTTCGCATCTTCGTTACGTCACCTTTGAAAATAAGTCCAGTTATCAAATGAAAACGAAAATTGAATTAAATGTGTATATCCATTAAATGCTAATTTTATACGTAATTTTCAACGATGAGAAGAATAAGACCAACCCCATTACTCTAGGCCTAGCCGTTCTAGAAATATTTTACTTGTTTCGCATCTTCGTTACGTCACCTTTGAAAATAAGTCCAGTTATCAAATGAAAACGAAAATTGAATTAAAAGTGTATATCCATTAAATGCTAATTTTATACGTAATTTTTAACGATGAAAAGAATATGACCAACCCCATTACTCTAGGACTAGCCGTTCTAGAAATATTTTACTTGTTTCGCATCTTCGTTACATCACCTTTGAAAATAAGTCCAGTTATCAAATGAAAACGAAAATTGAATTAAAAGTGTATATCCATTAAATGCTAATTTTATACGTAATTTTTAACGATGAAAAGAATAAGACCAACCCCATTACTCTAGGACTAGCCGTTCTAGAAATATTTTACTTGTTTCGCATCTTTGTTACGTCACCTTTGAAAATAAGTCCAGTTATCAAATGAAAACAAAAATTGAATTAAAAGTGTATATCCATTAAATGCTAATTTTATATGTAATTTTTAACGATGAAAAGAATAAGACCAACCCCATTACTCTAGGACTAGCCGTTCTAGAAATATTTTACTTGTTTCCTATCTTCGTTACGTCACCTTTGAAAATAAGTCCAGTTATCAAATGAAAACGAAAATTGAATTAAAAGTGTATATCCATTAAATGCTAATTTTATACGTAATTTTTAACGATGAAAAGAATATGACCAACCCCATTACTCTAGGACTAGCCGTTCTAGAAATATTTTACTTGTTTCGCATCTTCGTTACGTCACCTTTGAAAATAAGTCCAGTTATCAAATGAAAACGAAAATTGAATTAAAAGTGTATATCCATTAAATGCTAATTTTATACGTAATTTTTAACGATGAAAAGAATAAGACCACCCCCATTACTCTAGAACTAGCTGTTCTAGAAATATTTTACTTGTTTCGCATCTTCGTTACGTCACCTTTGAAAATAAGTCCAGTTATCAAATGAAAACGAAAATTGAATTAAAAGTGTATATCCATTAAATGCTAATTTTATACGTAATTTTTAACGATGAAAAGAATAAGACCACCCCCATTACTCTAAAACTAGCCGTTCTAGAAATATTTTACTTGTTTCGCATCTTCATTACGTCACCTTTGAAAATAAGTCCAGTTATCAAATGCAAACGATAATTGAATTAAAAATGCCAATTCAGTGCAATTTAAAATAATTATGACTGTTATTCTGTTTCATTAAACTCAATTTAACGAATTATTAAAGAAATAAAGACAACGTGAATATGAGTCTGCAGGGAAAGTCATGTGCTGCCCACATCGCATTTTTAAATGTGTTTTATTGTGTTTAAAAATATATCTTGCTTAGCATCAAAACTAGTTTTTCTGTACAATACTGAAAAATGTACCTGGTGTTGACCGGGAATTAAAACAGGGTAATTATATAAAATAACAAAATTAATTAATTTTATTCTTAAATCCTCCCCCGCCCCCCTAATCACAAAACCTAAAGCACTTGAGGAGATTCTCCGTTCTACGTTAAAATCTACCGACGGACACAATTTAAATCTTAATTTCAGTAATTTCAGCACAATTAGACCAATTTATATATTGGCCATATCGTCTGCAAACAACGCAATTTTGATATTTCTAATACTCCATTTTGATCGCTCATGAAACCGCGAAAAGAACAAAATGGCTTAGACCCCCCCCCCCCACACACACACACACACACCTAATGGTCACACGCTTAGATATCCTCCATAGACGTATGGATATCCTCCTGCCTAATTCCAAGAACGCATGCATCATACGCATGCGCGAAAGGATCTATTAAGGGACCTTTACAGAAGTCAAAAAAATTAGCGATACATTTAGATCTTATAAACATTGTAATTAATAAAGAGGGTTTCAGGACTTTTTTTAATTTTGGAGATGTGTGTAATATTTAAAGGAGCTGCAATTAAATTGTGAATATCAGATTGCCAGTCAATTTTTTAAATCACAATTTAAATATCGGGAACGGTTTAATCACTCGAAAAGCATATATATACCAATAAACATATATATACCAATAAATACTAAATATATACCAATAAGCATATATATACCAATAAATACTAAATTTTCTACATCATATTATTGCCATTTACTATTTCCATCTATCTTTTATAGTTAATATGGATTTAGAAATTTAATTTGGACGTACAAAATAGAAAAAGGCCAGAGTGCTTTCGAGCGTTAATACGCTCTTCATCAGTGGCTACATGGAAAGTAAAAAGGATCGTTCATATATAGACTAGTAAAGATGAAAAATTTGCATAAATACAATTAGTAAATGAACATTCGATTATCTAAGGAAAAATATTTTACTTGTTTCGCATCTTCGTTACGTCACCTTTGAAAATAAGTCCAGTTATCAAATGAAAACGAAAATTGAATTAAAAGTGTATATCCATTAAATGCTAATTTTATACGTAATTTTTAACGATGAAAAGAATAAGACCAGCCCCATTACTCTAGGACTAGCCGTTCTAGAAATATTTTACTTGTTTCGCATCTTGGTTACGTCACCTTTGAAAATAAGTCTAGTTATCAAATGAAAACGAAAATTGAATTAAAAGTGTATATCCATTAAATGCTTATTTTATACGTAATTTTTAACGATGAAAAGAATAAGACCAACCCCATTACTCTAGAACTAGCCGTTCTAGAAGTATTTTACTTGTTTCGCATCTTCGTTACGTCACCTTTGAAAATAAGTCCAGTTATCAAATGAAAACAAAAATTGAATTAAAAGTGTATATCCATTAAATGCTTATTTTATACGTAATGTTTAACGATGAATAGAATAAGACCAGCCCCATTACTCTAAAACTAGCCGTTCTAGAAATATTTTACTTGTTTCGCATCTTCGTTACGTCACCTTTGAAAATAAGTCCAGTTATCAAATGAAAACAAAAATTGAATTAAAAGTGTATATCCATTAAATGCTTATTTTATACGTAATTTTTAACGATGAAAAGAATAAGACCAACCCCATTACTCTAGAACTAGCCGTTCTAGAAATATTTTACTTGTTTCGCATCTTCGTTACGTCACCTTTGAAAATAAGTCCAGTTATCAAATGAAAACAAAAATTGAATTAAAAGTGTATATCCATTAAATGCTAATTTTATACGTAATTTTTAACGATGAAAAGAATAAGACCAACCCCATTACTCTAGGACTAGCCGTTCTAGAAATATTTTACTTGTTTCGCATCTTCGTTACGTCACCTTTGAAAATAAGTCCAGTTATCAAATGAAAACGAAAATTGAATTAAAAGTGTATATCCACTAAATGCTAATTTTATACGTAATTTTTAACGATGAAAAGAATAAGACCAGCCCCATTACTCTAGGACTAGCCGTTCTAGAAATATTTTACTTGTTTCGCATCTTCGTTACGTCACCTTTGAAAATAAGTCCAGTTATCAAATGAAAACGAAAATTGAATTAAATGTGTATATCCATTAAATGCTAATTTTATACGTAATTTTCAACGATGAGAAGAATAAGACCAACCCCATTACTCTAGGCCTAGCCGTTCTAGAAATATTTTACTTGTTTCGCATCTTCGTTACGTCACCTTTGAAAATAAGTCCAGTTATCAAATGAAAACGAAAATTGAATTAAAAGTGTATATCCATTAAATGCTAATTTTATACGTAATTTTTAACGATGAAAAGAATATGACCAACCCCATTACTCTAGGACTAGCCGTTCTAGAAATATTTTACTTGTTTCGCATCTTCGTTACATCACCTTTGAAAATAAGTCCAGTTATCAAATGAAAACGAAAATTGAATTAAAAGTGTATATCCATTAAATGCTAATTTTATACGTAATTTTTAACGATGAAAAGAATAAGACCAACCCCATTACTCTAGGACTAGCCGTTCTAGAAATATTTTACTTGTTTCGCATCTTTGTTACGTCACCTTTGAAAATAAGTCCAGTTATCAAATGAAAACAAAAATTGAATTAAAAGTGTATATCCATTAAATGCTAATTTTATATGTAATTTTTAACGATGAAAAGAATAAGACCAACCCCATTACTCTAGGACTAGCCGTTCTAGAAATATTTTACTTGTTTCCTATCTTCGTTACGTCACCTTTGAAAATAAGTCCAGTTATCAAATGAAAACGAAAATTGAATTAAAAGTGTATATCCATTAAATGCTAATTTTATACGTAATTTTTAACGATGAAAAGAATATGACCAACCCCATTACTCTAGGACTAGCCGTTCTAGAAATATTTTACTTGTTTCGCATCTTCGTTACGTCACCTTTGAAAATAAGTCCAGTTATCAAATGAAAACGAAAATTGAATTAAAAGTGTATATCCATTAAATGCTAATTTTATACGTAATTTTTAACGATGAAAAGAATAAGACCACCCCCATTACTCTAGAACTAGCTGTTCTAGAAATATTTTACTTGTTTCGCATCTTCGTTACGTCACCTTTGAAAATAAGTCCAGTTATCAAATGAAAACGAAAATTGAATTAAAAGTGTATATCCATTAAATGCTAATTTTATACGTAATTTTTAACGATGAAAAGAATAAGACCACCCCCATTACTCTAAAACTAGCCGTTCTAGAAATATTTTACTTGTTTCGCATCTTCATTACGTCACCTTTGAAAATAAGTCCAGTTATCAAATGCAAACGATAATTGAATTAAAAATGCCAATTCAGTGCAATTTAAAATAATTATGACTGTTATTCTGTTTCATTAAACTCAATTTAACGAATTATTAAAGAAATAAAGACAACGTGAATATGAGTCTGCAGGGAAAGTCATGTGCTGCCCACATCGCATTTTTAAATGTGTTTTATTGTGTTTAAAAATATATCTTGCTTAGCATCAAAACTAGTTTTTCTGTACAATACTGAAAAATGTACCTGGTGTTGACCGGGAATTAAAACAGGGTAATTATATAAAATAACAAAATTAATTAATTTTATTCTTAAATCCTCCCCCGCCCCCCTAATCACAAAACCTAAAGCACTTGAGGAGATTCTCCGTTCTACGTTAAAATCTACCGACGGACACAATTTAAATCTTAATTTCAGTAATTTCAGCACAATTAGACCAATTTATATATTGGCCATATCGTCTGCAAACAACGCAATTTTGATATTTCTAATACTCCATTTTGATCGCTCATGAAACCGCGAAAAGAACAAAATGGCTTAGACCCCCCCCCCCACACACACACACACACACCTAATGGTCACACGCTTAGATATCCTCCATAGACGTATGGATATCCTCCTGCCTAATTCCAAGAACGCATGCATCATACGCATGCGCGAAAGGATCTATTAAGGGACCTTTACAGAAGTCAAAAAAATTAGCGATACATTTAGATCTTATAAACATTGTAATTAATAAAGAGGGTTTCAGGACTTTTTTTAATTTTGGAGATGTGTGTAATATTTAAAGGAGCTGCAATTAAATTGTGAATATCAGATTGCCAGTCAATTTTTTAAATCACAATTTAAATATCGGGAACGGTTTAATCACTCGAAAAGCATATATATACCAATAAACATATATATACCAATAAATACTAAATATATACCAATA
Organism: Amaurobius ferox; assembly: GCA_951213105.1. NCBI lineage: Eukaryota > Metazoa > Arthropoda > Arachnida > Araneae > Amaurobiidae > Amaurobius > Amaurobius ferox. The sequence continues at coordinate 1,673,808 of OX578153.1, forward strand.
AGCATATATATACCAATAAATACTAAATTTTCTACATCATATTATTGCCATTTACTATTTCCATCTATCTTTTATAGTTAATATGGATTTAGAAATTTAATTTGGACGTACAAAATAGAAAAAGGCCAGAGTGCTTTCGAGCGTTAATACGCTCTTCATCAGTGGCTACATGGAAAGTAAAAAGGATCGTTCATATATAGACTAGTAAAGATGAAAAATTTGCATAAATACAATTAGTAAATGAACATTCGATTATCTAAGGAAAAATATTTTACTTGTTTCGCATCTTCGTTACGTCACCTTTGAAAATAAGTCCAGTTATCAAATGAAAACGAAAATTGAATTAAAAGTGTATATCCATTAAATGCTAATTTTATACGTAATTTTTAACGATGAAAAGAATAAGACCAGCCCCATTACTCTAGGACTAGCCGTTCTAGAAATATTTTACTTGTTTCGCATCTTGGTTACGTCACCTTTGAAAATAAGTCTAGTTATCAAATGAAAACGAAAATTGAATTAAAAGTGTATATCCATTAAATGCTTATTTTATACGTAATTTTTAACGATGAAAAGAATAAGACCAACCCCATTACTCTAGAACTAGCCGTTCTAGAAGTATTTTACTTGTTTCGCATCTTCGTTACGTCACCTTTGAAAATAAGTCCAGTTATCAAATGAAAACAAAAATTGAATTAAAAGTGTATATCCATTAAATGCTTATTTTATACGTAATGTTTAACGATGAATAGAATAAGACCAGCCCCATTACTCTAAAACTAGCCGTTCTAGAAATATTTTACTTGTTTCGCATCTTCGTTACGTCACCTTTGAAAATAAGTCCAGTTATCAAATGAAAACGAAAATTGAATTAAAAGTGTATATCCATTAAATGCTTATTTTATACGTAATTTTTAACGATGAAAAGAATAAGACCAACCCCATTACTCTAGAACTAGCCGTTCTAGAAATATTTTACTTGTTTCGCATCTTCGTTACGTCACCTTTGAAAATAAGTCCAGTTATCAAATGAAAACAAAAATTGAATTAAAAGTGTATATCCATTAAATGCTAATTTTATACGTAATTTTTAACGATGAAAAGAATAAGACCAACCCCATTACTCTAGGACTAGCCGTTCTAGAAATATTTTACTTGTTTCGCATCTTCGTTACGTCACCTTTGAAAATAAGTCCAGTTATCAAATGAAAACGAAAATTGAATTAAAAGTGTATATCCACTAAATGCTAATTTTATACGTAATTTTTAACGATGAAAAGAATAAGACCAGCCCCATTACTCTAGGACTAGCCGTTCTAGAAATATTTTACTTGTTTCGCATCTTCGTTACGTCACCTTTGAAAATAAGTCCAGTTATCAAATGAAAACGAAAATTGAATTAAATGTGTATATCCATTAAATGCTAATTTTATACGTAATTTTCAACGATGAGAAGAATAAGACCAACCCCATTACTCTAGGCCTAGCCGTTCTAGAAATATTTTACTTGTTTCGCATCTTCGTTACGTCACCTTTGAAAATAAGTCCAGTTATCAAATGAAAACGAAAATTGAATTAAAAGTGTATATCCATTAAATGCTAATTTTATACGTAATTTTTAACGATGAAAAGAATATGACCAACCCCATTACTCTAGGACTAGCCGTTCTAGAAATATTTTACTTGTTTCGCATCTTCGTTACATCACCTTTGAAAATAAGTCCAGTTATCAAATGAAAACGAAAATTGAATTAAAAGTGTATATCCATTAAATGCTAATTTTATACGTAATTTTTAACGATGAAAAGAATAAGACCAACCCCATTACTCTAGGACTAGCCGTTCTAGAAATATTTTACTTGTTTCGCATCTTTGTTACGTCACCTTTGAAAATAAGTCCAGTTATCAAATGAAAACAAAAATTGAATTAAAAGTGTATATCCATTAAATGCTAATTTTATATGTAATTTTTAACGATGAAAAGAATAAGACCAACCCCATTACTCTAGGACTAGCCGTTCTAGAAATATTTTACTTGTTTCCTATCTTCGTTACGTCACCTTTGAAAATAAGTCCAGTTATCAAATGAAAACGAAAATTGAATTAAAAGTGTATATCCATTAAATGCTAATTTTATACGTAATTTTTAACGATGAAAAGAATATGACCAACCCCATTACTCTAGGACTAGCCGTTCTAGAAATATTTTACTTGTTTCGCATCTTCGTTACGTCACCTTTGAAAATAAGTCCAGTTATCAAATGAAAACGAAAATTGAATTAAAAGTGTATATCCATTAAATGCTAATTTTATACGTAATTTTTAACGATGAAAAGAATAAGACCACCCCCATTACTCTAGAACTAGCTGTTCTAGAAATATTTTACTTGTTTCGCATCTTCGTTACGTCACCTTTGAAAATAAGTCCAGTTATCAAATGAAAACGAAAATTGAATTAAAAGTGTATATCCATTAAATGCTAATTTTATACGTAATTTTTAACGATGAAAAGAATAAGACCACCCCCATTACTCTAAAACTAGCCGTTCTAGAAATATTTTACTTGTTTCGCATCTTCATTACGTCACCTTTGAAAATAAGTCCAGTTATCAAATGCAAACGATAATTGAATTAAAAATGCCAATTCAGTGCAATTTAAAATAATTATGACTGTTATTCTGTTTCATTAAACTCAATTTAACGAATTATTAAAGAAATAAAGACAACGTGAATATGAGTCTGCAGGGAAAGTCATGTGCTGCCCACATCGCATTTTTAAATGTGTTTTATTGTGTTTAAAAATATATCTTGCTTAGCATCAAAACTAGTTTTTCTGTACAATACTGAAAAATGTACCTGGTGTTGACCGGGAATTAAAACAGGGTAATTATATAAAATAACAAAATTAATTAATTTTATTCTTAAATCCTCCCCCGCCCCCCTAATCACAAAACCTAAAGCACTTGAGGAGATTCTCCGTTCTACGTTAAAATCTACCGACGGACACAATTTAAATCTTAATTTCAGTAATTTCAGCACAATTAGACCAATTTATATATTGGCCATATCGTCTGCAAACAACGCAATTTTGATATTTCTAATACTCCATTTTGATCGCTCATGAAACCGCGAAAAGAACAAAATGGCTTAGACCCCCCCCCCCACACACACACACACACACCTAATGGTCACACGCTTAGATATCCTCCATAGACGTATGGATATCCTCCTGCCTAATTCCAAGAACGCATGCATCATACGCATGCGCGAAAGGATCTATTAAGGGACCTTTACAGAAGTCAAAAAAATTAGCGATACATTTAGATCTTATAAACATTGTAATTAATAAAGAGGGTTTCAGGACTTTTTTTAATTTTGGAGATGTGTGTAATATTTAAAGGAGCTGCAATTAAATTGTGAATATCAGATTGCCAGTCAATTTTTTAAATCACAATTTAAATATCGGGAACGGTTTAATCACTCGAAAAGCATATATATACCAATAAACATATATATACCAATAAATACTAAATATATACCAATAAGCATATATATACCAATAAATACTAAATTTTCTACATCATATTATTGCCATTTACTATTTCCATCTATCTTTTATAGTTAATATGGATTTAGAAATTTAATTTGGACGTACAAAATAGAAAAAGGCCAGAGTGCTTTCGAGCGTTAATACGCTCTTCATCAGTGGCTACATGGAAAGTAAAAAGGATCGTTCATATATAGACTAGTAAAGATGAAAAATTTGCATAAATACAATTAGTAAATGAACATTCGATTATCTAAGGAAAAATATTTTACTTGTTTCGCATCTTCGTTACGTCACCTTTGAAAATAAGTCCAGTTATCAAATGAAAACGAAAATTGAATTAAAAGTGTATATCCATTAAATGCTAATTTTATACGTAATTTTTAACGATGAAAAGAATAAGACCAGCCCCATTACTCTAGGACTAGCCGTTCTAGAAATATTTTACTTGTTTCGCATCTTGGTTACGTCACCTTTGAAAATAAGTCTAGTTATCAAATGAAAACGAAAATTGAATTAAAAGTGTATATCCATTAAATGCTTATTTTATACGTAATTTTTAACGATGAAAAGAATAAGACCAACCCCATTACTCTAGAACTAGCCGTTCTAGAAGTATTTTACTTGTTTCGCATCTTCGTTACGTCACCTTTGAAAATAAGTCCAGTTATCAAATGAAAACAAAAATTGAATTAAAAGTGTATATCCATTAAATGCTTATTTTATACGTAATGTTTAACGATGAATAGAATAAGACCAGCCCCATTACTCTAAAACTAGCCGTTCTAGAAATATTTTACTTGTTTCGCATCTTCGTTACGTCACCTTTGAAAATAAGTCCAGTTATCAAATGAAAACGAAAATTGAATTAAAAGTGTATATCCATTAAATGCTAATTTTATACGTAATTTTTAACGATGAAAAGAATAAGACCAGCCCCATTACTCTAGGACTAGCCGTTCTAGAAATATTTTACTTGTTTCCCATCTTCGTTACGTCACCTTTGAAAATAAGTCCAGTTATCAAATGAAAACGAAAATTGAATTAAAAGTGTATATCCATTAAATGCTTATTTTATACGTAATTTTTAACGATGAAAAGAATAAGACCAACCCCATTACTCTAGAACTAGCCGTTCTAGAAATATTTTACTTGTTTCGCATCTTCGTTACGTCACCTTTGAAAATAAGTCCAGTTATCAAATGAAAACGAAAATTGAATTAAAAGTGTATATCCATTAAATGCTTATTTTATACGTAATTTTTAACGATGAAAAGAATAAGACCAACTCCATTACTCTAGGACTAGCCGTTCTAGAAATATTTTACTTGTTTCGCATCTTCGTTACATCACCTTTGAAAATAAGTCCAGTTATCAAATGAAAACGAAAATTGAATTAAAAGTGTATATCCATTAAATGCTAATTTTATACGTAATTTTTAACGATGAAAAGAATAAGACCAACCCCATTACTCTAGCACTAGCCGTTCTAGAAATATTTTACTTGTTTCGCATCTTCGTTACGTCACCTTTGAAAATAAGTCCAGTTATCAAATGAAAACAAAAATTGAATTAAAAGTGTATATCCATTAAATGCTAATTTTATATGTAATTTTTAACGATGAAAAGAATAAGACCAACCCCATTACTCTAGGACTAGCCGTTCTAGAAATATTTTACTTGTTTCGCATCTTCGTTACGTCACCTTTGAAAATAAGTCCAGTTATCAAATGAAAACGAAAATTGAATTAAAAGTGTATATCCATTAAATGCTAATTTTATACGTAATTTTTAACGATGAAAAGAATATGACCAACCCCATTACTCTAGGACTAGCCGTTCTAGAAATATTTTACTTGTTTCGCATCTTCGTTACGTCACCTTTGAAAATAAGTCCAGTTATCAAATGAAAACGAAAATTGAATTCAAAGTGTATATCCATTAAATGCTAATTTTATACGTAATTTTTAACGATGAAAAGAATAAGACCACCCCCATTACTCTAGAACTAGCTGTTCTAGAAATATTTTACTTGTTTCGCATCTTCGTTACGTCACCTTTGAAAATAAGTCCAGTTATCAAATGAAAACGAAAATTGAATTAAAAGTGTATATCCATTAAATGCAAATTTTATACGTAATTTTTAACGATGAAAAGAATAAGACCACCCCCATTACTCTAGAACTAGCCGTTCTAGAAATATTTTACTTGTTTCGCATCTTCATTACGTCACCTTTGAAAATAAGTCCAGTTATCAAATGCAAACGATAATTGAATTAAAAATGCCAATTCAGTGCAATTTAAAATAATTATGACTGTTATTCTGTTTCATTAAACTCAATTTAACGAATTATTAAAGAAATAAAGACAACGTGAATATGAGTCTGCAGGGAAAGTCATGTGCTGCCCACATCGCATTTTTAAATGTGTTTTATTTTGTTTAAAAATATATCTTGCTTAGCATCAAAACTAGTTTTTCTGTACAATACTGAAAAATGTACCTGGTGTTGACCGGGAATTAAAACAGGGTAATTATATAAAATAACAAAATTAATTAATTTTATTCTTAAATCCTCCCCCGCCCCCCTAATCACAAAACCTAAAGCACTTGAGGAGATTCTCCGTTCTACGTTAAAATCTACCGACGGACACAATTTAAATCTTAATTTCAGTAATTTCAGCACAATTAGACCAATTTATATATTGGCCATATCGTCCGCAAACAACGCAATTTTGATATTTCTAATACTCCATTTTGATCGCTCATGAAACCGCGAAAAGAACAAAATGGCTTAGACCCCCCCCCCCCCCACACACACACACACACACCTAATGGTCACACGCTTAGATATCCTCCATAGACGTATGGATATCCTCCTGCCTAATTCCAAGAACGCATGCATCATACGCATGCGCGAAAGGATCTATTAAGGGACCTTTACAGAAGTCAAAAAAATTAGCGATACATTTAGATCTTATAAACATTGTAATTAATAAAGAGGGTTTCAGGACTTTTTTTAATTTTGGAGATGTGTGTAATATTTAAAGGAGCTGCAATTAAATTGTGAATATCAGATTGCCAGTCAATTTTTTAAATCACAATTTAAATATCGGGAACGGTTTAATCACTCGAAAAGCATATATATACCAATAAACATATATATACCAATAAATACTAAATATATACCAATAAGCATATATATACCAATAAATACTAAATTTTCTACATCATATTATTGCCATTTACTATTTCCATCTATCTTTTATAGTTAATATGGATTTAGAAATTTAATTTGGACGTACAAAATAGAAAAAGGCCAGAGTGCTTTCGAGCGTTAATACGCTCTTCATCAGTGGCTACATGGAAAGTAAAAAGGATCGTTCATATATAGACTAGTAAAGATGAAAAATTTGCATAAATACAATTAGTAAATGAACATTCGATTATCTAAGGAAAAATATTTTACTTGTTTCGCATCTTCGTTACGTCACCTTTGAAAATAAGTCCAGTTATCAAATGAAAACGAAAATTGAATTAAAAGTGTATATCCATTAAATGCTAATTTTATACGTAATTTTTAACGATGAAAAGAATAAGACCAGCCCCATTACTCTAGGACTAGCCGTTCTAGAAATATTTTACTTGTTTCGCATCTTGGTTACGTCACCTTTGAAAATAAGTCTAGTTATCAAATGAAAACGAAAATTGAATTAAAAGTGTATATCCATTAAATGCTTATTTTATACGTAATTTTTAACGATGAAAAGAATAAGACCAACCCCATTACTCTAGAACTAGCCGTTCTAGAAGTATTTTACTTGTTTCGCATCTTCGTTACGTCAGCTTTGAAAATAAGTTCAGTTATCAAATGAAAACAAAAATTGAATTAAAAGTGTATATCCATTAAATGCTTATTTTATACGTAATGTTTAACGATGAATAGAATAAGACCAGCCCCATTACTCTAAAACTAGCCGTTCTAGAAATATTTTACTTGTTTCGCATCTTCGTTACGTCACCTTTGAAAATAAGTCCAGTTATCAAATGAAAACGAAAATTGAATTAAAAGTGTATATCCATTAAATGCTAATTTTATACGTAATTTTTAACGATGAAAAGAATAAGACCAGCCCCATTACTCTAGGACTAGCCGTTCTAGAAATATTTTACTTGTTTCACATCTTCGTTACGTCACCTTTGAAAATAAGTCCAGTTATCAAATGAAAACGAAAATTGAATTAAAAGTGTATATCCATTAAATGCTTATTTTATACGTAATTTTTAACGATGAAAAGAATAAGACCAACCCCATTACTCTAGAACTAGCCGTTCTAGAAATATTTTACTTGTTTCGCATCTTCGTTACGTCACCTTTGAAAATAAGTCCAGTTATCAAATGAAAACGAAAATTGAATTAAAAGTGTATATCCATTAAATGCTTATTTTATACGTAATTTTTAACGATGAAAAGAATAAGACTAACCCCATTACTCTAGAACTAGCCGTTCTAGAAATATTTTACTTGTTTCGGATCTTCGTTACGTCACCTTTGAAAATAAGTCCAGTTATCAAATGAAAACAAAAATTGAATTAAAAGTGTATATCACATTAAATGCTTATTTTATACTTAATTTTTAACGATGAAAAGAATAAGACCAACCCCATTACTCTAGAACTAGCCGTTCTAGAAATATTTTACTTGTTTCGCATCTTCGTTACGTCACCTTTGAAAATAAGTCCAGTTATCAAATGAAAACAAAAATTGAATTAAACGTGTATATCCATTAAATGCTTATTTTATACGTAATTTTTAACGATGAAAAGAATAAGACCAACCCCATTACTCTAGAATTAGCCGTTCTAGAAATATTTTACTTGTTTCGCATCTTCGTTACGTCACCTTTGAAAATAAGTCCAGTTATCAAATGAAAACAAAAATTGAATTAAAAGTGTATATCCATTAAATGCTTATTTTATACGTAATTTTTAACGATGAAAAGAATAAGACCAACCCCATTACTCTATAACTAGCCGTTCTAGAAATATTTTACTTGTTTCGCATCTTCGTTACGTCACCTTTGAAAATAAGTCCAGTTATCAAATGAAAACAAAAATTGAATTAAAAGTGTATATCCATTAAATGCTTATTTTATACGTAATTTTTAACGATGAAAAGAATAAGACCAGCCCCATTACTCTAAAACTAGCCGTTCTAGAAATATTTTACTTGTTTCGCATCTTCGTTACGTCACCTTTGAAAATAAGTCCAGTTATCAAATGAAAACAAAAATTGAATTAAAAGTGTATATCCATTAAATGCTTATTTTATACGTAATTTTTAACGATGAAAAGAATAAGACCAACCCCATTACTCTAGAACTAGCCGTTCTAGAAATATTTTACTTGTTTCGCATCTTCGTTACGTCACCTTTGAAAATAAGTCCAGTTATCAAATGAAAACAAAAATTGAATTAAAAGTGTATATCCATTAAATGCTTATTTTATACGTAATTTTTAACGATGAAAAGAATAAGACCAACCCCATTACTCTAGATCTAGCCGTTCTAGAAATATTTTACTTGTTTCGCACCTTCGTTACATCACCTTTGAAAATAAGTCCAGTTATCAAATGAAAACAAAAATTGAATTAAAAGTGTATATCCATTAAATGCTTATTTTATACGTAATTTTTAACGATGAAAAGAATAAGACCAACCCCATTACTCTAGAACTAGCCGTTCTAGAAATATTTTACTTGTTTCGCATCTTCGTTACGTCACCTTTGAAAATAAGTCCAGTTATCAAATGAAAACAAAAATTGAATTAAACGTGTATATCCATTAAATGCTTATTTTATACGTAATTTTTAACGATGAAAAGAATAAGACCAACCCCATTACTCTAGAATTAGCCGTTCTAGAAATATTTTACTTGTTTCGCATCTTCGTTACGTCACCTTTGAAAATAAGTCCAGTTATCAAATGAAAACAAAAATTGAATTAAAAGTGTATATCCATTAAATGCTTATTTTATACGTAATTTTTAACGATGAAAAGAATAAGACCAACCCCATTACTCTATAACTAGCCGTTCTAGAAATATTTTACTTGTTTCGCATCTTCGTTACGTCACCTTTGAAAATAAGTCCAGTTATCAAATGAAAACAAAAATTGAATTAAAAGTGTATATCCATTAAATGCTTATTTTATACGTAATTTTTAACGATGAAAAGAATAAGACCAGCCCCATTACTCTAAAACTAGCCGTTCTAGAAATATTTTACTTGTTTCGCATCTTCGTTACGTCACCTTTGAAAATAAGTCCAGTTATCAAATGAAAACAAAAATTGAATTGAAAGTGTATATCCATTAAATGCTTATTTTATACGTAATTTTTAACGATGAAAAGAATAAGACCAACCCCATTACTCCAGAACTAGCCGTTCTAGAAATATTTTACTTGTTTCGCATCTTCGTTACGTCACCTTTGAAAATAAGTCCAGTTATCAAATGAAAACAAAAATTGAATTAAAAGTGTATATCCATTAAATGCTTATTTTATACGTAATTTTTAACGATGAAAAGAATAAGACCAACCCCATTACTCTAGATCTAGCCGTTCTAGAAATATTTTACTTGTTTCGCACCTTCGTTACATCACCTTTGAAAATAAGTCCAGTTATCAAATGAAAACAAAAATTGAATTAAAAGTGTATATCCATTAAATGCTTATTTTATACGTAATTTTTAACGATGAAAAGAATAAGACCAGCCCCATTACTCTAAAACTAGCCGTTCTAGAAATATTTTACTTGTTTCGCATCTTCGTTACGTCACCTTTGAAAATAAGTCCAGTTATCAAATGAAAACAAAAATTGAATTAAAAGTGTATATCCATTAAATGCTTATTTTATACGTAATTTTTAACGATGAAAAGAATAAGACCAACCCCATTACTCTAGGACTAGCCGTTCTAGAAATATTTTACTTGTTTCGCATCTTCGTTACGTCACCTTTGAAAATAAGTCCAGTTATCAAATGAAAACGAAAATTGAATTAAAAGTGTATATCCATTAAATGCTTATTTTATACGTAATTTTTAACAATGAAAAGAATAAGACCAGCCCCATTACTCTAAACCTAGCCGTTCTAGAAATATTTTACTTGTTTCGCATCTTCGTTACGTCACCTTTGAAAATAAGTCCAGTTATCAAATGAAAACAAAAATTGAATTAAAAGTGTATATCCATTAAATGCTTATTTTATACGTAATTTTTAACGATGAAAAGAATAAGACCAACCCCATTACTCTAGAACTAGCCGTTCTAGAAATATTTTACTTGTTTCGCATCTTCGTTACGTCACCTTTGAAAATAAGTCCAGTTATCAAATGAAAACAAAAATTGAATTAAAAGTGTATATCCATTAAATGCTAATTTTATACGTAATTTTTAACGATGAAAAGAATAAGACCAACCCCATTACTCTAGGACTAGCCGTTCTAGAAATATTTTACTTGTTTCGCATCTTCGTTACGTCACCTTTGAAAATAAGTCCAGTTATCAAATGAAAACGAAAATTGAATTAAAAGTGTATATCCACTAAATGCTAATTTTATACGTAATTTTTAACGATGAAAAGAATAAGACCAGCCCCATTACTCTAGGACTAGCCGTTCTAGAAATATTTTACTTGTTTCGCATCTTCGTTACGTCACCTTTGAAAATAAGTCCAGTTATCAAATGAAAACGAAAATTGAATTAAATGTGTATATCCATTAAATGCTAATTTTATACGTAATTTTCAACGATGAGAAGAATAAGACCAACCCCATTACTCTAGGCCTAGCCGTTCTAGAAATATTTTACTTGTTTCGCATCTTCGTTACGTCACCTTTGAAAATAAGTCCAGTTATCAAATGAAAACGAAAATTGAATTAAAAGTGTATATCCATTAAATGCTAATTTTATACGTAATTTTTAACGATGAAAAGAATATGACCAACCCCATTACTCTAGGACTAGCCGTTCTAGAAATATTTTACTTGTTTCGCATCTTCGTTACATCACCTTTGAAAATAAGTCCAGTTATCAAATGAAAACGAAAATTGAATTAAAAGTGTATATCCATTAAATGCTAATTTTATACGTAATTTTTAACGATGAAAAGAATAAGACCAACCCCATTACTCTAGGACTAGCCGTTCTAGAAATATTTTACTTGTTTCGCATCTTCGTTACGTCACCTTTGAAAATAAGTCCAGTTATCAAATGAAAACAAAAATTGAATTAAAAGTGTATATCCATTAAATGCTAATTTTATATGTAATTTTTAACGATGAAAAGAATAAGACCAACCCCATTACTCTAGGACTAGCCGTTCTAGAAATATTTTACTTGTTTCGCATCTTCGTTACGTCACCTTTGAAAATAAGTCCAGTTATCAAATGAAAACGAAAATTGAATTAAAAGTGTATATCCATTAAATGCTAATTTTATACGTAATTTTTAACGATGAAAAGAATATGACCAACCCCATTACTCTAGGACTAGCCGTTCTAGAAATATTTTACTTGTTTCGCATCTTCGTTACGTCACCTTTGAAAATAAGTCCAGTTATCAAATGAAAACGAAAATTGAATTAAAAGTGTATATCCATTAAATGCTAATTTTATACGTAATTTTTAACGATGAAAAGAATAAGACCACCCCCATTACTCTAGAACTAGCTGTTCTAGAAATATTTTACTTGTTTCGCATCTTCGTTACGTCACCTTTGAAAATAAGTCCAGTTATCAAATGAAAACGAAAATTGAATTAAAAGTGTATATCCATTAAATGCTAATTTTATACGTAATTTTTAACGATGAAAAGAATAAGACCACCCCCATTACTCTAAAACTAGCCGTTCTAGAAATATTTTACTTGTTTCGCATCTTCATTACGTCACCTTTGAAAATAAGTCCAGTTATCAAATGCAAACGATAATTGAATTAAAAATGCCAATTCAGTGCAATTTAAAATAATTATGACTGTTATTCTGTTTCATTAAACTCAATTTAACGAATTATTAAAGAAATAAAGACAACGTGAATATGAGTCTGCAGGGAAAGTCATGTGCTGCCCACATCGCATTTTTAAATGTGTTTTATTTTGTTTAAAAATATATCTTGCTTAGCATCAAAACTAGTTTTTCTGTACAATACTGAAAAATGTACCTGGTGTTGACCGGGAATTAAAACAGGGTAATTATATAAAATAACAAAATTAATTAATTTTATTCTTAAATCCTCCCCCGCCCCCCTAATCACAAAACCTAAAGCACTTGAGGAGATTCTCCGTTCTACGTTAAAATCTACCGACGGACACAATTTAAATCTTAATTTCAGTAATTTCAGCACAATTAGACCAATTTATATATTGGCCATATCGTCCGCAAACAACGCAATTTTGATATTTCTAATACTCCATTTTGATCGCTCATGAAACCGCGAAAAGAACAAAATGGCTTAGACCCCCCCCCCCCCCACACACACACACACCTAATGGTCACACGCTTAGATATCCTCCATAGACGTATGGATATCCTCCTGCCTAATTCCAAGAACGCATGCATCATACGCATGCGCGAAAGGATCTATTAAGGGACCTTTACAGAAGTCAAAAAAAATAGCGATACATTTAGATCTTATAAACATTGTAATTAATAAAGAGGTTTTCAGGACTTTTTTTAATTTTGGAGATGTGTGTAATATTTAAAGGAGCTGCAATTAAATTGTGAATATCAGATTGCCAGTCAATTTTTTAAATCACAATTTAAATATCGGGAACGGTTTAATCACTCGAAAAGCATATATATACCAATAAACATATATATACCAATAAATACTAAATATATACCAATAAGCATATATATACCAATAAATACTAAATTTTCTACATCATATTATTGCCATTTACTATTTCCATCTATCTTTTATAGTTAATATGGATTTAGAAATTTAATTTGGACGTACAAAATAGAAAAAGGCCAGAGTGCTTTCGAGCGTTAATACGCTCTTCATCAGTGGCTACATGGAAAGTAAAAAGGATCGTTCATATATAGACTAGTAAAGATGAAAAATTTGCATAAATACAATTAGTAAATGAACATTCGATTATCTAAGGAAAAATATTTTACTTGTTTCGCATCTTCGTTACGTCACCTTTGAAAATAAGTCCAGTTATCAAATGAAAACGAAAATTGAATTAAAAGTGTATATCCATTAAATGCTAATTTTATACGTAATTTTTAACGATGAAAAGAATAAGACCAGCCCCATTACTCTAGGACTAGCCGTTCTAGAAATATTTTACTTGTTTCGCATCTTGGTTACGTCACCTTTGAAAATAAGTCTAGTTATCAAATGAAAACGAAAATTGAATTAAAAGTGTATATCCATTAAATGCTTATTTTATACGTAATTTTTAACGATGAAAAGAATAAGACCAACCGCATTACTCTAGAACTAGCCGTTCTAGAAGTATTTTACTTGTTTCGCATCTTCGTTACGTCACCTTTGAAAATAAGTCCAGTTATCAAATGAAAACAAAAATTGAATTAAAAGTGTATATCCATTAAATGCTTATTTTATACGTAATGTTTAACGATGAATAGAATAAGACCAGCCCCATTACTCTAAAACTAGCCGTTCTAGAAATATTTTACTTGTTTCGCATCTTCGTTACGTCACCTTTGAAAATAAGTCCAGTTATCAAATGAAAACGAAAATTGAATTAAAAGTGTATATCCATTAAATGCTAATTTTATACGTAATTTTTAACGATGAAAAGAATAAGACCAGCCCCATTACTCTAGGACTAGCCGTTCTAGAAATATTTTACTTGTTTCACATCTTCGTTACGTCACCTTTGAAAATAAGTCCAGTTATCAAATGAAAACGAAAATTGAATTAAAAGTGTATATCCATTAAATGCTTATTTTATACGTAATTTTTAACGATGAAAAGAATAAGACCAACCCCATTACTCTAGAACTAGCCGTTCTAGAAATATTTTACTTGTTTCGCATCTTCGTTACGTCACCTTTGAAAATAAGTCCAGTTATCAAATGAAAACGAAAATTGAATTAAAAGTGTATATCCATTAAATGCTTATTTTATACGTAATTTTTAACGATGAAAAGAATAAGACCAACCCCATTACTCTAGGACTAGCCGTTCTAGAAATATTTTACTTGTTTCGCATCTTCGTTACGTCACCTTTGAAAATAAGTCCAGTTATCAAATGAAAACAAAAATTGAATTAAAAGTGTATATCCATTAAATGCTAATTTTATATGTAATTTTTAACGATGAAAAGAATAAGACCAACCCCATTACTCTAGGACTAGCCGTTCTAGAAATATTTTACTTGTTTCGCATCTTCGTTACGTCACCTTTGAAAATAAGTCCAGTTATCAAATGAAAACGAAAATTGAATTAAAAGTGTATATCCATTAAATGCTAATTTTATACGTAATTTTTAACGATGAAAAGAATATGACCAACCCCATTACTCTAGGACTAGCCGTTCTAGAAATATTTTACTTGTTTCGCATCTTCGTTACGTCACCTTTGAAAATAAGTCCAGTTATCAAATGAAAACGAAAATTGAATTCAAAGTGTATATCCATTAAATGCTAATTTTATACGTAATTTTTAACGATGAAAAGAATAAGACCACCCCCATTACTCTAGAACTAGCTGTTCTAGAAATATTTTACTTGTTTCGCATCTTCGTTACGTCACCTTTGAAAATAAGTCCAGTTATCAAATGAAAACGAAAATTGAATTAAAAGTGTATATCCATTAAATGCTAATTTTATACGTAATTTTTAACGATGAAAAGAATAAGACCACCCCCATTACTCTAGAACTAGCCGTTCTAGAAATATTTTACTTGTTTCGCATCTTCATTACGTCACCTTTGAAAATAAGTCCAGTTATCAAATGCAAACGATAATTGAATTAAAAATGCCAATTCAGTGCAATTTAAAATAATTATGACTGTTATTCTGTTTCATTAAACTCAATTTAACGAATTATTAAAGAAATAAAGACAACGTGAATATGAGTCTGCAGGGAAAGTCATGTGCTGCCCACATCGCATTTTTAAATGTGTTTTATTTTGTTTAAAAATATATCTTGCTTAGCATCAAAACTAGTTTTTCTGTACAATACTGAAAAATGTACCTGGTGTTGACCGGGAATTAAAACAGGGTAATTATATAAAATAACAAAATTAATTAATTTTATTCTTAAATCCTCCCCCGCCCCCCTAATCACAAAACCTAAAGCACTTGAGGAGATTCTCCGTTCTACGTTAAAATCTACCGACGGACACAATTTAAATCTTAATTTCAGTAATTTCAGCACAATTAGACCAATTTATATATTGGCCATATCGTCCGCAAACAACGCAATTTTGATATTTCTAATACTCCATTTTGATCGCTCATGAAACCGCGAAAAGAACAAAATGGCTTAGACCCCCCCCCCCCCACACACACACACACACACCTAATGGTCTCACGCTTAGATATCCTCCATAGACGTATGGATATCCTCCTGCCTAATTCCAAGAACGCATGCATCATACGCATGCGCGAAAGGATCTGTTAAGGGACCTTTACAGAAGTCAAAAAAATTAGCGATACATTTAGATCTTATAAACATTGTAATTAATAAAGAGGTTTTCAGGACTTTTTTTAATTTTGGAGATGTGTGTAATATTTAAAGGAGCTGCAATTAAATTGTGAATATCAGATTGCCAGTCAATTTTTTAAATCACAATTTAAATATCGGGAACGGTTTAATCACTCGAAAAGCATATATATACCAATAAACATATATATACCAATAAATACTAAATATATACCAATAAGCATATATATACCAATAAATACTAAATTTTCTACATCATATTATTGCCATTTACTATTTCCATCTATCTTTTATAGTTAATATGGATTTAGAAATTTAATTTGGACGTACAAAATAGAAAAAGGCCAGAGTGCTTTCGAGCGTTAATACGCTCTTCATCAGTGGCTACATGGAAAGTAAAAAGGATCGTTCATATATAGACTAGTAAAGATGAAAAATTTGCATAAATACAATTAGTAAATGAACATTCGATTATCTAAGGAAAAATACACAAAAGACATAAAATATTATTTAACGGATTAAAAAACGAGTATATCTCAAGAAAAGTACAATTAAAAATACTATTTTATTACAGGAATGCAAATTCAGAAAGGACAGTCAAGCCCAATCCCCATGAGGATGACGTCAAAGATAACTATGAAGAGACTTGAATTGCATAGAGTCAAGAATGAGTCGCCAAGCATAACTTAAAATTTGAACGCAGTCAAAATTATCAATCGACGCACGGTAGATATAAAAAATCTGATGTGAGCAGCACATGACTTTCCCTGCAGACTTATATACACATTCCCATTATTTTAATTAAATTAAATTCACTATTAATTCAATTTTCGTTCTCATTTGGTAACTGGACTCATTTTCAAAGGTGGCGTGGGAAAAAAACGAAAATATCCCGAGAACGGCTAGTCCTAGTGTAATGGGGTTGGCCTTATTCTTTTCTTCGTTAAAAATTACGTATAAAACAAGCATTTAAAGGATATATTTTAGCATACGTAGTTTTTTATTTTAGATTTTCTTGATTTTTGCGGGTCATTTTGCAAAAAAAATGCAGGTTATTTTTTCCGAATCGCACTAAAATCTAATCAGCACCAGGGTGACCTACAAGCGAGTTATCTACAAAATTTTGTGACATTCAGTTCATTAGATTTTCAGAGAGAGTGGATACAAGCTTTTGCGGGCCATTTCACAAAAAAGGCGGGTTCTTTTATCTTAAATCGTACCCAAAACTAATCAGCACTAGATTCGCCCACAAGCGACTTACCTACCAAATTTTATGAAATGCGGTCAATTAGTTTTTTAGTTAGAGTGTATACAAAATCTGCACAGACAGACAGATACACAGACACACACAGACGTCACGCTAAAAATAGTTTTTTCGTATTCTAGAGGTCTCGGAACGTGTAGATCCGTCGAAAACTCGAGTTGCGATTTTCGGCATGATTCCAATATTTTCCCTATACATTACCATATATTGCAGGGAAAGTAATAGAAAGGGATTCAAAAAGGAGAATATGACGGGGGTTATTACAACGCATTAAAAGGAAATTTTTTTTCAAAAATGGGCAGAAAATTATCCTTAACAACATAATGAGCAGGGACCGTAGAAAGTTTTCCACCTTTGACATCCCGAGCCGAGCATGTTCTGCTAAACGGATGCCAACATTGCGTTTGGTGCTGCCAATATAAAATTTATAGTTACCATCGGTAGACAACAAGGGAACCACATACATCTCAGCAAAGCTTTTAAAGTCATCCATATCCCCGAGTTTATCAGAACGAATACGGTTAAATAAAGTAGTAATATGGGTGAGCAGGCCTGAAACCAAATTCATGACAGAACTGAATAAAGGGACGGAAAATCTTAGGATGGTACGGAAACTAGATTTATAAATTAAACGATCTTTTAAAGCAACAAGTTTAGTATCAATTTGAGTAAATTTATGGCGAACATGGGCGAAAATCTTATGTACAAATTCAAAAGAATAGGCAGCCTCATGGTCAAGATTAAAAATAAAATTAATTTCATCACTCAAAGCAGAGATAGCAGAACAAACATTAAATGCTCGATTGAAATAAGCGTTAAAAGAAGCTTTTTTAAAGGATATAGGATGGTAAGTCTTAATATATTTTTCTGAAATAAAAAGCATGAAAGTCTGCATGTACGAAAGGACCTTCGTCGCTAGGTCCCGTGCCCCCAAATTCAGTATATGGTTTTTGTGTGCTTAGTGTGTATGGGGCCCCCAATATACCGGCAGGACCTGGGATCCTCTTTGACTTAATCGTGTTGTGAATACAAGAAAAATTATTTGCATTTCTATCTATTAGATTTGGATATATAAGCGTCTACAGTGTTTACATTTTTCACAACGCTCCGGTTTCCACCACAGATGCCCCAAGCATAGAAGTTAATCACATCAGAGCAATATTTTATGCCATGGAGTTGAAAAGGAGATAAAACTCCTATGGATGAAACGTTTGAAAATGCCATGACGCTTTGAGAATTATATCTAGGTGTCGCTAGTGTTAGTCAAGTAGCTGCTATTTATAATTAATACAATAAAAAGGAGTTGTATTTAGAATATGTATTTTTGATTATTTTTAAGTGAAGGGATCCCGAATTATGAGTGTAATTAACCAGTATTTTTACTTTTCTTATATACAATAATGTACACGGAAAGTATTGTGACGGAGTCGAAAATTCGAATCCGAATTTTCGACGGGAGAGCACGTTTCAAGCATCCTTGATCACGAATCGAACATTTTTGAGATGATGTCTGTGTATGTGTGTGTGTGTGTGTGTGTGTGTTCAGTGACTCTGTGGAGACGATATCTCACGAACGACTTTTCGAGTGAAATTTTGAAAAAATCATCAAAAAATCAAAACCTTTAATAAAGTTACGTAAATAGACATTTCTTATGTAATTTTTCCTTAGAAAACGATTGACATACATTTTAGAACGCTAGCATGAACCGTTCTCGAGATATTGCACATTTTTCAAATAAATTTATCAAAAATTCCCATAAATTAAAAAAAGATATTAACTGTTGAGAAACATGTTCACTTTCCATCATGCGATAAATTGAGTGACATCATTCGCGTGGATCTAGCTCGTTCTATTCATGAGAAAAGATACGTTGAGTAATACTTTTGTATTTGAACGCCAATAATCATTTATCTGCTATAAGAATAACTTATTTTTCAGTCCATAACGCTTCGTGATTTTAGTGACGAATTTGGCGGAATATGGCCAACTTGGCGACTTTTTAAATGTTGCCAAATTAATGAAAATCTCGCCAAATGGATAAAAATGACGCGAAATTAATGAAAATGACGACTAATTGACGAAAATTCAACAACTTGGAAAGAATATAAGTATCTACTATAAGAATAACCTATTTTTTATTTTTACTGTAAAAGTAGTAAATTCATTATATAAGGAAAGTCATGTGTTGCTCACATCAGACTTTTTTATATTTGTAGGATAGAGTACAGAATATAGGGAGATAAAAATAAATAGTAAGGTAAAATAATTTTGAATACGTAAAAATATTCTTTATTGTTTCCGTTCTACTTAGTATTGCGCTAATAATTTATTTTTATAAAATCGACACTTTAAATAAATATTTTACAACGTTCACCATAGAAATGCATTCAATACAGGGCTATTTATCTTATCCCAGTGCCACCTGAATGATTGTCTCAAACGATATTGGCGTTTTCTTAATATGAAGATTTAACTCCTTACTTTTACCTCTGTTTTATACAGTCGCATGAGAAAATAATAATATATTGATTTTAGGATATGTGGGATAAAATCAAAAAACGCAAAATGAAATAATACGCAGGTACATTTAAATGGGAGTGCATTTAACGATGTTCAACAAGGATTTTGTTCTAGACTGGAATATGCTATTTTTATCACGATTTCGATAAAAATGAAAAAGATATTTTTTCGCTCTATCTCAATCAAAATACTTCAGATATCGATCTTTCTTTTTCACTTCTCTTACTCCTTTAAAGATTATTTGTCATGACAACTCACGAAAATTAAGGAGAGGTAGGGCTGGATTACAACGGGTTAGAATGTATGCCTGAAAGAAACAATATACACACAGACATCTTCTCAAAAACATTCGATTCGAGTTCAGGGATGCTATGCCATTGAAAATTTGAATTCTAATTTTCGATCCCGTCACAATATTTGCCATATACATTATACTATGTATGAATGAAAAGTAATACTAATAATTAAAAATTTAAACATATTTAATTGTACTTAATAAATAAGAAGTAAATATACGAATTTTATTGATAATTAAATAATTCGGTAGGGAATGTCATCTTTTGTCCACATCAGAATTTTTTCTTTTATATTTGTCTTATTTCTAAAAGAAAAATTGTTTATTTAGATGCTTTATCTCTATTAAGTGCCTTTTAACTTTGTTTCTAAACTTCACCAGTCGTAGAAACGGCCTCCCTCGGAAAATTAAGGCAAAAGTATCAAATGAACACCATTCTGAAGATACGCGAAAAATAAAATTTAAAAAACAGCAAAAGATGAAAAAATCTCCCACAGCGGAGGCGGAACGTAAACAAACAAGAAGAGAGGCGAGAATGGAACGAATATAAAGTGAACTGAAGAGATGAAATTCTCACACTGATGTTTACAACTGAAGTGAATAGGACACAAAGAAGGGCAATGGAACGAATTTATGAAGAGGCGTACGTTAGAATTCCCAATCGATTTTTCAAATATACGCATGCGCAGAGAAAAGCCAAACGGATCTTGCACTAAAAGTGATAAATAGTTACGCGCAATAAAAGGACAAAAGAGAAGCTTTGAGGAATACGGAGAAATGTTGTTTATTACGTTCCTTCATGGAATAAATTTTAAGCGCTCCTTTGGAATCTGGCAATCGATAAAAATGAAGCTGAGCTAGGTTTGCAGAAATTTGAATAGAACACTGTGTTTTCATCTGCCCACGTAAACACGTTTCGAACCATAAATGAGTTTCAAAATCATATTTATTTAACTTTTCAAGATTAATTATCATATAAAGTGCATATTTAAATTAGGCAGGATTAACAAAAGACGATTTTTAATTTTCTTGTACGTGATTGCTCTTATTTAATATCTTCATTACTTTTAATGTTCGACAGTGAACAACTTTTTTAAAAGTAATTAATTTTAAAAATTTAAATGCTTTTTTTAATGTTGGCCAAATTATTTGATATTTCTTCGTGATTAACATGTATATTCAATTGGCGTTTAGCGTTACTTATATAATTCTCTAGCTAAAACTTGTTCCTTTTAAGCCCATTTTTATTTATTTATTTATAATTGATAACACTTTACAGTACGGTGATATCTGACTCTAGAATTAAAATGTTACTTTTCCACTAAGAGTACAATATCTCACAATCAATAGTACAATCAAGAATACAAAAATCAAGAGTACAATCAAAAGTACAAAAATCAAGAGTACAATCAAAAGTACAATCAAGAGTACAATGTCCACTAAGAATACAGTAGGGTACAATATCTTACATTAAATTTGATATGTTTATTATTTTCTCACGAAATTGCAGAGAAAGTATAATTTTCTCCCCAAAATTCGAGATTTTAATCGAAAAAATCGTTTAAAGATTTAAACCACATTTCGAACACTTGGAAAATATCCGTCTGTGTGTGTGAGAGGTAAACACCGCAAAAAGAGTGCTGGAAGTTTATATGGCCGATAGTAATATGAAATTTTTTTTATAAATATCATGGTGTTACACGAGTAATTTGAATTATTCTGTATTTAAGATTTTTATAGCAGTATCTTCTGCGTAGAAACACTGATAATTTCTAGAACAACGCTAGTAGCCTATGGTGAGAAGATGACAATTTAGACTGCATTATGGATATGGTATTAAAATCGTGTGTATTAACACAAATCAACCAAATTCATGGCGTGCTTGAACAGTTATCAAGCTGAAAAAAAAAATCATCGTGATCGCCAAATCATTGGCGTGATTGAATTGTTATCATCCTAAAAAAAAAAAAAAAAAGAAATCTTAAAGAGTTTTTTATTTTATTTTTGAAAAGTAACTTACGAACAAAAGCTGAAAGGCATTCGCAAGTAAATTTTATTTTCTAAAAATATCAAATCTACTTATTCTGGCTCAGTGGGCATCTTTCGTTTGCGAGAAAAAACACGTTTTACAATAATTTTATACTTTGACACCGAATTCCCTTATTTCACGTGATATCACCAAACAACATAACGTGTGAGCAATTTACGCACGTTATTATCATTTGCCGTATGGCAACAAGCATATGCACATGTTCGACGGCTTGGGTTTGTTTACGTTATTAGCGTTAAGGTAAAAAATTGCGCAATTTTAAAATACTTTTTTGCAATAATAACATTTATACCAAAATTTCTTTTTTATTTAATAATTTTCAGCTGATTCTTTAAACCTTAAACCATGGTGAAAGTTTCACATGTTCATCGAAGATGCTCCATAAGAGTACATTTAGGCCTAACCGACACATAGCACTTCCACCATTGTTCTCCGGTCACTTGAGGAAGAGAATATTAAAACCGATTTAATGAGATAATTTTGAATCATTTTACTAAAGCAAAATATACTATATAAAATTAATACTGAAAATATTCTTTTTGAAGATATCTTTGACAGTAAAAAAAATTAAAGATTTTTTACATTTAATAACTTTCAGTGAATAAAAATTTCCCCGTGACTTTTAAGTGTGCTCACTAATTAATTAAATATATATGACATATTCCACGTGAGTATAAATTAGTGATTTTTTTGGAAATCAAAATCACAAAAAATCTTAAATTTTGCGATTTTTGAACGTGAATATAAATGAGTGAAAATGAATGTTTTCTAAATTCATCAGAACTGTAAGGAAATTAGAGTGCTGCCCATATTCAATTCTCAAAAGTTAATTCAGTATTTACTAATTAAAATTAGTGTCCCTCAAATTATTATATTTAAAATTAAAACTTTGAAAACATCTTATATAAAGAATCAATCTACATTGAAAAAAAAACCAACTGGATCCAAAATGGGGTTCTGCGTGAATAAAATAAAATTCTAATAAAATAAAACTCCAATAAAATAAAACTCTAATAAAATAAAACTCCAATAAAATAAAACTCCAGTAAAATAAAACTCCAATAAAATAAGACTCCAATAAAATAAACCTCCAGTAAAATAAACCTCCAATAAAATAAAGCTCCAATAAAATAAAACTTGAATAAAATAAAACTCCAATAAAATAAACCTGCAATAAAATAAGACTTCGATTAAACAAAACTTCAATAAAATAAACCTCTAATAAATAAAACTCCAGTAAAATAAAACTCCAATAAAATAAAACTCCAATAAAATAAACCTCCAATAAAATAAAACTCAAATAAAACTGCAATAAAATAAAACTTCAATAGAATAAAACTCCAATAAAATAAACTCCCAATAAAATAAAACTCCAATAAAATAAAACTCAAATAAAATAAAACTCCAATAAAATAAAACTCCAATAAAATAAAATTCCAATAAAATAAAACTCCAATAAAATAAAACTCCAATAAAATAAAGCTCCAATAAAATAAAACTCCAATAAAATAAAACTCAAATAAAATAAAACTCCAATAAAATAAAACTCCAATAAAATGAAACTTCAATAAAATAAAACTTCAATAAAATAAAATTCCAATAAAATAAAACTCTAATCCCTGAAGGTCTTAATGGAAATAAAAAATTACTCGTCTAAAATAGCGGAACCAGAACTACCTTCCAAAAATAATTCAAAATATTAAAATATCGAAATTAGAACCATTGTATTTCAAAAACTATATGAACCCGATTCAAAATCCAAATATATATATTTGTAAGACGTTTAAAAGGCTACAAATTACTCTTGTGCTGTTCATAGTTAATCCTTTTTGTTTTCAAAATATAAGCATTACACACTTTAAAAACGAAAAAATTTCAATCTTCTTTATATTGATCAGACGATTGGTTAAAAACTTTAAGAGCGGTGTAAAAACAAGTTATTGAGCTAGAAAGTGAATTTCCTACTGAGCATTTCTGTTGCTTACTATTTATATCTGCCTTTTATGGTTTAGAAGTATTTCGAGTCAAAGTAAGAAAACGTGAAACAAAAAGTCGTTCGGACAAATACATTTTTTTTTTCGAAAAAAAAGTTAACATTTTTAATTTGGTATTATATTACCATTATGAGTATTGTGCTAAAATTTGACTTACATTGGATGAAAATTCGCTGAAATGGCAATAATATTTTAAATTTTACTTCTGGAGTAAAGGGAATTTTATTTTTTTTTACAACTTTAAGTACTATAGGCGATCGAGAGCTCATTTAAAACATATCTAATTAGCTTATTTAAGGTGTATTTTGTTGTTCAATTGGTATGCATGGAAGAACTAAGCACAGGGATCAATTTAGTTGAAATTAAGAGATTTGTAAATTGAGTGGTGTTATAGGTATCTTTAAGTAGCAGACGTTTATCTAAGACACGGTCAACGCCGAGTAATTTGTTCCAGTTATGAATAAAATAGATTGCAGAGCATTAATAATGATTTCGTTGGATCTGCAAACTCGAAGAAATAATGTAATCGAACGCACGCTCTGCGTGTTTTGATGCGGTAACGTAATCGAAAGCATAAATCGTAGATGTATATAGGCACCATGAACGATGTGACCAACACGTCATAATCGGAAATTACATCCGCCAAAATAGTTTAACTCTGGATTAGAATCAAAGTCAAAAATGCAACAAAAACCAGAGCCATGGAGGTAAACTGAAGGAGTTAAAATTTCATATTAAGAAAAGGCCAGTATCGTTTGAGACAATCATTCCGGCGGCGCTAGGATATGATAATGATAAATAGTCCTGCATTGTATGCATTTCTATGGCGAAAAGCCTAAAATATTTATTTAACCTGTCCATTTTGTAAAAATAAATTATTAGCTCAATGTAAAGTAGAACTGAAACAATAAAAAATATGCCTACGTATTCAAAATTATTTTTACCTTTCAATTTATTTTTATCTCCATATATTCTATACTCTTATCCTACAACTATGAAAAAATACTGGTTAATGATACTCATAATTAGGGAATCCTTTATTTAAAATTAATCAAAAATACATATACGCCTTTCTGTTATATCAACTAACAATAGTGGCTGCTTTACTCACACTGGCGACACCTATAATTCTCAAAACATTGCGGCATTTTCAAGCATTTTACCCATCTCCTTCTTTCTAATTCCATGACCAGAGCCCTAATTCTAACCGAATCTCCGTTTTCTTAATATTCTTTCACATAAATAATAACCTTCATCGGTCAATCAAATTCAAGTATTTCGGTGGTTATAAAACTGCAAAGAAAATAGCAAAACAGCTCCTTTTAAATAGGAGTTTGAGAACCAAACTCCTACTCATAAATCATATCAAATCAAAGAGTGCGTGATCAAAGAACGCAATCTGGGATTTCTGCGAGGAGAACACTGTGTTTGGTCCACAGCGGAAAGAAATGTTGGGCCCAAGACGGGCTAACCCGATAAGAGGATCAAAATATAAATACATCACATAAGATAAAGACATACCAAATTGTATGTCACTGCGATTAAGTGAACCTGATTAGTGAGGGTCTCGAGGATTTGAATCACACTGTTAAAGTGATTACTGTTAACAAGTGATTACACTGTTAAAGTTATACTGTTATAACAAGTGATTACACTGTTAAAGTGATTTTAATCACACTGTTAAAGTTAAACGAGCGCAATCCTATGGCGGGCCCAAGACGGGCTAGCCCGATAAGGATCTAAATATAATTGCATCACATAAGATAAAGACATACCAAATTGTTTGTTACTGCGATTAAGAGAACCTGATTAGTGAGGGTCTCGAGGATTTGAATCACACTGTTAAACACCATATCAAGTTAAATATAAAATTCAACGCTCATTTCAGCGAAAAAACTCTATATTTCTCTCAAATACTTCTCATAACTCCGGTTATAAGTTTTCCTTCAAACAAGTTGTGATAATTCTCGCTTTACAGAAAAATAGACGTGGGGTGGACAATTCTCCTTGATAACCGTTTTCCTTCACATCCTCTTGACGCTTCACTGCTGTTGCGAAAAAAATTATTCTATCCATTCTATTTTTATTCACAACCACACGTCTGATTTTCTAACAACTACTACTACTTCTACTACAACTTGTGCGATGAACAGCCTGAGTATGGAAGAGATTAAGCGAGTAGTTTAGTTCTTTTTGCATAATCTGTATCAATCTTATACAAAGTTATAAGAAAAATCTTCCTGTAATGATCTTCTAATGCTGTAGGTGCAACAAGTGGATATGGCTACGGGGTTTTCCTTTTGGCGAATTGAATGTTCACAGCACACAATTTTCTTCAGATTTGATTTTTCTGTCGTTTTTGTTATAGTGATTAAAACGAGGTATATTTATGTAATCGCAAAATACAGTGAATCCAGGTAATAACGTCCTCGATTCTACACTTCGGATATAATGCGGGTAGAAACATGTATCACTTTTTACTTCCCTTATATACATACTATAATGTATAAGGAAAGTATTGTGACGGGGTCGAAAATTCGAATTCGGGTTTTCGACGGGAGAGCACGTTTCAAGCATCCCTGAACACGAATCAGACTTTTTAAGGTGATGTCTGTCTGTGCGAAAATGTGTGTGTGTGAAAGTGCGCGTGTGTGTGTGTATGTGTGAAAGCGTGTGTGTGTGTGTGAAAGTGTGTGTGTGTGTTTGTGTTTGAGTGTGCGTTTGTGTTTGTGTGTACGTTTGTATTTGTGTGTGTGTGTGAAAGTGTGTGTGTGTGTGTGTGTGTGTGTGTCAATGAGTCTTTGGAGACGATATCTCACGAACGAATCAAGCGATCCGAACAGAATTTGGTACAAAAATTACAATCCGTAAATACTGGAAGCCTATTATTTTTACACGCAATCATATGTTTAGAAACCTCCTAAATTTTGAAATGAAATATTAAAAAAATCATCAAAAATTAAAAGATTCAATAAAGTTACGTAAATAATCGTTTCTTGTGTAATTTTTCATTAGAAAACGATTGACATAAGCTAACGCTAACATGAACCGTTCTTGAGATATTGCACATTTTTCAAAGAAATTTATCAAAAATCACATAAAAATAAAAAATATATATTAACTATTGCGAAATTTGTTCACTTTTCATATGTAATATTATGCGATAAATTTATTATCATCATTCTCGTAGATCTGGTTCGTTCCATTCACGTGAGAACACACTTTGGGTAATATCATTCTAATTTGACGCCATTAGTCGTTTATCTACTAAAAGAATAAGCTATTTCTGCATCCACAATGCTTGACGAAACTTTTGAGACGAATTTGAAGAAATATCGTCAAATTGGCGAGTTTTTAAATACTGCCAAATTGAAGAAAATGACGCCAAATTGATAAAAATGTCACCGAATTGATAAAAATGACGCTAAATCAATGAAAATGAAGACTAATTAATGAAAATCCACTATCTTGGAAAAAATAAGAATTTACTATAAGAGAAGATACTTTGAGTAATAGTTTTATATTTGTATGCCATAAGTCGTTTATCTGCTATAGGGTCATTCCATGTGAAATCACACAATTTTAAATTAATTGGTTGCTTGACCATTTTGTTAATTTTTTATATTTTCACCATAGGCGGCCTTGCTAGTGACCTGCTCAAAAAAATCTGCTGCCATCATGGATTTATGCTCATTTTTCGTTACTGCGGGAAGCAAAAACGAGCGTTTACAAGGGTTTTGAAAAAAAGTTGCTGTGTGATTTCTATTACAGATAGAATGTTCTAGTTTTCATTGCCTTAAAGTATAGATTCTGGCCTTTGAGAAAATGTATATATATGTAAGATAAGATTTTAGTAACTGGGACTTTATTGGGCTTAAATATAACCATCGTACCTAGAAATTTTGCCAATTTTAAAGGTCTGTAAAATCAAAAGGGCTTGAAACAAGATAATTTTTTTTTTCAAGAACTATGAGTGGTAGGCTTTTCAGCCATGGTGAAACAAATCCGGGGTGGTAAGCCTTTCTGTCCAATTTTTAGTTCTGAAATCGGAAAATTTCCAAAATTTGTGAATTTCAAGGTTAAATATCTCTAAAGGGGAACCTGCCAAAAATAAGAAATTTTGGCTATGGATACTCCTACTAGTACTTAGTAAAACCTGTGAATTTCATTTTGGGATTCATACTGATGTTCATTTTACCTGATCATTATTCCTGATTTCCATTATTTTATAATCTAATTATTTTATAAGGGTAAACAAAAATTAAAATAGATACATCGTTGCAATTTGATTACTGTTGTAGAAACAATCTCAGAGTTTAAAGAAAATTTAGCTTCAAAGTTACTGCAGTTAAAAGTCACCACTTTATTGCTCAAAGTCAATCCCAATTTTTCAAAATAACGAAAGAAAATCTTTCTCCGGATGAATGTGCTGTGATTGGTGATTTCTCTGAAAACTTCACATTTGTTGTACGAGATGAAATCCAGAGTTACCACTGGATTAACGCCCAAGCCACTGTCGATCCCTTTTGTGTCTACTTTAAGATTAATTCTTTAAATGATCTATGCATTAAAAGCCTTTGTATTATAAGTGACTGTATTGTACACAACACAACTGCTGTTTACGCTTTCCAAAAGCAGCTGGTTCCATTTGTTCAAACGTTCATCCCAAATCTAAAGAAAATTTATTATTTCTCAGATTGCTCAAGAGCCCAATATAAGAACAGAAAGAATTTTTCTATCTTATGTAAGCATAAACAAGATTTCGGTGTGACTGCTGAGTGGCATTTTTTTTGCCACAAGCCATGGCAAGGGAATTGGTGGGACGGTAAAGAGACGGTGGGTGGCAAAGGCAAGTCTGCAGCGACCAACCGGGGCCGGCGGGATTAGTTCAGCTCCTTATCGGGCCTATGCCTGCGGCGCTGCTGTAGCTCGTGACGTCATAAAGTACATCCCACAATTTGCAACTTACAGCATGTGTTTGAAAGTATGATCGTGTAAATATTGACGAAGATACAGGTGTATCCTAATAAGGTAAGCTATATCGTTAATATTTTTATTATCTAGGTAATAATAATAATGCGTGGTGTTGTTAATTTCTAATATTTAAGGGAAAATGTAATCAATTTGTCCACTTTTTTCAAGATACTTAAATGCACATGCAGTATAGGTCTAACGAACGTATCACCGAAGGGGGTTTTCTTTTAAGTGTATTTTTAAAATCTAGAACGTGATTAGAAGTGATCTAGAACTAGATTCATGGATGTCAAGATTTTAGGTAGCGTAATTTTTTTCAAATCCAACATCAAATTCGTCCGTTGAACGAGTATTTTTGCTACGTAAGAAGCTGATGGAAATTGGGTATAAATAAATGGAATAAGTAGAATGCAAATACATGTTTTTTTATTTATGCATTAGCATAATGAAAATTTTTTTAGTAAGGTTTGTTGGTGTCAATATAAACAATTGTTCGATTTATATATGTAAAGTGTAGAGTTAGACATTTTTGCGGATTGTTGTTGCACCCCCCTAAAATTTTTGGTACACCTCCCCCCCCAAAAAAATAAAATTCATGGATTATACACCCTCAAATTTTTGGGTGTAAGTAATTAAAAAAGTAAATGTGCAGAAAATTTCATGTAAATAAAATTTTTACATTATCTTGTTCTTTTTGTGTACGTGTTCTGATTTTTTATTAGTGAGTCAAAAAAGAATCATTGATCTACAATTTGTAAATGGTCTATGGGCAATTGTCATATTGTCGTAGCAAAAGGTAAGATTAAAATTGAGAATGTTATTGCTACAGTACTATCAATTATGAATAATGTAACTTTATTCTTTCAATCATCTGACCTCCAAAGAGACTGGAAACCAATGGTTTTATTTATTTTATGCACATGTGTATTAAATATAAAAATGTGAAATACACAATTTTTTTTTTACATGCATTTTTGTAATTACAAAAAAAAAAAAAAAAATCTGAATTTCATAATTTTTTTTTGGAAAAACTCAAATTCATATTGGCTCCGAAAACTTTTCGTGGATTATTTAGCTTATTATTGTTTCATTAAAATGCAGATGACAACACTCAGCAACCTTAAAGTGTTAAAAGTGGAATTTTCAAAACTTCACATCACAGGTGAAAATCGTCTGTCAATAAGTAACGTCTACAATTATTTTCGTTGAAAAAAAAACCAGGTAAGATTTAAGCTATTAAAATAAGTTTGGTAAAATAGTTTGTCATTGTAATACAGTATTATATTTGATATTTAACCGATTTATTCAAATTTATTAAATTATTTCTGTTGTAAAAAAGCGTATCACCCGAAAGCGATTTTTTAGTTTCTTTTAAATTATTACTATTTGAGACTACTGTCTTTTCCTGTCATTCACGCTAATCTCTACATTTCATTTTACCAAAACAGGGATTTCAATTTAATCTGAAAATGCACAATAACAAAAAATAAATATTTTTATATCACAACCCTGCTGTCAATTACAAATGTAACTTCCGAAATAGTCATTCATAATGCGCGTGATCACTTATTGACGCTTAAAATATAAATCTAATGTCTGTATTATTATGTATGTATATTATTATTAAGTATGTTTGCATATTATTATTATGTATCCATATTATTATTAAGTATACATATTATTATTAAGTATATATATATTATTAAGTATGTATGTATATTACTATTAAGTATGTATGTATATTACTATTAAATAAGTATTAATATTATATATTAATTAATAGTATTAAATAATTATTAATAGTATATTAATTATTAAATATTATTATTAAGTATGTATGTATATTAG
The DNA here is from genome assembly GCA_951213105.1 of Amaurobius ferox. Classification (NCBI taxonomy): domain Eukaryota; kingdom Metazoa; phylum Arthropoda; class Arachnida; order Araneae; family Amaurobiidae; genus Amaurobius; species Amaurobius ferox. The sequence continues at coordinate 1,705,004 of OX578153.1, forward strand.
GATATATGTTATGTAAATCTGATAGTTAAAACTTTTGAAAGACCTTATTACAAAAATGTTTTAGGAGAACTATGTAATTAGAAATTTAATTAACTCTGCCCAAAAGCATTATTATATATATATAAGAGGTCATAATGTGTTTTTGTGTATTAGGTTATTTAAGAACAAAAGCCAGATTTCTCAAGTAAATGAATTTTATGGAAAAATAAAATTCAAAAGGTTAAAACCTGGCATTGAATCTTTTAGAAGAAAAGAAAAAAAAACTCGTAACTACGGAAATATTCAGTATTTTTTTACTTTACAATCTTATTTATATTCCTTCCTTATATATAAATATAATTTGTTTTCGTTATATTTATTCAATTAAATCATTTTTACTTCAACCAACTTCTATCACTCTAAAATATCGACGCTGGAGCAAAGTGTAAACGCCTTGGATGGGATGTAAGTTGTGACGTCATGAATCCTGCATCTAGGCCCGATAACAAGAAGAAATCCCGCCGGCCCCGGACCAACTGAGGGCCATATCCTTACACCAAAGGACATGTATGAGTTTTGTGTTGAAAACATTAAAGGCATAAATAAACTTCATCATGATGTCTGAAAGTGACATAAAAAATGAGCAAAGGTATCTGAATGACCGCTTCAGTGAAGCTCATAGATTTGAAAGAACAAGAGATCACCACAGCTACATACCCAAGGACTCTTCAACTCTTCTGATAAGTAGAATATCAGCATCATTTCAAGTTAATCATGCAGAGTTCAGAATTGATGGATCACCACGAATGTTGATGAACACAAAGAAATGATGTTGCGTGGGTGAAATTGAACAACATAATTGATGTTCTGACACCATGTGATTTCCCCACTGTTACCGGGAGAACATACAACATTACTCAACAGAAAAACATAGAACTGTCACTAAAGTTACAAGCATATAAGAAGAAATAGTCCATTGATAAGCAAAAACACACTATGCATATATTGAAATATAAACTAGTAACTAACTAGTTTTTCTGTTTTAATTTTTATTTACTTTAACTTGTCACTCTAAGCCTATTAATTATTATGTTTTCACGATGTCATTTTTAGAGATATTTGACAGCCAGTAAAATGAACATCAGTGTGAACCCCCAAAATGAAATTCACAGATTTTAGCAGGAATATCCTATATATAGTACTAGCAGGAATATCCATGGCCAAAATTTTTTATTTTTGGCAAGTCCCCCTTTTGAGATATTTGACCTTGAAATTGACAAATTTTGGAAATTTTCCGATCTCGGAACAAAAAATCGGACACAAAGGCTTACCATCCCGGATTTCTTTTACCATGGCTGAAAAGCCTACCACTCATAGTTCTTGAAAAAAAATTCCATCTTGTGGTTTCAAGCCTTTTTGATTTTACAGACCTTTAAAATTTACAAAATTTCTAGTTACGATGGTTATATTTAAGCCCATTAAAGTCCCAGTTACCAAAATCTTATCTTACATATATATACATTTTCTGAAAAGCCAGAATCTCTACTTTAAGGCAGTGAAAACTAGAACATTCTATCTGTAATAGAAATCACACAGCAACTTTTTTTCAAAACCCCTGTAAAGGCTCGTCGTTTTTGCTTCTCGCAGTAACAAAAAATGAGCATAAATCCAAGATGGCAGCAGATAAAAAAAAAATATATATATATTTTTGAGCAGGTCACTAGCAAGACCACCTATGGTGGAAATATAAAAAATTAACAAAATGGTAAAGCAACCACATCTGGGTGATTTGACATGGAATGACCCTATAAGAATAACTTATTTCTCTGACCATAATGCTTGACACAAATTTTTAGTGACGAATTTGGCGGAATATCGCCCACTTGGCGAGTTTATAAATGTCACCAAATTGATGAAAATGTCACCAAATTGATAAATATGTCGCCAAATTGATAAAAATGACGATAAATCAACAAATATATTAAAATCATATTTTGGTAAGAATGTAAGAAAAAGACTCTATGTAAAGCTTGGCAAAATTCTGGCGTCGAATTTTGGCGGCATATCGCTGACTTGGCGACATTTTTAAATGCTTCCAAATTGACGAAGCTGTTGCCAAATTGATAAAAATGTTGCAATTCATAAAAATGTAGCCAAATTGATAAAAATGACGCCAAATAGGATGCAATATTTCGCAAATTTTTAATTCCATCATATGATGGGCATACCTTTTATTATATAAGAAATGCTGTTCTTAATATCTCCAACTTGGCGATATTTGGGCCCACATTGACGAAAATATCGTCAAAATTGCAAAAATGACGCCAAGTTAATGAAAATGACTCCAAATTGCTGAATTTATCGTTAACATATTTAAATATATGGACTATATTGCTGTTTGAAAATGCTATCAATATTGATAATTGTTAATTTGGAGTTGAGTAAAATATAAGTTAATTGGGTACGAAATAGTTTTAGATGTCATCCGGATGTACAATTTACCGCGTCAAATGTACAATTTAGCATTGTGAATACTGTGCAGTGGATCTTTTCATCACTTTTTCACAGTTAAAGAAATATATTCATTGCATTATATAAGGAAAATCATGTGCTGCCCACATCAGATTTTTACTTTCTCTATATATATAGTATAATGCGTAGGAAAGTCTTGTGACAGGGTTGAAAATTCGAATTCCAGTTTTCGACGTAAAAACATGCTTTAAGCATTCCTGAACTGATATAGAGCGGTTTTGAAGTGACGTATATGTGTGTGTATGTGTGTGTGTATATGTGCATGTGTGTGTAAGTATGTATGTGTATCATTGAGTCTGTGGAAGCGATATTTTACGAACGAATGGAGTGCTTCAAATGAAATTTAATACAAATATTACAATCGGTGAATACAGGAAACCTATCTATGTTAAAAACAATCGAATAAAATTTTGAAAAAATTATTATAAAATCAGAAAGTTTAATAGTGTTTAAATTAACATTTTTTATGTAATTTTTCATTAGAAAACGAATGACACAAACTTTAAAATATTAGCATGAACCGTTTTCAAGATATTGCACATTTTAACAGTAAATTTATAAAAAATATTATATAAATAAAAAAGTATTAACTTTTCATGCAATATTATGCGACAAATTTGTTAACATCAATCTAGTAGATCTAGTTCGTTGCATTCACGAGAGAAGATACTTGTGTAATAGTTTTGTTTGTTTACGACCATATAGTTATTTATATATACGAAAAGTTTTTCCTTTTGTCTGTGTGTAAAACTTGGCGATACATTTGGGAACTTGGAGATTCATTTTGCGAAATATAGCCAACTTGGCGATATGTCGCTCCCAGATTGACTAAAATGTAGTTGAAATTTAAAAAATGTCGGTAAATTAACTGAAATAACGTCCAATCCTTGAATTAATTTTAGCATATTTTAATATATAGACTATATGGTTTATTGCGGATGCTATCAATATTGATCCTTGTGATTTTAGAGTTGTGTATATATATATATATATATATATATATTTGAAATGTAATAATAAGAATTATGTAAAAATAAAAAAATAAAAATACAATTCAAGTAATATTAACATCACCATAGAAGCAAATTCACGGCCATAATGCCGATAAGAGAAAAGAACAGAACCTTCCCAAATTCGATGATTAATCAGAATTAAATTCATCTTCAGGTCTGAGTATTTAATTCTAATTAACCCAAACAAATGCCTGTTTCAGATTAAGCAATAGTACATTACTATAAATGCTTAAACTCAGACTACAGGCATCAAAAAATGAAAAAATGAAAAAAGGATACATTAAGAAAATTGTATTACCATGCGGCATGAACCCTTCCTCTTCTACCACGTGTATACACGATCAACCTCAACAGCTTAATCTAGAAGCACCGGAATGAACAAGTCGAAATTCTACCAGGGAGGCAGTACGAACGTTCACGGAAATACTCCCAAACCCGTCCAGTGAGTCTAAGCTGGAGACTGGACAAGCAATTCAGAATACAACTTCCCAAACATGCAGAACTGAATATGAATATGAATCATAGATGAAAATTCCTACTAAACAAGTAATTCATAGGAAAACTGGATAATCGAGAATGCCACTATACACCATTATAAGGGCGCTCAAAACGTAGTTTCAATACTGACAAAAGTTACATTTTTTTGCGAAAATAAAATTCAAAACATTAATGTTAATGCATCTTATTTTCCGATTTTTTGATTTTTCTAATGTTTTTGACTTAGTTTATTATTTTTCATTTTTATTTATTTATATAATTAATAAATAATTATATATAACATACACACACACATATATATATATATATATATATATATATATATATATATATATATATATATATATACATATATATATATATATATATATATATATATATATATATATATATATATTTTCTCTCTCTCTCTCCTGTATGTTAGTCACTATAATTGGGAATGTTTTCTAGGATGTTATCGAGTGAAATTTGATACACTGAGTTGATAATTTTAATAACAAAATTGGGGGGATATGCATTATTAGTCGCTGTACTCAATAATTCCATAAAGTGCGCTAATTTATAATATTCATCACAAATTTTATTGATTCTAAGAGCCTGGTTTATTATAATATTTCTAAATACAGATATATGCAAACAAGAGTCAAAATGTTGAATTTTTGATGTATTAAATTTAAAATCCTGTCTTTTATCATACAAGTTTATAACCATATTACAATTTTGTAAATTTAAATTTAAATCTAAAAAGTTTGCAACATTTTAGTCATTATTACTTTTGTGTCATTACATTTGTGTCATTATTACTTGCATTTAATTGTAAATTTTTTGGATAAAAGTTTAATACTATAGGGATATTATTATTTGGGGATACACATAAAATGTCATCTATATATCTAAACATGTGCATATTATGCAAGCTTGAATTAATGTTTTTTTCATAGAAGAATAAATACAGATTAGCTAACAATGATGAGG